>CAXITT010000605.1:216494-254351 GCA_964033795.1 Lymnaea stagnalis | reverse complement strand
ATGGAGCATAACTTTTTTGACATGGAGCATAACTTTTTGTCCAGGAGAATAACTATGTTGACATGGAGCATAACTTTTTTGACATGGAGCATAACTATTTTGACATGGAGCATAACTATGTTTACATGAAGAATAACTTTTTTGACATGAAGCATAACTATGTTGACATTGAACATAATTTTTTTGACATGGAGCATTACTTTGTTGACATGGAGCATAACTTTTTAAACATGGAATATAACTAAATTGACATGGTTAAAAACTTTTTTTATATGGAGCATAACTATGTTGACATGGAGGATAAATATCAAAACATTGAGCATAACTATGTTGACATGGAGCATAACTTTTTTGACATGGAGCATAACTATATTGACATGGAGCATAACTTTTTTGACATGGAGCATAAAGTTTTTGACATGGAGTATAACTATGTTGACATGGAGCATACATTTTTTGACATGGAGAATAACTATGTTGACATGGAGCATAACTTTTTTGACATGGAGCATAACTATCTTGACATGGAGCATAACTATTTTGACATGGATCATAACTATGTTGACATGGAGCATAACTTTTTTGACATGGAGCATAACTATGTTGAAATGGAGCATAATTTTTTTGACATGGAGCATAACTTTTTTGAAATGGAGCATAACTTTTTTGACATGGAGCATAATTTTTTTGACATGGAACATAACTATGTTGACACGGAGCATAACTTTTTGACATGGAGCATAACATTTTATTACATGAAGCATAAAATTGTTGAGATGGAGAATAACTTTGTTGACATGGAGCATAATTATGTTGACATGGAGTATATATTACTTTTTGAAATGGAGCATAACTTTTTGGACATGGAGCATATTTTTGTTGACATGGAGCATAACTTTTTGACATGGAGCATAACATTTTATTACATGAAGCATAAAATTGTTGAGATGGAGAATAACTTTGTTGACATGGAGCATAATTATGTTGACATGGAGTATATATTACTTTTTGAAATGGAGCATAACTTTTTGGACATGGAGCATATTTTTGTTGACATGGAGCATAACTTTTTGACATGGAGCATAACTATGTTGACATGCAGCATAAATTTTTTGACATGGAGCATAACTATGTTGACATGGAGCATAATTTTTTTGACATGGAGCATAACTTTTTTGACATGGTGCATAAGTTTGTTGACATGGAGCATAACTTTGTTGACATGGAGCATACCTTTTTTGGCATGGAGCATAATTTTTTGACATTGAGCATAACTTTGTTGACATGGAGCATAACTTTTTTGACATGGAGCATGACCATGATGATATGGAGCATAACTATTTGACATGGAGCATAACGTATTTGAAATAGAGCATAAATTTGTTGACATGGAGCATAACTTTGTTGACATGGAGCATAATTTTTTGACATGGAGGATAAATTTTTTGACAGGGAGCATAATTTTTTGACATGGAGCAAAACTTTGTTTACATGAATCATAACTATGTTTACTTGGATCATAACTATATTGACATGGGACATAACTTTTTTGACATATAGCATAACTATGTTGACCTGGAGCATAACTTTTTTTACCTGGAGCATATCTTTGTTAACATGGAG
The DNA here is from genome assembly GCA_964033795.1 of Lymnaea stagnalis. Taxonomy (NCBI): domain Eukaryota; kingdom Metazoa; phylum Mollusca; class Gastropoda; family Lymnaeidae; genus Lymnaea; species Lymnaea stagnalis. The sequence continues at coordinate 252,728 of CAXITT010000605.1, read as the reverse complement.
ATTAACTATGTTGACATGGAGCATAACTATGTTGAAATGGAGCAAAACCTTTTTTGCCATGGAGCATAACAATGTTGACATGGAGCATAATTATTTTGACATGGAGCATAACTATGTTGACATGGACCATAACTATGTTGACATGGAGCATAACTTTTTGACATGGAGCATAACTATGTTGACATGAAGCATAACTTTTTGAAATGGAGCATAGCTTTTTTGACATGGAGCATACGTTTTTTGAACTAGAGCAGAATTTTGTTGACATGAAGCATTACCATGTTGACATGGAGCATACGTTTTTTGACATGGAGCATAACTATATTGACATGGAGCATACATTTTTTGACATAGAGCATAATTTTTTACATGGAGCATAACTTTGTTGACATGGAGCATAACTATGTTGACATGTAGCATAACTATGTTGACATGGAGCATAACTTTTTTGACATTGAGCATAACTATGTTGACATGGAGCATAACTTTTTTGACATGGAGCATATAACCATGTTGACATGGAGCATAACTATATTGACATGGAGCATAACTTTTTTGACATTGAGCATACCTATGTTGACATGGAGCATAAATTTTTTGACAGTGAGCATAATTTTTGTGACATTGAGTATAACTTTTTTGACAAGGAGCATAACATTTTGACATAGAGCATACCTATGTTGATATGGAGCATATTTTTTTGACAGTGAGCATAAATTTTGTGACATGGAGCATAACTTTGTTGACATGGAGCATAACTTTTTTGACATGGAGCATAACTATGTTGACATGGAGCATAATTTTTTTACATGGAGCATAAATTTTTTGACATGGTGCATAAGTTTTTTGACATGGAGCATAACTTTGTTGACATGGAGCATAAATTTATTGACATGGAGCTTAACTATGTTGACATGGAGTAAAACTTTTTATTACATGAAGCATAAGTTTTTTGAGATGGAGAATAACTTTGTTGTCATGGAGCATTACTATTTTTACTTGGAGTATATATTACTTTCTGAAATGGAGCATAACTTTTTTGACATGGAGCATATTATTGTTGACATGGAGTATAACTTTTTTGACATGGAGCATAACTATGTTGACATGCAGCATAAATTTTTTGACATGGAGCATAACTATGTTGACATGGAGCATAACTTTGTTAACTTGGAGCATAACTTTTTGACATGGAGCATAACTATGTTGACATGGAGCATAACTTGTTGACATGGAGCATAACTTTTTTGACATGGAGCATAACTATGTTGACATGGAGCATAACTTTTTTGACATGGAGCATAACTTTTTGTCCAGGAGCATAACTATGTTGACATGGAGCATAACTTTTTTGACATGGAGCATAACTATGTTGACATGGAGCATAACTTTGTTGACTGGGAGCATAACTTTTTGACATTGAGCATAACTATGTTTACATGGAGCATAACTTTTTTGACATGGAGCATAACTATGTTGACATGGAGCATAACTTTTTTGACATGGAGCATAACCTTTGTGACATGGAACATATTTTTGTTGACATTAAGCATAACTTTTTGACATGGAGCATAACTATGTTGACATGCATCATAAATTTTTTGACATTGAGCATAACTATGTTGACATGGAGCATAACTTTTTTGACATGGAGCATACCTTTGTTGACATGGAGCATAACTTTTTTTACCTGGAGCATATCTTTGTTAACATGGAGATTAACTATGTTGACATGGAGCATAACTATGTTGAAATGGAGCAAAACCTTTTTTGCCATGGAGCATAACAATGTTGACATGGAGCATACATTTATTGACATGGAGCATAACTTTTTTGTCATGGAGCATAACTATGTTGACATGGAGCATAACTTTGTTGACTGGGAGCATAACTTTTTGACATTGAGCATAACTATGTTTACATGGAGCATAACTTTTTTGACATGGAGCATAACTATGTTGACATGGAGCATAACTTTTTTGACATGGAGCATAACTTTTCTGACCTGGAGCATACGTTTTTTTTACATGGAGCATAGTTTTTTTGACATGGAGCATAACTTTTTGTCCAGGAGAATAACTATGTTGACATGGAGCATAACTTTTTTGACATGGAGCATAACTATTTTGACATGGAGCATAACTATGTTTACATGGAGAATAACTTTTTTGACATGAAGCATAACTATGTTGACATTAAACATAAATTTTTTGACATGGAGCATTACTTTGTTGACATGGAGCATAACTTTTTTAACATGGAGCATAACTATGTTGACATGGTTAAAAACTTTTTTATATGGAGCATAACTATGTTGACATGGAGGATAAATATCAAAACATTGAGCATAACTATGTTGACATGGAGCATAACTTTTTTGACATGGAGCATAACTATATTGACATGGAGCATAACTTTTTTGACATGGAGCATAAAGTTTTTGACATGGAGTATAACTATGTTGACATGGAGCATACATTTTTTGACATGGAGAATAACTATGTTGACATGGAGCATAACTTTTTTGACATGGAGCATAACTATCTTGACATGGAGCATAACTATTTTGACATAGATCATAACAATGTTGACATGAAGCATAATTTTTTTGACATGGAGCATAACTATGTTGAAATGGAGCATAATTTTTTTGACATGGAGAATAACTTTTTTGACATGGAGCATAACTTTTTTGACATGGAGCATAACTTTTTTGACATGGAACATAACTATGTTGACACGGAGCATAACTTTTTGACATGGAGCATAACATTTTATTACATGAAGCATAAAATTGTTGAGATGGAGAATAACTTTGTTGACATGGAGCATAACTATGTTGACATGTAGTATATATTACTTTTTGAAATGGAGCATAACTTTTTTGACATGGAGCATAACTATGTTGACATGGAGTATAACTTTTTTGGCATGGAGCATAATTTTTTGACATTGAGCATAACTTTGTTGACGTGAAGCATAACTTTTTTGACATGGAGTATAACTATGTTGACATGGAGCATACATTTTTTGACATGGAGCATAACTATGTTGACATGGAGCATAACTTTTTTGACATGGAGCATAACTATGTTGACATGGAGCATAACTATTTTGACATGGACCATAACTATGTTGACATGGAGCATAACTTTTCTTACATGGAGCATAACTATGTTGAAATGGAGCATAATTTTTTGACATGGAGCATAACTTTTTTGACATGGAGCATAACTTTTTTGACATGGAGCATAACTTTTATGACATGGAGCATAACTATGTTGACACGGAGCATAACCTTTTGACATTGAGCATAACATTTTATTACATGAAGCATAAAATTTTTGAGATGGAGCATAACTATGTTGACATGGAGCATAACTATGTTGACATGGAGTATATATTACTTTTTGAAATGAAGCATAATTTTTTTAACATGGAGCATAACTATGTTGACATGGAGCATAATTTTTTTGACATTGAGCATAACTTTTTTGACATTGAGCATACCTTTGTTGACATGGAGCATAACTTTTTGACATGGAGCATAACTTTTTTTACATGGTGCTTAAGTTTGTTGACATGGAGCATAACTTTGTTGACAAGGAGCATAAATTTATTGACATGGAGCATAACTATTTTGAAATGGAGTATAACTTTTATGGCATGGAGCATAATTTTTTGACATGGAGTATGACTATGATGACATGGAGCAAAGCTATTTGACATGGAGCATAAGGTTTTTGAAATAGAGCATACATTTGTTGATATGGAGCATAATTTTGTTGACATGGAGCATAATTTTTTGACATGGAGCATAATATTTTTGACAGGGAGCATAATTTTTTGACATGGATATAAACTTTGTTTACATGAATCATAACTATGTTTACTTGGATCCTAACTATATTGACATGGAGCATACATTTTTTGACATGGAGCATAACTTTTTTGACATGGTGCATACGTTTTTTGACATGGAGCATAACTATGTTGACATGGAGGATAAATATCAAAACATTGATCATAACTATGTTGACATGGAGCATAACTTTTTTGACATGGAGCATAACTATATTGACATGGAGCATAACTTTTTTGACATGAAGCATAGCTATGTTGACATTGAACATAATTTTTTTGACATGGATCGTTACTTTGTTGACATGGAGCATAACTTTTTTAACATGGAGCATAACTATGTTGACATGCATCATAAATTTTTTGACATGGAGCATAACTATGTTGACATGGAGCATAATTTTGTTGACATGGAGTAAAACTTTTTTGACATGGAGCATACCTTTGTTGACATGGAGCAAAACTTTTTGACATAGAGCATAACTTTTTTGACATGGAGCATAACTTTTTTGACATGGAGCATAACTTTTTGACATGGAGCATAATTTTTTATTACATGAAGCATAAGTTTGTTGAGATGGAGAATAACTTTGTTGTCATGGAGCATAACTATGTTGACTTGGAGTATATATTACTTTTTGAAATGGAGAATAACTTTTTTGACATGGAAAATATTTTTGTTTACATGGAGCATAACTTTTTTGACATGGAGCATAACTATGTTGACATGCAGCATACATTTTTTGACATTGAGCATAACTATGTTGACATGGAGCATAACTTTTTTGACATTGAGCATACCTTTATTGACATGGAGCATAACATTTTTGACATGGAGCATAACTATGTTGACATGGAGCATAACTTTTTGAAATTGAGCATAACTTTTTTGACATGGTGCATAAGTTTTTTGAAATGGAGCATAACTTTGTTGACATGGAGCATACATTTATTGACATGGAGCATAACTTTTTTGACATGGAGCATAACTTTGTTGACATGGAGCATAACTTTGTTGACTGGGAGCATAACTTTTTGACATGGAGCATAACTATGTTGACATGGAGCATAACTTTGTTGACATGCAGCATAACTTTTTGACATGGAGCATATCTATGTTGACATGGAGCATAACTTTTTTGACATGGAGCATAACTTTTTTGACCTTGAGCATAAGTTTTTTTTTTACATGGAGCATAACTTTTTTGACCTGGAGCATAAGTTTTTTTTACATGGAGCATAACTTTTTTGACATGGAGCATAACTTTTTGTCCAGGAGAATAACTATGTTGACATGGAGCATAACTTTTTTGACATGGAGCATAACTATTTTGACATGGAGCATAACTATGTTTACATGGAGAATAACTTTTTTGACATTAAGCATAACTATGTTGACATTGAACATAATTTTTTTGTCATGGAAAATTACTTTGTTGACATGGAGCATAACTTTGTTGACATGGAGCCTAACTTTGTTGACTGGGAGCATAACTTTTTGACATGGAGCATAACTATGTTGACATGGAGCATAACTTTGTTGACATGCAGCATAACTTTTTGACATGGAGCATATCTATGTTGACATGGAGCATTACTTTTTTGACATGGAGCATAACTTTTTTGACCTTGAGTATATGTTTTTTTGACATGGAGCATAACTTTTTTTTACCTGGAGCATAAGTTTTTTTTACATGTAGCATAACTTTTTTGACATGGAGCATAACTTTTTGTCCAGGAGAATAACTATGTTGACATGGAGCATAACTTTTTTGACATGGAGCATAACTATTTTGACATGGAGCATAACTATGTTTACATGGAGAATAACTTTTTTGACATGAAGCATAACTATGTTGACATTGAACATATTTTTTTTAACATGGAGCATTACTTTGTTGACATGGAGCATAACTTTTTTAACATGGAGCATAACTATGTTGACATGGTTAAAAACTTTTTTAATATGGAGCATAACTATGTTGACATGGAGGATAAATATCAAAACATTAAGCATAACTATGTTGACATAGAGCATAACTTTTTTGACATGGAGCATAACTATATTGACATGGAGCATAACTTTTTTGACATGGAGCATAAAGTTTTTGACATGGAGTATAACTATGTTTACATGGAGCATACATTTTTTGACATGAAGCATAACTATTTTGACATGGAGCATAACTTTTTTGACATGGAGCATAACTATGTTTAAATGGAGCATAATTTTTTTGACATGGAACATAACTATGTTGACACGGAGCATAACTGTTTGACATGGAGCATAACATTTTATTACATGAAGCATAAAATTGTTGAGATGGAGAATAACTTTGTAACATGGAGCATAACTATGTTGACATGGAGTATATATTACTTTTTGAAATGGAGCATAACTTTTTTGACATGGAGCATATTTTTGTTGACATATAGCATAACTTTTTGACATGGAGCATAACTATGTTGACATGCAGCATACATTTTTCGACATGGAGTATAACTATGTTGACATGGAGCATAACTATGTTTACATGGAGAATAACTTTTTTGACATTAAGCATAACTATTTTGACATTGAACATAATTTTTTTGACATGGAGCATTACTTTGTTGACATGGAGCATAACTTTTTTAACATGGAGCATAACTATGTTGACATGGTTTAAAACTTTTTTTATATGGAGCATAACTATGTTGACATGGAGGATAAATATCAAAACATTGAGCATAACTATGTTGAAATGGAGCATAACTTTTTTGACATGGAGCATAACTATATTGACATGGAGCATAACTTTTTTGACATGGAGCATAAAGTTTTTGACATGGAGTATAACTATGTTGACATGGAGCATACATTTTTTGACATGGAGAATAACTATGTTGACATGGAGCATAACTTTTTTGACATGGAGCATAAATATCTTGACATGGAGCAAAACTATTTTGACATTGATCATAACTATGTTGACATGGAGCATAACTTTTTGACATGGAGCATAACTTTTTTGACATGGAGCATAACTTTTTTGACATTGAGCATAACTTTTTGACATGGAGCATAACTTTTTATTACATGAAGAATAAGTTTGTTGAGATGGAGAATAACTTTGTGGTCATGGAGCATAACTATGTTGACTTGGAGTATATATTACTTTTTGAAATGGAGCATAACTTTTTTGACATGGAACATATTTTTCTTGACATGGCGCATAACTTTTTTGACATGGAGCATAACTATGTTGACATGCAGCATACATTTTTTGACATTGAGCATACCTTTGTTGACATGGAGCATAACTTTATTGACATGGAGCATAACTATGTTGACATGGAGCATAACTTTTTGAAATGGAGCATAACTTTTTTGACATGGTGCATAAGTTTTTTGACATTGAGCATAACTTTGTTGACATGGGGCATACATTTATTGACATGGAGCATAACTTTTTTGACATGGAGCATAACTATGTTGACATGGAGCATAACTTTGTTGACTAGGAGCATATTTTTTTGACATGGAGCATAACTATGTTGACATGGAGCATAACTTTGTTGACATGGAGCATAAATTTTTTGACATGGAGCATAACTATGTTGACAAGGAGCATAACGTTTTGACATGGAGCATAACTTTTTTGACCTTGAGCATAAGTTTTTTTACATGGAGCATAACTTTTTTGACATGGAGCATAACTTTTTGTCCAGGAGAATAACTATGTTGACATGGAGCATAACTTTTTTGACATGAAGCATAAATATTTTGACATGGAGAATAACTATGTTTACATGGAGAATAACTTTTTTGACATGGAGCATAACTTTTTTGACATGGAGCATAACTTTTTTGACATGGAGCATAACTATGTTGACACGGAGCATAACTTTTTGACATGGAGCATAACATTTTATTACATGAAGCATAAAATTGTTGAGATGGAGAATAACTTTGTTGACATGGAGCATAACTATTTTGACATGGAGTATATATTACTTTTTGAAAAGGAGCATAACTTTTTTGACATGGAGCATATTTTCGTTGACATGGAGCATAATTTTTTGACATGGAGCATAACTATGTTGACATGCAGCATAAATTTTTTGACATGGAGCATAACTATTTTGACATGGAGCATATTTTTGTTGACATGGAGCATAATTTTTTTGACAATGAGCATACGTTTGTTGACATGGAACATAAATTTTTTGACATGGAGCATAACTATGTTGACATGGAGCATAACTTTGTTGACATGGAGCATACATTTATTGCCATGGAGCATAACTATGTTGACATGGATTATAACATTTTGACATGGTGCATAAGTTTTTTGACATGGAGCATAACTTTGTTGACATGGAGCATACATTTATTTACATGGAGCATAACTTTTTTGACATGGAGCATAACTAAGTTGACATGGAGCATAACTTTGTTGACTGGGAGCATAACTTTTTGACATGGAGCATAACTTTTTGTCCAGGAGAATAACTATGTTGACATGGAGCATAACTTTTTTGACATGGAGCATAACTATTTTGACATGGAGCATAACTATGTTTACATGGAGAATAACTTTTTTGACCTGGAGCATAACTATGTTGACATTGAACATTATTTTTTTGACATGGAGCATTTATTTGTTGACATGGAGCATAACTTTTTTAACATGGAGCATAACTATGTTGACATGGTTAAAAACTTTTTTTATATGGAGCATATTTATGTTGACATGGAGGATAAATATCAAAACATTGAGCATAACTATGTTGACATGGAGCATAACTTTTTTGACATGGAGCATATAACCATGTTGACATGGAGCATAACTATATTGACATGGAGCATAACTTTTTGACATTGAGCATACCTTTTTTGACATGGAGCATAACTTTTTTGACAGTGAGCATAATTTTTGTGACATGAAGTATAACTTTTTTGACAAGGAGCATAACATTTTGACATGGAGCATACCTATGTTGATATGGAGCATATTTTTTTGACAGTGAGCATAAATTTTGTGACATGGAGCATACCTTTGTTGACATGGAGCATAACTTTTTTGACATGGAGCATATAACCATGTTGACATGGAGCATAACTATATTGACATGGAGCATAACTTTTTGACATTCAGCATACCTATGTTGACATGGAGCATAACTTTTTTGACAGTGAGCATAATTTTTGTGACATGGAGTATAACTTTTTTGACACGGAGCATAACATTTTGACATGGAGCATACCTATGTTGATATGGAGCATATTTTTTTGACAGTGAGCATAAATTTTGTGACATTGAGCATACCTTTGTTGACATGGAGCATAACTTTTTTGACATGGAGCATAACTATGTTTACATGGAGCATAACTTTTTGACATGGAGCATAATTTTTTTGACATGGTGCATAAGTTTTTTGACATGGAGCATAATTTTGTTGACATGGAGCATAAATTTATTGACATGGAGCATAACTATGTTGACATGGAGTAAAACTTTTTTGACATGGAGCATAACTTTTTTGACATGGAGCATAACTTTTTTAACATGGAGCATAACTATGTTGACATGCATCATAAATTTTTCGACATGGAGCATAACTTTTTTGACATGGAGCATAACTTTTTGACATGGAGTATTACTTTTTATTACATGAAGCATAAGTTTTTTGAGATGGAGAATAACTTTGATGTCATGGAGCATTACTATGTTGACTTGGAGTATATACTACTTTTTGAAATGGAGCATAACTTTTTTGACATGGAACATATTTTTGTTGACATGGAGAATAACTTTTTTGACATGGAGCATAACTATGTTGACATGCAGCATACATTTTTTGATATTGAGCATAACTATGTTGACATGGAGCATAACTTTTTTGACATGGAGCATAAATATGTTGACATGGAGCATAACTTTTTGAAATGGAGCATAACTTTTTGGACATGGTGCATAAGTTTTTTGACTTGGAGCATAACTTTGTTGACATTGAGCATACATTTATTGACATGGATCATAACTTTTTGACATGGAGCATAACTATGTTGACATGGAGCATAACTTTGTTGACATGGAGCATAAGTTTTTTTTACATGGAGCATAATTTTTTGACATGGAGCATAATTTTTTGTAATTGAGAATAACTATGTTGACATGGAGCATAACTTTTTTGACATGGAGCATAACTATTTTGACATGGAGCATAACTATGTTTACATGGAGAATAACTTTTTTGACATTAAGCATAACTATGTTGACATTGAACATAATTTTTTTGACATGGAGCATTACTTTTTTGACATGGAGCATAACTTTTTTAACATGGAGCATAACTATGTTGACATGGTTTAAAACTTTTTTTTATATGGAGCATAACTATGTTGACATGGAGGATAAATATCAAAACATTGAGCATAACTATGTTGAAATGGAGCATAACTTTTTTGACATGGAGCATAACTATATTGACATGGAGCATAACTTTTTTGACATGGAGCATAAAGTTTTTGACATGGAGTATAACTATGTTTACATGGAGCATACATTTTTTTACATGGAGAATAACTATGTTGACATGGAGCATAACTTTTTTGACATGGAGCATAACTATGTTGACATGGAGCATAACTATGTTGAAATGGAGCATAACTATATTGACATAGAGCAAAAAGTTATGCTCCATGTTAAAAAAGTTATGCTCCAAGTCAACAAAGTTATGCTCCATGTCAAAATAGTTATGCTCCTTGTAAACATAGTTATGCTCCATGGCAAAAAAGTTATGCTCCATATCAACAAAGTTATAGTCCATGTAAACATAGTTATGCTCCATGTCAATAAACTTATGCTCCATGTCAACATAGTTATGCTCCATGTCAACATAGTTATGCTCCATGTCATAAAAGTTATGCTCCATGTAAACATAGTTATGCTCGATGTTAAAAAGTTATGCTCCATGTCAACATACTTATGCTACATGTCAAAAAATGTATGCTCCATGTCAACAAAATTATGCTCCATGTCAACAAAGTTATGCTCCATGTAAACATAGTTATGCTCCATGTCAAAAAATTTTGCTCCATGTCAAAATAGTTATTCTCCATGTCAAAATGTTGTGCTCCATGTCAAAAAAGTTATGCTCCATGTAAAAAAATGTATGATCTAGGTGAAAATAGTTATGTTCCATGTAAAAAAATTTATGCTCCATGTCAACATAGTTATGCTCCATGTCAAAAAATTTTGCTCCATGTCAAAATAGTTATTCTCCATGTCAAAATGTTGTGCTCCATGTCAAAAAAGTTATGCTCCATGTAAAAAAATGTATGATCTAGGTGAAAATAGTTATGTTCCATGTAAAAAAATTTATGCTCCTTGTCAACATAGTTATGCTCCATGTCAAAAAAATATGCTGCATATCAATAAAGTTATAGTCCATGTCAACATAGTTATGCTCCATGTCAACATAGTTATGCTCCATGTCAAAATGTATGCTCCATGTCAAAAAAGTTATGCTCCATGTAAAAAAAGTTATGCTCTAGGTCAAAAAAGTTATGCTCCATGTCAAAATAGTTATGCTCCATGTAAAAAAAGTTATGCCCAATGCCAAAAAGGTTATGCTCCATTTCAACATAGTTATGCTCCATGGCAACATAGTTATGCTTCATGTCAACATAGTTATGCTCCATGTCAACATAATTATGCTCCATGTCAACATAGTTTATGCTCCATGTCAACATAGTTATGCTCCATGTCAAAAAGTTTTACTCCATGTCAACATAGTTATGCTCCATGTCAATAAATTTTTATGCTCCATGTCAACAAAGTTATGCTCCATGTCAAAAAACTTATGCACCATGTCAAAAAAGTTATGCTCCATGTCAAAAAGTTATGCTCCATGTCAATTTAGTTATGCTCCATGTCAAAAAAGTTATTCTCCATGTCAACAAAGGTATGCTCCATGTCACAAAAGTTATGCTCACTGTCAAAAAAATATGCTCCATGTCAACATAGGTATGCTCCATGTCAAAATGTTATGCGCCATGTCAAAAAAGTTATACTCCATGTCACAAAAGTTATGCTCACTGTCAAAAAAGTTATGCTCCATGTCAACATAGTTATGCTCAATGTCAAAAAAGTTATGCTCCATGTCAACAAAGGTATGCTCCATGTCACAAAAGTTATGCTCACTGTCAAAAAAGTTATGCTCCATATAAACATAGGTATGCTCCATGTCAAAATGTTATGCTCCTTACCAAAAAAGTTATACTCCATGTCACAAAAATTATGCTCCTTGTCAAAAAAGTTATGCTCCATGTCAACATAGGTATGCTCAATGTCAAAAAATTTATGCTCCATGTAAATATAGTTATGCTCCATGTCAACATGGTTATATTCTCCATGTCAAAAAAGTTATGCTCCATGTCAACATAGTTATGCTCAATGTCAAAAAACGTTATGCTCCAAGTCAACATAGTTATGCTCCATGTCAACAAATTTATGCTCTATTTTAAAAACGTTATGCTCCATGTCAAATAGTTATGCTCCATGTCATCATAGTCATGCTCCATGTCAAAAAAGTTATTCTCCATGTCAACAAAGTTATGCTCCATGTCAAAAAAGTTATGCTCCATGTCAACAAAATTATGCTCCATGTCAAAAAATGTATGCTCCATGTCAACACAGTTATGCTCAATGTCCATATTATTATGCTCCATGTCAACATAGTTATGCTCCATGTCAAAAAAGTTATGCTCCATGTCAATAAAGGTATGATCCATGTAAAAAAAATTATGCTCCATGTCAACATTGTAATGCTCCATGTCAACAAAGTTATGCTCCATGTCAACATAGTTATGCTCAATGTCAAAAAACGTTATGCTCCAAGTCAACATAGTTATGCTCCATGTCAACAAATTTATGCTCTATTTTAAAAACGTTATGCTCCATGTCAAATAGTTATGCTCCATGTCATCATAGTCATGCTCCATGTCAAAAAAGTTATTCTCCATGTCAACAAAGTTATGCGCAATGTCAAAAAAATATGCTCCATGCCAAAAAAGTTATACTCCATGTCAACATAGTTATGCTCCATGTCAATAAATGTATGCTCCATGTCAACAAAGTTATGCTCCATGTCAAAAAACTTATGCACCATGTCAAAAAAGTTATGCTCCATGTCAAAAAGTTATGCTCCATGTCAACATAGTTATGCTCAAAGTCAAAAACGTTATGCTCCATGTCAATCAAAGTATGCTCCATGTCACAAAAGTTATGCTCACTGTCAAAAAAGTTATGCTCCATGTCAACATAGGTATGCTCCATGTCAAAATGTTATGCTCCTTGTCAAAAAAGTTATACTCCATGTCACAAAAGTTATGCTCACTGTCAAAAAAGTTATGCTCCATGTCAACATAGGTATGCTCCATGTCAAAAAAGGTATGCTCCATGTCAATATAGTTATGCTCCATGTCAACATAGTTATATGCTCCCTGTCAAAAAAGTTATGCTCCATGTCAACCTAGTTATGCTTAATGTCAAAAAAATATGCTCCGTGTCAACATAGTTATGCTACATGTCAACAAAGTTATGCTCCATGTCAATAAAGTTATGCTCCATGTAAAACATTATGCTCTATGTGAAAAAATGTATGCTCCATGTCAATAAAGTTATGCTCCATGTCAAAAAATTATGCTCCATTTCAACACAATTATGCTCCATGTCAAAAAAGTTATGCTCCATGTCAACATAGTTATGATACATGTCAACATAGTTATGCTCCATGTCAAAAAAGTTATGCTCCATGTCAACATAGTTATGCTCCATGTCAAAAAAGTATGCTCCATGTCAACATAGTTATACTCCATGTCAAAAACGTTATGCTCCATGTCAAAAAAATTATGCTCCATGTCAATATAGTTATGCTCCATGTCAAAAAAGTTATGTTCCATGTCAACATAGTAATGTTCCATGTTAAAATAATTATGCTCCATGTAAACATTGTTATGCTCCATGGCAAAAAAGTTATGCTCCATTTCAACATAGTTATGCTCCATGTCAACATAGTTTTGCTCCATGTCAACAAAGTTATGCTCCAAGTAAAAAATATGCCTCATGTCAAAAAAGTTATGCTCCATGTCAAAAAGTTATGCTCCATGTCAACATAGTTATGCTCCATGTCAAAAATGTTATGCTCCATATCAACAAAGGTATGCTCCATGACAACATAGTTATGCTGCATGTCAAAAAAGTTATGCTCCATGTCAACAAAAATATGCTGCATGTCAAAAAAAGTTATGCTCCATTTCAAAAAGTAATATATACTCCATGTCAACATAGTTATGCTACATGTCAACAAAGTTATTCTCAATCACAACAAACTTATGCTTCATGTCAAAAAATTTATGCTCTATGTCAAAAAAGTTATGCTCCATGTCAAAAAAGTTATGCTCCATGTCAAAAAAATTATGCTCCATTTCAACATAGTGATGATCCATGTCAAAAAAATTATGCTCCATGTCAACATAGTTATGATCCTTGTCAAAATAGTTATGCTCAATGTCAACATAGTTACGATCCATGTCAAAAAAGTTATGCTCCATGTCAACATAGTTATTCTCCATGTCAAAAAAAGAATGCTCCATGTCAACATACTTATACTCCATGTCAAAAACTTTATGCTTCATGTCAAAAACGTTATGCTCCATGTCAATATAGTTATACTCCATGTCAAAAAAATATGCCCCATGTCAACATAGTTATGCTAAATGTTTTGATATTTATCCTCCATGTCAACATAGTTATACTCAATATAAAAAAAGTTTTGATCCATGTCAACATAGTTATGCTCCATGTCAAAAAAATTATGCTCCATGTCAACGTAGTTATGCTTCATGTCAAAAAAGTTATTCTCCATGTCAACATAGTTATGCTCCATGTCAACATAGTTATGCTCCATGTCAACAAAGGTATGCTTCATGTAAACAAAGTTATACTCAATGTCAACATAGTTATGATCCATGTCAAAAAAGTTATGCTCCATGTCAACATAGTTTTGATCAACGTAAACATAGTTATGATGGATGTCAACAAAGTTTTGCTCCATGTCAAAAATTATGCTCCATGTCAAAAAAGTTATGCTCCATGTCAAAAAAGTAATGCTCCATGTCAAAAAAGTTATGCTCCATGTCAAAAAAATTATGCTCCATTTCAACATAGTTATGCTCCATGTCAAAAAAGTTATGCTCCATGTCAACATAGTTATGATTCATGTCAACATAGTTATGCTCCATGTCAAAAAAGTTATGCTCCATGTCAACATAGTTATGCTCCATGTCCAAAAAAGTATGCTCCATGTCAACATAGTAATTCTCCATGTCAACAAAGTTATGCTCTATGTCAACAAAGTTATGCTCCATGTCAAAAATGGTATGCTCCATTTCAAAAAGTTATACTCCATGTCAACATAGTTATGCTCCATGTCAAAAAAGTTATGCTCCATGTCAACATTGTTATGGTCCATGTCAACATAGTTATGTCCCATGTCAAAATAATTTTGCACCATGTCAACATTGTTATGCTCCATGGCAAAAAAGTTATGCTCCATTTCAACATAGTTATGCTCCATGTCATAAAAAATTATGCTCCATGTCAAAAAATTATGCTACATGTCAAAATAGTTAAGCTCCATGTCAAAAAAGTTATGCTCCTTGTCAACAAAGTTATGCTCCATGTCAACATAGTTATGCTCCATGTCAAAAAAGTTTTGCTCCAATACAACAAAGTTATGCTCTATGTCAACATAGTTATGCTCCATGTCAAAAAAATTATGCTCCATGTCAACAAAGGTATGCTTCATGTAAACAAAGTTATGCTCAATGTCAACATAGTTATGCTCCATGTCAACATAGCTATGATCCATGTCAAAAAAGTTATGCTCCATGTCAACATAGTTTTGATCCACGTATACATAGTTATGATCCATGTCAACAAAGTTTTGCTCCATGTCAAAAATTATGCTCCATGTCAAATAAGTTATGCTCCATGTCAAAAAAGTAATGCTCCATGTCAAAAAAGTTATGCTCCATGTCAAAATACTTATGCAACATGTCAACATTGTTATGCTCCATGGCAAAAAAGTTATGCTCCATTTCAACATAGTTATACTCCATGTCAACATAGTTATGCTCCATGTCAACAAAGTTATGCTCCATGTATAAAATATGCTCCATGTCAAAAAAGTTATGCTCCATGTCAAAAAATTATGCTTCATGTCAAAATAGTTATGCTCCATGTCAAAAAAGTTATGCTCCATGTCAAAAAAGTTATGCTCCATGTCAACATAGCTATGCTCCATGTCAAAAAAGTTATGTCCCATGTAAACATAGTTATGATCCAAGTTAACATAGTTATGATTCATGTAAACAAAGTTTGGCTCCATGTCAAAAAAATATGCTTCATGTCACAAAAGTTATGCTCCATTTCAACATAGTTATGCTGCATGTCAAAAAAAATTATGCTCCATGTCAACATAGTTATTCTCCATTACAAAAAATTATGCTCCATGTCAAAAAATTATGCTCCATGTCAAAATGTTATGTCAAAAAGTTATACTCCGTGTCAACATAGTTATGCTCCATTTCAACATAGTTAGGCTCCATGTCAAAAAAATTATGCTCCATGTCAACATAGTTATGATCCACGTCAAAATAGTTATGCTCCATGTCAACATAGTTATGATTCATGTCAACATAGTTATGCTCCATGTCAAAAAAGTTATGCTCCATGTCAACATAGTTATGATTCATGTCAACATAGTTATGCTCCATGTTAGCAAAAAAATAATGCTCCATGTCAACATAGTTATGCTCCATGTCAAAAACGTTATGTCCCATGTCAACATAGTTATTATCCAAGTAAACATAGTTATGATTCATGTAAACAAAGTTTTGCTCCATGTCAAAAAATTATGCTCCCTGTCAAAAAAATTATGCTCCATGTCAAAAACTTCCCCATTTCAAAATAAAACATCCTCATTTCAAAATAAACTATCCTCATTTTAAAACAAAGCGTCCTTGTTTCAAAATAAAACATCCTTATTTCAAAATAAAACATCCTAATTTCAAAATAAAACATCATCATTTCAAAATAAACATCCTCATTTAAAAAAAAAAACATCCTTATAAAAAAAAACAATCCTCATTTCAAAATAAAACATCCTCATTTAAAAAAAAAACATACACATTTCAAAATAAATCATCCTCATTTTAAAAAAAACAACCTCATTTCAAAATAAAACATCCTCATTTCAAATAAAACAACCTCATTTCAAATAAAGAATCTTGTTTAAAAAAAAACCATAATCATTTCAAAATAAAACATCCTCATTTTAAAATAAAACATACACATTTCAAAATAAATCATTGTTATATCAAAATAAAACATCATCATTTCAAAATAAAACATCATTATTTCAAAATAAAACATCCTCATTTCAAAATAAAACTTCCCCATTTCAAAATAAAACATCCTCATTTCAAAATAAAACATCCTCATTTCAAATTAAAACAACCACATTTTAAAAAAAAACATACACATTTCAAAATAAATCATCCTCATTTCAAAATAAAACATCATCATTTAAAATAATCATCGTTATATCAAAATAAAACATCATCATTTCAAAATAAAACATCCTCATCTCAAAATAAAACATCCTCATTTCAAAATTAAACTTCCTCATTTCAAAATAAAACATCCTCATTTCAAAATAAAACATACACATTTCAAAATAAAACTTCCCCATTTCAAAATAAATCATCCTCATTTTTAAAAAAAAACATCGTCATTTCAAAATAAAACATCCTTATTTCAAAATAAAACTTCCCCAATTCAAAATAAAACTTCCCCATTTCAAAATAAAACATCAAACTTGTTTCAAAATAAAACATCCTCATTTTAAAATTAAACATAGTCATTTCAAAATAAAACATCCTCATTTCAAAATAAAACAAACAAATTTTAAAATAAAACATACACATTTTAAAATTAAACATTTTATTTTTAAAATAAATAAATGGAATTTAAAAATAAACCATCCTCATTTCAAAATAAAGCATCCTTGTTTCAAGTTAAAACAAAACTTCCCCATTTCAAAATAAAACAGCCTCATTTCAAAATAAAACAACATCAATTCAAAATAAACATCCTCATTTTAAAAAAAAAATCCTCATTTCAAAATAAAACATCATCATTTCAAAATAAAACATACACATTTCAAAATAAATCATCCTCATTTTTAAAAAAACATCCTAATTTCAAAATTAAACATCATCATTCTAAATTAAAACATCCTCATTTCAAAATTAAACATACTCATTTCAAATTAAAACATCCTCATTTCAAAATAAAACATCCTCCTTTCAAAATAAAACATACATATTTCAAAATAAAACATCCTCATTTCAAAATAAAACATCCTAATTTCAAAGCAAAACATACACATTTCAAAATAAAACATACACATTTCAAAATAAATCATCCTCATTTCATAATAAAAATCCTCATTTCAAAATAAAACATACTCATTTAAAAAAAAAATCCTCATTTCAAAATAACACATCCTCATTTCAAAATAAAAAATCCTAATTTCAAAATAAAACATACCCATTTCAAAATAAATCATCGTTATATCAAAATAAAACATCAACATTTCAAAATAAAACATCCTCATTTCAAAATAAAACATCCTCATTTCAAAATAAAACTTCCCCATTTCAAAATAAAACATCCTCATTTCAAAATAAAACATCCTCATTTCAAATTAAAACAACCACATTTTAAAATAAAGCATACACATTTCAAAATAAATCATCCTCATTTCAAAATAAAACATACACATTTCAAAATAAATCATCGTTATATAAAATAAAACATCATCATTTTAAAATAAAACATCATCATTTCAAAATAAAACATCCTCATTTAAAAATAAAACTTCCTCATTTCAAAATAAAACATCCTCATTTCAAAATAAAACATCCTCATTTCAAATTAAAACAACACCATTTTAAAATAAAGCATACACATTTCAAATTAAATCCTCCTCATTTCATAATAAAAATCCTCATTTCAAAATAAATTATCATCCTTGTTTCAAAATAAAACATCATCATTTTAAAATTAAACATCCTCATTTCAAAATAAAACATCCTCATTTCAAGATAAAACAACCAAATTTTAAAATAAAACATACACATTTTAAAATAAATCATCCTTATTTCATAATAAAACATCCTCATTTCATAATAAAACATCCTCATTTCAAAACAAAACATTCTCATTTCAAAATAAAACATCATCATTTCAAAATAAAACATCTACATTTCAAAATAAAACTTCCCCGTTTCAAAATAAAACATCCTTGTTTGAAAATAAAACATCATCATTGTTTCAAAATAAAACCTCCTCATTTTAAAATTTAACATCCTCATTTTAAAATAAAACATCCTAATTTCAAAATTAAACATACTCATTTCAAAATAAAACATCCTCATTTAAAAATAAAACATAAAAATTTCAAAATAAAACATACACATTTCAAAATAAATCATCCTTATTTCATAATGAAACATCCTCATTTCAAAATAAAACATCCTCATTTCAAAATAAAACATCCTCATTTCAAAATAAAAAATCCTCATTTCAAAATAAAGCATCTTGTTTTCAAAAAAGAAACATCCTCATTTCAAAATAAAACAAACAAATTTTAAAATAAAACATACACATTTCAAAATAAATCATCCTCATTTCAAAATAAAACATCATATTTTCAAAATGAAACATCCTCATTTCGAAATATAACATCCTCATTTAAAAATAAAACATCCTCATTTAAAAATAAAAAAATCCTCATTTCAAAATAAAACATAATGGTGCCAAACGCTATATAATTGCCAAAATGCATTTGGCAGTAAATTTTTGCCAAACTCCACTTGGCTGTAAAGGTTAGCCAAAAAGCACTTGGAAGAAAAATATTGCCAAAATCCACTTGGCGGCTAAATTGTCCCCAAAAAGTATTGGCGGTAAATGTTTTCCAAATATCATTTTGCAGTAAATGTTTGCAAAAATCAATTGGCTGTAAAAGTATGCCAAAAAAGCACTTGGAAGAAAAAAATTGCCAAAATACACTTGGCTGCAAAACGGTGCCAAAAAGTATTTGACACTAAATGTTTTCCAAAATACATTTGGCAGGAAATGTTTGCCAAAATCAACTTGGCAGGAAAAGCACTTGGAAGAAAAAAATTGCCAAAATATACTTGGCGGCTAAATTGTCCCCAAAAGTATTGGCAGTAAATGTTTGCCACATAGCATTTGGCAGTAAATGTTTGCCAAAATCAACTTGGATGTAAAAGTATTTAAAAAAGCACATGGCTGGAAAAAAATTGCCAAAATCCACTTGGCTGCAAAATGGTGCCAAAAAGTATTTGGCATTAAATGTTTGCCAAATAGAATTTGGCACTAAATGTTTGCCAAAATCCTATTTACTGTAAAAGTATACCAAAAAGCACTTGAAAGTAAAAAATAGCCAAAATCCACTTGGCTGCAAAATTGTGCCAAAAAGCATTTGGCAGTAAATGTTTTCCAAAAATATTTGACACTAAATGGTTAAAAAAAAGTCTTTTGACTGTAAAAGTATGCCAAAAAGCACTTGGAAGTAAAAAATTACCAAAATCCACTTGGCTGCAAAATTGTGCCAAAAAGCATTTGGCAGAAATTTTTTTATAAATATCATTTGGCACTAAATGTTTGCCAAAATTCACTTTGCTGCAAAAGTATGCCAAAAAGAGCTTGGAAGTAAAAAATGCCAAAATCCACTTGCCTGCAAAATTTTGCCAAAACATTAATTGGCAGTAAATGTTTCCCAAATAGCATTTGGCTCTAAATGTTTCAACAAAAAAAATTTGGCAGTAAATTTTTGCCAAAATCCACTTGCCTGCAAAATTGTGCCAAAAACATTTGGCAGTAAATGTTGGCCAAATAGCATTTGGCACTAAATGTTTTCCAAAATACATTTGGCAGTAAATGTTTGCCAAAATCAACTTGGCAGGAAAAGTATGCCAAAAAGCACTTGGAAGAAAAAAATTGCCAAAATCCACTTGGCGGCTAAATTGTCCCCAAAAAAGTATGGGCGGTAAATGTTTGCCACATAGCATTTGGCAGTAAATGTTTGCCGAAATCAACTTGNATTTTGATATTATATATTCTTTAACTTATCTGGTAAATTATGTTTTCTATTTTAATTCTAAAAGTGTTACTAATGTATTTTTTGTGTAACTATGTTTGTGATGCCATATATGTCTTCTGTATTGTGAAATCATTGTTCGACTCTAGTGTGTTGTTTCTTGTTTTTGGATGCTAGTAGTTGTAACATACTATGTTTTCACAAGTAACCAGAGGGGTAGCATGAGTGAACAGTGAACGGTGTTGACCATATTTTCCACGAGGAGTGAGTGCATTGTATTTAGAGAAGCAAATGTGAGCTCCACGTTTTTGGAGAGTAAATTATGTTTTTTGTCAAAGCGGTCGTTTCCACGCTTTGCTGGTAATAAAAGGGGCAGTTGAGTTGATTGAGCAGAAGAGTAGAGTTAGAGCTGAAAGCAGTTGAGTTAGAGTTGAGATATTGTACATTTGAGCTGAATTATAGTAGAGTGAGGACGTGTCTTTCTGAGTGGTGGAATACTATACATATATATATGAAATGATTACTATCATGCAAGGATTAGTATTAATATTATCAGTGTAAAATGTGATTCAATAAAGTACTGTAAGTTTAACCAGGATTGAGTATTCTTCTTTGCGTGCCTGGATAATAAGTGGAAGAATAAAGAAGTATTAGCCGGCATCCTTAATTATTAACATAAAACAAGTGACCATGCTACTGACATAACCATCTAAGTCACAATGATGTCAGAGCATATGTGTTACAATTGGTGTCAGAAGTGTGTTACAGAACATTGAGTAACAACGACGTTATATTTTAACATTCGAGCGGAAGAATACAGCGAACGCCATTACGCCTGTTTATCAATCAAGTCTGAGACGAGTCTACTACACACAGAAAGCAACCCATGGTAAAGAAATAGGATATTCGTCAATTACCACAACTGTAGCCGAAAATTATTCTTATAAGCCTACAAGTGAACTTATAACAATTATTTTAATGAGTTAAAGAGCTATGCAACATATCAAAGTGAGTACGTAAATGACAATTGTAATAAATACTACTACAGAGATAGCCGACCATAACGGTTGCAGAAGCCAATTTAGGTCAAGAGTTCAAACAGAGTTCAAACAGCCAACTAGTACACGGCATGCATTATTTAACCTACTTAGCGGAGTGAGAATACAAGGTGTAGGCCTACAAACTCAAACACAGCAGCAAGAAATCTATTTTAGTGCTAATTTCGAAGGGAATAACTACAAAGAAGTAAATAATACAGTTATTGTCAAAAAGACTGAACAATCAGCATAAAGGAAGTATTCAAGTTATCTACAACTGTAGCAAAGATTTACTGTAAGCCTACATATTCAAATGGTGAAATTACATCAAGTAGATACCAATTGACAATTATTAGTCAACGCAAGAAAGAGATGATCCACTACACAAGACCAACAGAAGTCTAACGTTATTACAGATGAGATGTGTCTATCAAGACATCGAAAGTAAGATTTCCCCAGGATAATTTTCACTTTATACAAGCCGCACATAGCCCAGTGCGCAATTAAAAGTAATTTCTTAATTACTCACTACAAGTTCAACAGAATCGGAGAGAAAGTACACAATTTTCAATTGGATTATTAAGCTATTACGCAAGGTACTTGCATTGGATTATTGAAGCAGTTTGGGTTGTAACTTTTTCATTTGATTATGTAACTTTTTCATTGGATTATTTACCCAAGTACACTTCTACATAGAAGGTTTATCGACTACACAGAAATCATAGCGTCACAGAGGAGCAGAGGTGACCAACTACGGATTTCTTTTGAACACTTGGTATTTATTTATATTATGTGTTATATATTGTGTATAATTTAAGACTTTAAAAATCTACTTATATCATACTTATCATAGCGTCACAGAGGAGCAGAGGTGACCAACTACGGATTTCTTTTGAACACTTGGTATTTATTTATATTATGTGTTATATATTGTGTATAATTTAAGACTTTAAAAATCTACTTATATCATACTTAATTAGATTAAGTAAATTTTTTACTTTTTCTGTATATTATAAGTTTAATTTTAGAGTATACTTTAGGGATATCCACGGTGTTATCTTTCCTTGGGAAGTTTTTTTATTAAAATAGTAAAGTTTTCTTCTGGCCCTATTTATAACACTGTAGGCTGTAGGATAATTTTGTGAAGGAACAGTTGAGGCGACAACACTAGACACATTTGTGTCTATTGCCTCAAGCCTTCAACCCCCTAGTGCATAATTTCTTCATCACCACCAGTAACAGAAACATTGCAAATCCCATCTACATGCATAGGAGCCAAGATGATCAATAAATTGATCGTGGGCCCTTAAGATATAGAAGAAGAAGAAGAAGTCTAGTTTGTACATTGTCATAACTGTTGTTTTTTAGTAGATCTTGTCAGATTTGTTCTATTTGTCTTGTCATTGTCATACATATTGTCAACCTACTGTCATATTTTCTACTATCTTGTGGTCCATAAACTACACAGTACTTTTGTATTTGTTGTCTCATTTGTATTTATGTAAACGTCTACATATCTGTATTTATGTTGTGAAGTATACAATTTAATTATTTTAAATTTTCTTACACTTACTTATATACTATATTTGTACCAACTTGCATTTTGTATTCATTCATGAACATTTAAACATAATGTAATATGGTGAACTATTTTAATTAATAACTCAAGAATAAGGAAATAACTGATATAATTATACATACCAATATATTATTTTAGTTACTCAAACATATAATTCAAAATGGCAGAGTACTTAGAACTATTAGAGGTAGCTGAGAAACTTGGCATAAAACATGAGAAGGTAGCTGAAATTGTAACTAGGGAGATGGAAAAAATTAGGGACAAACAGAAAGAAGACAAAGACCGAGACGCTAGACTGTTAGAGAGAAGTGACCTTAAACAAATAGAAGACATGAAATTAAAAGAACAAGAAATGAAATTAAAAGAACATGATATGAAATTAAAAGAACATGATATGAAATTAAGAGAGGAAGAAATAAAACTAGAAAGAGCTAGAATAGAATCAGGACAGCATACATCAACAAGCAATAGAGAAACCAATAGTACATACAAACCTAAATTTAGGGAATTTAATGAATATAAAGAGGAAATAATTAGTTATTTGTCACAATTTGAGGGCATCTGTCAGTCTTACAATTATAGGGAAGAGACTTGGGCAAATATTTTATTGAGCAGATTATCAGGAAAAAGCCTAAGTATCATTAATTCACTTAGTGAAGAGCAAAAGAACAATTATACCTATATAAAAAAAGTTTTGTTAAAGTTTTATGGAAACACAGAAGACATTTATAGAAAAAATTTTCATAACATAAGATTAGAGAGAGAAATAGACCCTAACACCACCATATTCAATATTAGAGATAATCTTGTCAAATGGCTTGAACTCACTGAAATTGGCCTAAATGATCACAAAGCATTACTAGATATGTTTATTATAGACAAAATATTAAGAAATGCATCAGTCTCTTTATTTTCATTCCTTAAAGAAAGAAAAATTAAAAATGAACGTGATTTAGTTGACTCAATAAACAACATTTAAAGATGCTCACCCCAATGAAGAGCTAGATAATAGAAATAGCACATTAGCTTCCATTAGAAACACACTCAGTGATAGAGACAGTCAAAAACCAAACACATATTATCAAAACAGAAGATACCAAAGCCTACCTACCAGATGGCAAAACAATAAATTTCAGAAAAATTATCAAAATAATTACCAGACATATGCTAATTACTCAAACAACAATAAATATTTCTACTGTCACAAGAATTATGAGTGTAGGAAGTTACATAGAGATTTAGGACATTCACAACAATACTATCAGAGAACATCACCCAACAGTAGTCCAATTAGATACAACAGTACAAATAGGAGTAGACAACCTTATAAAAACCAAAGATATAATTCCAATCAGACTAACAGTAGACAACACAACACCAAACCACATGAAACTTTAGCTAGTGCATGTCACAGTGAAGGGAGTTTACAATTTTTTCCTTCTTATGTAAACAACCAACTTGTTCAGTGTCTGAGAGACACAGGTTGTACAACAATAGTAGTTGACAAAAAATTGATAGATCCTAAAGATCACATTTCTGAAAAAACTACAGTCATGCTAGCAAATAACACAAAAGTTGAATGTTATAAAGCAGTAGTGGAAATAGACTTCCATGGTTAACAGGAAAGGTAACAGCAGTACTCATGGACAACCCAGTCTGTCTGTTAATAATTGGACATATTAAAGAAATTCCAGATAATTCCCAAGAACTATTTTTAAAGTGGATTGAATCAAAAAATTTAACCAAAGAGTACATAAATGCAATAACAAGACAACAACATAAAATTAGTCAAGCACAGCCTGAAATAGAAGAAAAATTAGACATTCCAAAACAAATATCAAGAGAGGACATAATTTGAATGCAGACAGAAGATAGGCAAATTCAGGACATTAGAAACAAAATTAAGGACAATAACTCAATTTTTAGAGGATATAATTATACAATAAAACACAATATTCTAATTAGAAATTTTGAGAAAGGTGAAATCAAAAGATCTCAAATAATAGTACCATTAATACTCAGAAACAAAATACTTAACCATGCACATGACAGTCCTTTGGCTTGACACATGGGTATAAAGAAAACTTTAGAAAGGATAACACAGAATTTTTATTGGTCAGGCATTCATAAGGATATAAAGAAACACATAAACAAATGCATACCATGTCTGACAAAAAACCCAATACACAGTAAACACAAAGCACCCATACAACCAACAGACAAAATAGGCAGAAACTTTGAGAAGATTGCTATAGACATCATTGGTCCTCTTAATCCACCTTCAAATAAGGGACACACATTTATTTTAACCATGATTGACATGGCATCTAGATGGCCAGAGGCAATTACCCTTAAAAACATTAATTCAGAAACAATATGCATGGCATTGTTAGATGTATTTACAAGACATGGGTTCCCTGATAAAATATTATCAGATAATGGAACACAGTTTACTTCTAACTTAACCAATGCTGTCACAAAATTGCTAGGTATGATACAAGCGCATTCCACAATATACAGACCACAGGTATGATAGAAAGATGGAACAAGACACTAAAAATAATGTTAAATAAAACAACAATAGACCACCCTAGAGAATGGCACCTATATATCCCGATGGTTCTATTCGCCTATAGAGACAGTATACAAGACACAACTGGGTACTCTCCATTTGAGCTAATGTTTGGGGCCAATCCAAAGGGACCATTAACACTTTTTAAAGAAAATATCTTAGGCCAGAAAGGCACATTCTATTCGCCTATAGAGACAGTATACAAGACACAACTGGGTACTCTCCATTTGAGCTAATGTTTGGGGCCAATCCAAAGGGACCATTAACACTTTTTAAAGAAAATATCTTAGGCCAGAAAGGCACATAACAGGACACATTTGACATAATTACAAAAATTAGAGAGAGGATAACATATGGCATAGAAAATGCTAAAGAAAACACTGATAGAGAGTCTAAAAGACAAAGACACATAAAGAATACAAATAGATACCTTAGAGACCTCAAAGTAAATGATAAAGTTTTAGTCTGGTTGTCAAACAATAATGGACAAAAGATCTTGCAGGGTCCTTTTACAGTACATGACAAGTTAAATTTAGTTGATTATGTAATCCACATGAAGGGTGAGTTGAAAGTCCTACATGTTGACCTGCTCAGAAAATATGACTCTGTTCAAAAAGATTTACACACCATCACTAATGAAATAACTAGCACATCCACCATTGCTAGTGTTATACAACTAGAAGACAATGAAAATAACACCACAACAAACAGACACTTAACAACAATTCTGAAAGAATACAAAGATGTCATCACAGAGATAATAGGACACACTAGTAGTTTAGATCACAAGATTATATTAACACAGGAACCCACATTCAAACACAAAATCTATCCAACCACATATGCATTTAGGGAAGAAGTAAAGAAAGAACTAACTAACTAACTTACTTAAGAAAATCAGCGAACACCGAGCCTTGAGGCTCATTTGGTCCTCCCCAACGCACCACCCCGCCAACCAAACCGGCCGTCAACCACTCCCTCAGTGGTCTTTAGTCCGATCGGGCCACGAAGCAGCACGCCAGGGACGCTCCGCCCCTAAGACCGCCACACTCGACCTCCACTCGATTGGCCGCCGAGTGTGGCAGCCCCAGAGAAGAAACACCTGGCCAGCCGGATTGCTACTCACGCAGTAACAGGGCTGGGCTTTCTAGGGGGTTGGGGTGGATATTTAACGTCTCTAAAATCCCCCCTTACCACCCCGGGGGGACCGCGTAGTTGTTAAGACCGACGCCCTCTACTAGGGTTTGTATGGTTATTCTACGGTGCGACTAATTCACACCGTAGATGGGAGAGAGTGGTTGCCTTGGAGCAGTGCCCTCAAACACTGCATGTTTAGATAAAACTAAATCATTTAATACAGACACCAATAGCATCACCCATGGTAGTAGTAAAAAAGAAAACTGGCCAGTGCCGTATATGCTGTGACTATAGGGAGTTAAATAAAATCACCCAATTAGATGCAGAACCCATGAGGGACACCAGAGAACTACTTGAGGAAATAGGCTCCTCCACATTATTCATACACCTAGATTTAAACAGAGGTTTCTGGCAAATAGGCATGCATTCAGATTCCATGCCTTATACTGCATTTGCCACAGAGGAAGGTTTGTTTATATGGACAGTAATGCCATTTGGTCTGGTCAATTCCACCGCCACATTTTCTCGATTCATGCGAATCATGCTAGCAGGCATACCAAATGTCGTACATTTTGTTGATGATATCTGTATTCACACTAAGGATATGAAAACACATATAGAGACAATAAAAATAGTACTAAACAAATTAAGATCACATGGAGTCACAATAGCACCAAACAAATTAAAATTTGCACAAGAGGAAATAGAATTTTTAGGATTTAAAGTCGGTAAGAACACAATTCAGCCCACAGAACACAACAGAGGAAAAATACTAAACATAAAAACACCACACACTCAAAAAGAAGTCAAAGCCATTTTAGGTTTGTGCAATTTTTATAGCACTTTTGTTCCAAAATTTTCTGATGTTACACTACCTTTAAGGAAACTAATAAACAAAGATAGCAAGAAACAAATAGTATGGACGGATGAATGTGAAAATACATTGAAAACAATCAAAGAAATTTTCCAAAGTGACAACATATTGTTATCACCCAACTTTAATCAGTCTTTCACTCTAGTGACAGACGCCTCCAACATTGGATTAGGAGCTTGCCTTATGCAAGAATTCAATCATAAACTAAGACCAATTACCTATTTAAGTAGA
Organism: Lymnaea stagnalis; assembly: GCA_964033795.1. Lineage (NCBI taxonomy): Eukaryota > Metazoa > Mollusca > Gastropoda > Lymnaeidae > Lymnaea > Lymnaea stagnalis. Next base: position 224,193 of record CAXITT010000605.1, on the reverse strand, counting down.
GCACTAAGCAGAACGGAAATTAACTACTCAACCATTGAGAAGGAATGCTTAGCAATTGTGTGGGCACTTACAAAATTACAGAAATATCTATTAGGTAGAAAATTTATCTTATTGACTGATCACAAGCCATTAATGGCACTAAATAGAAATAAAATAGCAAACATCAAAATAAACAGATGGTCGTTGATCCTATTAGATTATCAGTATGAGATAAGGACAATAAAAGGAAAAGACAACACAGTAGCTGATTTCCTTTCCAGACATGTTGAACATACAGACAATGACAAAGACGCTGAATTAAGACACATTAGTCAGACATTCTAAATGAAGATACACACATGCATTCAATCAGTTTTGAAAATACACTTGTACATATCAATTTTGTAAATGAATATCAAATTTTAACCAATTGTAAATTTTCTAATGCAAGATTTAAGGTTGTTACATTCATTTTGCAGTGTTTATTAATCATTAATATGTCAATGTCACTTCATATTATCATACATAAGAATTTTAAGAGGTTGTCATTAATGATTTTGTATTTTTTGCCAAAATAAATTATTCACTATTATGTGTGATATTAACAGTCAAAGGCCCTGTATTTCATAATGATGAAATGTTAATGTTTATACACTTATTTGATTGATAGATGCGGTATTGAAATTTTCTAAGAGACATTATCATTATTTCAACATATATTTTTTTACCAAATATAGGGGCATGTAACAGACTAAGTTTTCACAAGAAAACAGAGAGGTAGCATGAGTGAACAGTGAATTGTGTTGACCATGTTTTTCCACGAGGAGAGTGTATTGTCACATTTGGAGAGTAAATTATGTTTTTTGTCAAAGCGGTCGTTTCCACGCTTTGCTGGTAATAAAAGGGGCAGTTGAATGACTGAGCAGAAGAGTAGAGTTAGAGCTGAAAGCAGTTGAGTTAGAGTTGAGATTTAGTACAGTTGAGCTGAATTATAGTAGAGTGAGGACGTGTCTTTCTGAGTGGTGGAGTACTATACATATATATATGAAATGATTACATTTATGCAATCATTATTATTAATATTATCAGTGTAAAGTGAGATTTAATAAAGTACTGTAATTTTAACCAGGATTGAGTATTATTCTTTGCGTGCCTGGATAATAAGTGGAAGAATGAAGAAGTATTAGACGGCATCCTGAATTATTAACATAACATACTGACATAACCCACTAAGTCACAATGATGTCAGAGCATATTTGTTACAGGTGCCAAAAAGCATTTGGTAGTAAATAATTGCCAAATAGCATTTGGAACTAAATATTTGCCAAAATCCACTTGGCTGTAAAAGTATGCCTAAAAGCACCTGGAAGAAAAAAATTGCCAAAATCCACTTGGCTGCAAAAAGGTGCCAAAAAGCATTTGGTAGTAAATAATTGCCAAATAGCATTTGGAACTAAATGTTTGCCAAAATCCACTTGGCTGTAAAAGTATGCCAAAAAGCACTTGGAAGTAAAAAATTGCCAAAATCCAATTGGCTGCAAAATGGTGCCAAACAAGCATTTGGCAGTAAATATTTGCCAATTAGCCTTTGGCACTAAATGTTTTCCAAAAAGCATTTGGCAGTAAATGTTTGCCAAAATCAACTTTGCTGTAAAAGTATGCCAAAAAGCACTTGGAAGTAAAAAATTACCAAAATCAAATTGGCGGAGAAATTGTGCCAAAAGCATTTTGCAGTAAATGTTTGCCAAAAAGCATTTGGCACTAAATGTTTTCATAAATACATTTGGCAGTAAATGTTTACCAAAATCCACTTGGATGTAAAAGTATGCCAAAAAGCACTGGGAAGTAAAAAAATTACCAAAATCCACTTGGCGCCAAAATTGTGCCAAACATCATTTGGCACTAAATGTTTGCCAAAATCCACTTAGCGTTAAAAGTATTCCAAAGAGCATTTGGAAATAAAAATTGCAAAAATCCACTTGGCGGCAAAATTGTGCAAGAAACATTTGGCAGTAAATGTTTTTTCAAAATACATTTGGCATTTAATGTTTGCCAAAATCCTTTTGGCTGGAAAAGTATGCCAAAAAGCACTTGGAAGAATAAAATTGCCAAAATTAATTTACGGCAAAATTGTGCCAAAAAGCATTTGGCAGTAAATGTTTGCCAAATAGCATTTGGCACCAAATGTTTTCCAAAATACATTTGGCAGTAAATGTTTGGCAAAATCCATTTCGCTGGAAAAGTATGCCCAAAAACATTTGGAATGAAAAAATTGCCAAAATCCACTTGGTTTCAAAATTGTGCCTCAAATCATTTGTCAGTAAATGTTTGCCAAATAGCATTTGGCACTAAATGTTTGCCAAAATCCACTTGGCGTTAAAAGTAAGTTAAAAAGCACTTGGAAGTTAAAAATTGCCAAAATCCACTTGGCTGCAAAATTGTGCCAAAAAGCATTTGGCAGTAAATGTTTGTCAAATATCATTTGGCAATAAATGTTTTCCAAAATACATTTGGCAGTAAATGTTTGCCAAAATCCACTTGGCTGGAAAAGTATGCCAAAAAGCACTTGGAATTAAAAAATTGCCAAAAATCCACTTGTCTGCAAAATGGTGCCGAAAAGCATTTGGCAGTAAATGATTGCCAAATAGAATTTGGCACTAAATGTTTGCCAAAATCCACTTGGCTTTTAAAGAATGCCAAAAAGCACTTGGAATTAAAAAATTTACAAAATCCACGTGTAGCAAAATGGTGCTAAAAAGCATTTGGCAGTAAATGTTTGACAATTAGAATTTGGCAGTGAATGTTTTCCAAAATCCACTTGGCGTTAAAAGTATGCCAAAAAGCACTAGAAAGTAAAATATTGAAAAAATCCATTTGGCTGCAAAATGATGACAAAATCCATTTGGCAGCAAATTTCTGCCAAATAGCAATTGGCACTAAATATTTGTAAAAAACAACTTAGCTGGAAAAGTATATTAAAAAGCACTTGAAAGTAAAAAAATGCCAAAATCAACTTGGCGGAGAAATTGTGCCAAAAAGCATTTTGCAATAAATGTTTGCCAAAATCTACATGTCTGTAAAAATATGCCAAAAAGCACTTGGAAGAAAAAATTGCCAAAATTTACTTGGCTGCAAAATGGTGCTAAAAAGCATTTGGCAGTAAATGTTTGCCAAATAGAATTTGGCAGTGAATGTTTCCCAAAATCCACTTGGCGTTAAAAGTATGCCAAAAAGCACTAGAAAGTAAAATATTGAAAAAATCCATTTGGCTGCAAAATGATGCCAAAATCCATTTGGCAGCAAATTTCTGCCAAATAGCATTTAGCACTAAATGTTTGTAAAAAACCACTTAGCTGGAAAAGTATATCAAAAAGCACTTGAAAGTAAAAAAATGCCAAAATCAACTTGGCGGAGAAATTGTGCCAAAAAGCATTTGGCAATAAATGTTTGCCAAAATCTACATGTCTGTAAAAATATGCCAAAAAGCACTTGGAAGAAAAAAATTGCCAAAATTTACTTGGCTGAAAAGTGGTGCCAAAAGGATTTGGCAGTAAAGGATTGCCTAATAGCATTTGGCACTAAATCATTGTCAAAATCCACTTGGCAGTAAAAGTATGCCAAAAAGCAATTGGAAGTAAAAAAAATTGCCAGAATCCCCTTGGCTGCAAAATTGTACCAAAAATCATTTGGCAGTAAATTTCTGCCAAATAGCATTTGGCACTAAATGTTTGTAAAAATCCACTTGGCTTTAAAAGTATGCCAAAAAGCAATGGGAAGAAAAAAATTTCCAAAATTACTTGGCGGCAAAATTGTGCCAAAAAGCATTTGGCAGTAAATGTTTGTCAAATAACATTTGGCAATAAATGTTTTCCAAAATACATTTGGCAGTAAATGTTTGCCAAAATCCACTTGGCTGGAAAAGTATGCCAAAAAGCACTTGGAATTAAAAAATTGCCAAAAATCCACTTGTCCGCAAAATGGTGCCGAAAAGCATTTGGCAGTAAATGATTGCCAAATAGAATTTGGCACTAAATGTTTGCCAAAATCCACTTGGCTTTTAAAGAATGCCAAAAAGCACTTGGAATTAAAAAATTGACAAAATCCACTTGTCGCAAAATGGTGCTAAAAAGCATTTGGCAGTAAATGTTTGCCAAATAGAATTGGCAGTGAATGTTTCCCAAAATCCACTTGGCGTTAAAAGTATGCCAAAAAGCACTAGAAAGTAAAAAATTGAAAAAATTCATTTAGCTGCAAAATGATGCCAAAATCCATTTGACAGCAAATTTCTGCCAAGTAGCATTTGGCACTAAATATTTGTAAAAAACCACTTAGCTGGAAAAGTATATCAAAAAGAACTTGAAAGTAAAAAAATGCCAAAATCAACTTGGCGGAGAAATTGTGCAAAAAAGCATTTGGCAATAAATGTTTGCCAAAATCTACATGTCTGTAAAAATATGCAAAAAAGCACTTGGAAGAAAAAAATTGACAAATTTACTTGGCTGCAAAATGGTGCCAAAAAGGATTTGGCAGTAATCGTTTGACAAATAGCATATGGCACTAAATCTTTGTCAAAATCCACTTGGCAGTAAAGTATGCCAAAAAGAACTTGGAAGTAAAAAATTGCCAAGATCCCCTTGGCTGCAAAATTGTGCCAAAAATCATTTGGCAGTAAATTTCTGCCAAATAGCATTTGGCACTAAATGTTTGTAAAAATCCACTTGGCTTTTAAAGAATGCCAACAAGCACTTGGAATTAAAAAATTGACAAAATCCACTTGTCGCAAAATGGTGCTAAAAAGCATTTGGCAGTAAATGTTTGACAAATAGAATTTGGCAGTGAATGTTTCCCAAAATCCACTTGGCGTTAAAAGTATGCCAAAAAGCACTAGAAAGTAAAAAATTGAAAAATTCCATTTGGCTGCAAAATGATGCCAAAATCCATTTGGCAGCAAATTTCTGCCAAATAGCAATTGGCACTAAATATTTGTAAAAAACAATTTAGCTGGAAAAGTATATCAAAAAGCACTTGAAAGTAAAAAAATGCCAAAATCAACTTGGCGGAGAAATTGTGCCAAAAAGCATTTTGCAATAAATGTTTGCCAAAATCTACATGTCTGTAAAAATATGCCAAAAAGCACTTGGAAGAAAAAATTGCCAAAATTTACTTGGCTGCAAAATGGTGCTAAAAAGCATTTGGCAGTAAATGTTTGCCAAATAGAATTTGGCAGTGAATGTTTCCCAAAATCCACTTGGCGTTAAAAGTATGCCAAAAAGCACTAGAAAGTAAAATATTGAAAAAATCCATTTTGCTGCAAAATGATGCCAAAATCCATTTGGCAGCAAATTTCTGCCAAATAGCATTTAGCACTAAATATTTGTAAAAAACCACTTAGCTGGAAAAGTATATCAAAAAGCACTTGAAAGTAAAAAAATGCCAAAATCAACTTGGCGGAGAAATTGTGCAAAAAAGCATTTGGCAATAAATGTTTGCTAAAATCTACATGTCTGTAAAAATATGCCAAAAAGCACTTGGAAGAAAAAATTTGCCAAAATTTACTTGGCTGCAAAGTGGTGCCAAAAAGAATTTGGCAGTAAACGTTTGCAAATAGCATTTGGCACTAAATCTTTGTCAAAACCCACTTGGCAGTAAAAGTATGCCAAAAAGCACTTGGAAGTAAATAATTGCCAAGATCCCCTTGGCTGCAAAAGTGTGCCAAAAATCATTTGGCAGTAAATTTCTGCCAAATAGCATTTGGCACTAAATGTTTGTAAAAATCCACTTGGCTTTAAAAGTATGCCAAAAAGCAATGGGAAGAAAAAAATTTCCAAAATTACTTGGCGGCAAAATTGTGCCAAAAAGCATTTGGCAGTAAATGTTTGTCAAATAACATTTGGCAATAAATGTTTTCCAAAATACATTTGGCAGTAAATGTTTGCCAAAATCCACTTGGCTGGAAAAGTATGCCAAAAAGCACTTGGAATTAAAAAATTGCCAAAAATCCACTTGTCCGCAAAATGGTGCCGAAAAGCATTTGGCAGTAAATGATTGCCAAATAGAATTTGGCACTAAATGTTTGCCAAAATCCACTTGGCTTTTAAAGAATGCCAAAAAGCACTTGGAATTAGAAAATTGACAAAATCCACTTGTCGAAAATGGTGCTAAAAAGCATTTGGCAGTAAATGTTTGCCAAATAGAATTTGGCAGTGAATGTTTCCCAAAATCCACTTGGCGTTAAAAGTATGCCAAAAAGAACTAGAAAGTAAAATATTGAAAAAATCCATTTGGCTGCAAAATGATGCCAAAATCCATTTGGCAGCAAATTTCTGCCAAATAGCATTTGGCACTAAATATTTGTAAAAAACCACTTAGCTGGAAAAGTATATCAAAAAGCACTTGAAAGTAAAAAAAGGCCAAAATCAACTTGGCTGAGAAATTGTGCCAAAAAGCACTTGGAAGAAAAAAATTGCCAAAATTTACTTGGCTGCAAAATGGTGCCAAAAAGGATTTGGCAGTAAACGTTTGCCAAATAGCATATGGCACTAAATCTTTGTCAAAATCCACTTGGCAGTAAAGTATGCCAGAAAGCACTTGGAAGTAAATAATTGCCAAGATCCCCTTGGCTGCAAAAGTGTGCCAAAAATCATTTGGCAGTAAATTTCTGCCAAATAGCATTTGGCACTAAATGTTTGTAAAAATCCACTTGGCTTTAAAAGTATGCCAAAAAGCAATGGGAAGAAAAAAATTTCCAAAATTATTTGGCGGCAAAATTGTGCCAAAAAGCATTTGGCAGTAAATGGTTGTCAAATATCATTTGGCAATAAATGATTTCCAAAATACATTTGGCAGTAAATGTTTGCCAAAATCCACTTGGCTGGAAAAGTATGCCAAAAAGCACTTGGAATTAAAAAAATTCCAAAAATCCACTTGTCCGCAAAAGGGTGCCGAAAAGCATTTGGCAGTAAATGATTGCCAAGTAGAATTTGGCACTAAATGTTTGCCAAAATCCACTTGGCTGTAAAAGTATGCCAAAAGCACTTGTTTGGCAAAATTGTGCAAAAAAGCATTTGGCAGTAATTGTTTGCCAAATTGAATTTGGCACTAAATGTTTTCCAAAATGCATTTGTCAGTACATGTTTGCCAAAATCCACTTGGCAGCAAAAGTATGCCAAAACGCACTTGGTAGAAAAAATTGCAAAAACCTACTGGCTGCAAAATTGTGCTAAAAAGCATTTGGCAGTAAATGCTTGCCAAAAAGCATTTGGCACTAAATATTTTCCAAAATGCATTTGTCAGTTTATGTTTTCCAAAATCCACTTGGCTGTAAAAGTATGCCAAAAAGAATTTGCAAGAAAAAAATTGCCAAAATCCACTTGGCGGCAAAAATGTGCCAAAATGCATTTGGAAATAAATGTTTGCCAAATAGCATTTGGCAGTAAATATATGCCAAAATCGTCTTGGCTGAAAAGGTATGCCAAAACGAACTTGGAAGAAAAAAATTGCCCAAATCCACTTGGCTGCAAAATGGTGCAAAAAAGCATTTGACAGTAAATGTTTGCCAAATAGCATTTGGCACTTAATGTTTGCAAAAATCCACTTGGCTTTAAAAGTATGCCAAAAAACACTTGGAAGAAAAAATTGATAAAATCCACTTGGCGGAGAAATTGTGCCAAAAAGCATTTGGCAGTAAATATTTGCCAAATAGCATTTGGGACTAAATGTT
>CAXITT010000605.1:188659-205960 GCA_964033795.1 Lymnaea stagnalis | reverse complement strand
CGCGTAGATGCGCGTTGATGTACATAGATGCCAATAGATGTGCGTAGATGTGCGTATATGCGCTTAGTTGCGCTTAGATGCGCGTAGATGTGTGTAGATGCGCGTAGATGCGTGAAGATGAATGTAGATGCGCGTAGATGCGCTTAGATTCGCGTAGATGATCGTAGATGCACGTAGATGAACGTAGATGCGCGTAATTGCGCTTAGATGAACGTAGATTATATGCGCGTAAACGCTGGTAGTTGCACGTAGATTCGCGTAGATGTGAGTAGATGCGCAAAGATAGGTGTATATGATGTTGATGCACTCATCTACACTCATATACCCCCCATCTTTGGGCATCTACGTGCAACTTGCGCATCTACGCGCATCTAGGCGCAACTTCGAGCATATTTCTGGATCTACGGGCATCTACGTTCATCTACGCGCATCTACATTCATCTACGAGAATCTACGTACATCTACGTGTATCTAAGTGCATCTACGCGCATCTACAAGCATCTACGCACATCTACGAGCATGTATGCGCATGTACGTTCATCTACGTGCATCTACTCCGCATCTACGCGCATCTACGTGCATCTACGCGCATCTACTGCATCTATGAGCATCTACGCACATCTACGCGCATCTATGTTCATCTACGCGCATCTAAGCGCATCTACATGCATCTACGCGTATCTACGTGCATCTACGCGCATCTACGCGCATCTACACGCTTTTACGTTCATCTACGCGCATCTACGCGCTTTTACGTTCATCTACGCGCATCTACATGCATCTAATCGCATCTACGCACATCTACGCGCATCTCCGAGCATCACAATGCATTAACGCGCCTCTACGCGCATCTACGTTCATCTATGCGCATCTACGTACATCTAGGCGCATTTAAGCGCATCTACGCGCATCTACATGCATCTTTGCGCATCAACGAGCATTTACGTACATCTACGCGCAACTTGCACATCTACGCGCATCTATGCACATCTACTCGCATCTACGCGCATCCACGCGCATCTATGCGTATCTACTTAATTCACGCGTGTCTAAGTACATCTACGCGCATCTACGTGCATCAACATCATATACCCCTATCTTTGCACATCTACGCGCATCTACGCGCATCTACGCGCATCTACATTCATCTACGCGCATCTACACGCATCTACGCGCATCTAAGCGCAACTAAGCGCATCTACGCACATCTACGCACATCTACGCGCATCTATGGGCATCTATGCGCATCTTCGCACATCTACGCGCATCTATGCGAATTTAGACGCATCTACGCACATCTACGCCGATCTTAGCGCATCTACACTCATATACCCCCATCTTTGCGCATCTACGTGCAACTTGCTCATCTACGCGCGACTACGCGCAAATTCGCATATCTTACAGCATCTAAGGCATCTACGTTCATCTACGTGCATCTACATTCATCTACGCGCATCTACGTACATCTACGCGCATCTAATTGCATCTTCGCGCATCAACACGCATCTACGTGCATCTACGCGCATCTACGTGCATTTACGTTCATCTACGCTCATCTACGTGCATCTACTCGCATCTACTCGCAAATACGTGCATCTACGCGCATCTACTTTATCTATGCGCATCTACTCACATCTACGCGTTTCTACAAGCATCTTCGCGTATCAACATGCATTAATGCCCCTCTACGTGCATGTACGTTCATCTTCGCCCATGTACGTTCATCTTCGCGCATCTACGTGCATCTACTCGCATCTACGCGCATCTACGTGCATCTACGCGCATCTACGTGCTTCTACATTTAATTTATATTCATTTTAGTTCCATACGCTTTATTGTAAAATTTTCTAGATCCTTATATTTCGTTCTATTTTATTCTAACACATTGTAGCTCATTCTAGCTGATTCTAGCTCATTCTAGCTAATTCTAATGCATTTAGTTCATATCAATTTTAGTTCCATATGCTTTAATGTAACATATTCTAGATCATTCTATTTCATTCTTGCACATTCTAGTTCATTTTTGCTAATTCTAATTAATTCTAGCCCAATCTAGCTCATTCTAACTCATTCTAATACATTTAGTCCATATCCATTTTAGTTCCATATGCTTTACTGTAACATATTCTAGATCAGTCTTTTTCATTTTAACACATTCTAGCTAAATCTTGCGAATTCTTTCTAACTATATCGAATTCTAGCTGATTCTAGCTAATTCTAGCTCATTCTAATACATTTAGATCATATCCATTTTAGTTCCATACGCTTTATTGTAAAATTTTCTAGATCCTTATATTTCATTCTATTTCATTCCAACACATTGTAGCTAATTCTAGCTCATTCAAGCCCATTCTGTTTTATTTCAGTAAATTTTGTTTATATCCATTTTGGCTCCATATGCTATATTGTAAGATATTCTTGCTGATTCTATTTCATTCTAGGTCATTCTAGCTCATTCTATTTCATTCTAATACATTTTGTTCATATCCATTGTAGCTCAATAATCTGTTTTGTAACATATTCTAGATCATTCTATTTCATTCTAACACATTCTATCTAATTCTAGCTAATTCTAGCTCATTCTAGCTCATTATAGCTAATTCTTATACATATAGTTCATATCCAATTTAATTTCATATGCTTTGTTGTAACATATTCTATTTCATTTGAGCAGATTCTAGCTAATTCTTTCTAATTCTAGCTAATTCTAGCTCATTCTATTTCATTATAGCCCATTCTAATACATTTTGTTGATATCCCTTTTAGTTCCATACGCTTTATTGTAAATTTTTATAGATCCTTATATTTCATTCTTTTCACTCTAACACATTCTAGCTAATTCTAGCTTATTCTAGCTAATTCTAATACATTTAGTTCATATCCATTTTAGTTCCATATGATTATTGTAACACTTTCTATTTCATTATATTTCATTCTAGCAGATTTTAGCTAATTCTAGCTAATTCTAGCTCATTTTAGCTCAATCTAGCTCGTTATAGCCCCCTTCTAATACATTTAGTTTGTATCCATTTTAGTTCCATAGCCTTTATTGTAACATATTCTAGATCGTTATCTATCATTCTAGCACAATCTAGCTAATTCTAGCTAATTCTAGCTAATTCTAGCTAATTCTAGCTAATTCTTGCTAAATCTAGCTCATTATAGCCCTTTCTAGCTAATTCTTATACATTTAGTTCATATCCATTTTAGTTTCATATGCTTTATTGTAACATATTCTATTTCATTCTAGCAGATTCTAGCTAATTCTTTCTAATTCTAGATAATTATAGCTCATTCTATCTCATTATAGCCCATTCTAATACATTTAGTTTATATCCATTTTAGTTTCATACGCTTTATTGTAAAATTTTCTAGATCCTTATATTTCGTTCTTTTTTATTCTAACACATTGTAGCTCATTCTAGCTTATTCTAGCTGATTCTGTTTTATTCTCGTACATTTAGTTCATATCCGTTTTAGTTCCATATGCTTTAATGTATCATATTCTAGATCATTCTATTTCATTCTTGCACATTCTAGCTCATTTTTGCTAATTCTAATTAATTCTAGCTCATTCTAGCTCATTCTAGGTCATTCTAATACATTTAATCTATATCCATTTTAGTTCCATATGCTTTACTGTAACATATTCTAGATCAGTCTATTTCATTTTAACACATTCTAGCTAAATCTTGCTAATTCTTTCTAATTCTAGCTGATTCTAGCTAATTGTAGCTCATTCTAATACATTTAGATCATATCCATTTTAGTTCCATACGCTTTATTGTAAAATTTTCTAGATTCTTATATTTCATTCAATTTCATTCTATTTCATTCCAACACATTGTAGCTCATTCTAGCTCATTCTAGCCCATTCTGTTTTATTTCAGTAAATTTTGTTTATATCCATTTTGGCTCCATATGCTATATTGTAACATAGTCTTGCTGATTCTATTTCATTCTATGTCATTCTAGCTCATTCAATTTCATTTTAATACATTTTGTTCATATCCATTGTAGCTCAATAATCTTTATTGTAACATATTCTAGTTCATTCTATTTCATTCTAACACATTCTATCTAATTCTAGCTAATTCTAGCTCATTCTAGCTCATTCTAGCTAATTCTAATAGATTTAGCTCAAATCCATTTTAAACTTAAACAGATGGAGAGTTGTGGATATTTGCGAAGAGATGCGGAAATATTTGCAGACGTGAGAGATGCGAAAAAATTGAGGAGAACTTTAGAGGTGTTCAGCTGCGGGAATTAGCGGGCAATTACGGGAATTAGCGGAAAACTGCGGAGAGATAAGGAAATTGTGTAGAGTTACGGATAGTTGCGGAGTGGTTAGAAAAGTTGTTAAGAGTTGCGGAATTTAACGGATAGATTCGGAGAGCTGCGGAACTATGCAAAGACTTGCGGAAATGTGTGGAGATATGCGGGGATGAGCGTAAAGCTGTATAGTTGCGGAGTGGTTAGAAAAGTTGTTAAGAGTTGCGGAATTTAACGGATAGATTCGGAGAGCTGCGGAACTATGCAAAGACTTGCGGAAATGTGTGGAGATATGCGGGGATGAGCGTAAAGCTGCGGAAATATGCGCAGACGAGTGGAAGATTTGGAGATCTGTGGGAATTATCAGGATATGTGGGAATTTGAGGAATCTGCGGAGAGATGCAAAAAAATTGCATAGAGTAGCGGATAGTTGCGGAGAAGTGCGACAATGTGCGGAGAGATGAGGAGCGATTTGAAAAGCTACGGAAATGTTCTGAAGGTGTAAAGTGGAGCTATAGGTCAGTATTAATGGGTATATTTGCTGAGAAATGTTGACAGATACGTGATGATTTTGATGATCGATTATATTAGACATTACTGTTTTGATATTTTTGATTAGATGTATTAAAGCAGATGAGAAATATAAAATTGGTTAAATTGGATGGGTAGAACTGAAGATAATAATTATAGCGATAAGGATGATGAAGTTTATGATTTTGAAGATGAAGATGATGCGATAAAACATGTTGAGAAGTGAGGAAACATTTAGGCATCCTCCAAAATGTGCGGGAAAGTGCAGATAAATACGGAGAGATGAGGAAATTTGTTAAGAGATGAGGAAATAATTGAGGATAACTTTGGAAGTGTTTGGAGATCTGGGGGAAATAATTGGATTCTGCGGGAACTGCGTAGAGTAGCGGATAGTTGCGGAGAATGTGCTAAAATAAAAGAGAATGACCTAGAATGTGTTAGACCATACCAGATCGCGCTGCAATGCATATGAACTAGATTGATCTAGAAAGAGGTAAAATGAGCTTGAATGTGCTGGAATTAGCTAGAATGTGCTTAAATGAAATAAAACGATCTAGAAGATGTTACAAAAAAATATAGAGCTACAATGGAAATGAACAAATGTACTAGATTGAGCTAGAATTAGCTAGAATGAGCAAGAATTAGCTAGAAAGAATTGGAATTATCTAGAATGTGCTTGAATGATATATAACGATCTCGAATATGTTAGAATAAAGCATATGGAGCTACAATGGAAATTAACAAATGTACTAGAATGAGCTACAATGAGCTAGAATTAGCTAGATTTAGCTAGAATTAGCTAGAATGAGCTAGATTCTTCTTCTTCTATATCTTAAGGGCCCACGATCAATTTATTGATCATTTTGGCTCCTATGCATGTAGATGGGATTTGCAATGTTTCTGTTACTGGTGGTGATGAGGAAATTATGCACTAGGGGTTTGAAGGCTTGAGGCAATAGACACAAATGTGTCTAGTGTTGTCGCCTCAACTGTTCCTTTTGAAAGATGGTTCCAGTCCCTGATTGTCTTGGGCAGGAATGAGCAGCTCCTATACTGGCTTCTTGCTGGTATGAGCCTGAATTGCCTGTCATGGCCTCGTCGCTGTCTATGGGGGAGAGGGACGAGTTTCTGTTTAATACTGGAACAGTGGACCAGCCCATTATTTATCTTGTACATCATGGAGAGCCTGGATTGTCGTCGTCGTTTCTCCAATGGTGACCAGCCTAGTGTTTCTAGCATGCTGCCAACACTAGAGGTATTCCTGTAGCGGTTTAGGACAAAACGTGCTGCTCGTCGCTGGACCGCCTCCAACCTGTCAATGCTCTTCTGGGTAAATGGGTCCCAGACTGAAGATGCATAATCTAAAATCGGACGGATAAAGGCTTTATATGCTCTTTCTTTCACACAGGAGTTGCCAATCTTTAGATTTCGCCTTAAGAACCCCAAGGCTTGGTTTGCTTGGTTACATGCATTGTTAATATGCTCGTCCCAGCGGACCTCTCTTTGAATGGTAACACCCAAGTACTTTACGGAGGAAACTTGCTCAAGAATATGGCCGTGCAGTTTGTATTGGTAGTGTAGAGGAGTACAACTTCTAGAGATTGATAGTGTCTGGCACTTGGCAGGATGAAATTCCATGTCCCAGCTCATCTCCCACTCAGCTAACAGATTGAGATCCTGTTGTAGCTGGTCCTGGTCAGATCTGTTGGCGATCGTCCTATACACTGCTGTGTCATCTGCAAACAGTCTTGCCTGTGATGTCAGTTTCTCCGGTAGGTCATTAATGTATGCTAGGAACAAACAGGGGCCCAGGACTGATCCCTGGGGGACCCCTGACTTCACATTGACAAAGGAGGAGCTTGTACCGCCCACCACCACTGCTTGGCGTCGGTGGCTGAGGAAGCTAGAGATCCATGTTTTAGTGTTGCCTTGAATCCCATATATCTGGAGTTTATTTAGAAGCAAACTATGATTCACCCGGTCAAATGCTTTTGCGAAGTCCATTACTAGCACGTCAGTCTGCTTGTGGTTCTCCAGATTGGTCATCAAGTCTTCTACAAATTCGAGAAGCTGGGTCTCACGTGACCTATTGACTCGGAACCCATGTTGACAGTCATTGAACATATTTTTGCTTTCAAGATGCTTCATGACATATGCTTATTGTAACACATTCTATTTCATTATATTTCATTCTAGCAGATTTTAGCTAATTCTAGCTAATTCTAGCTCATTTTAGCTCATTCTAGGCTCATTATAGCCCCCTTCTAATACATTTAGATTATATCCATTTTAGTTCCATAGCCTTTATTGTAACATATTCTAGATCGTTATCTATCATTCTAGCACAATCTAGCTAATTCTAGCTAATTCTAGCTAATTCTAGCTAATTCTAGCTAATTCTAGCTAAATCTAGCTCATTATAGCTCCTTCTAGCTAATTCTTATACATTTAATTCATATCCATTTTAGTTCCATATGCTTTATTGTAACATATTCTATTTCATTCTAGCAGATTCTAGCTAATTCTTTCTAATTCTAGATAATTCTAGCTCATTCTATCTCATTATGGCCCATTCTAATACATTTAGTTTATATCCATTTTAGTTTCATACGCTTTATTGTAAAATTTTCTAGATCCTTATATTTCGTTCTATTTTATTCTAACACATTGTAGCTCATTCTAGCTTATTCTAGCTGATTCTGTTTTATTCTCGTACATTTAGTTCATATCCGTTTTAGTTCCATATGCTTTAATGTATCATATTCTAGATCATTCTATTTCATTCTTGCACATTCTAGCTCATTTTTGCTAATTCTAATTAATTCTAGCTCATTCTAGCTCATTCTAGGTCATTCTAATACATTTAATCTATATCCATTTTAGTTCCATATGCTTTACTGTAACATATTCTAGATCAGTCTATTTCATTTTAACACATTCTAGCTAAATCTTGCTAATTCTTTCTAATTCTAGCTGATTCTAGCTAATTGTAGCTCATTCTAATACATTTAGATCATATCCATTTTAGTTCCATACGCTTTATTGTAAAATTTTCTAGATTCTTATATTTCATTCAATTTCATTCTATTTCATTCCAACACATTGTAGCTCATTCTAGCTCATTCTAGCCCATTCTGTTTTATTTCAGTAAATTTTGTTTATATCCATTTTGGCTCCATATGCTATATTGTAACATAGTCTTGCTGATTCTATTTCATTCTATGTCATTCTAGCTCATTCAATTTCATTTTAATACATTTTGTTCATATCCATTGTAGCTCAATAATCTTTATTGTAACATATTCTAGTTCATTCTATTTCATTCTAACACATTCTATCTAATTCTAGCTAATTCTAGCTCATTCTAGCTCATTCTAGCTAATTCTAATAGATTTAGCTCAAATCCATTTTAAACTTAAACAGATGGAGAGTTGTGGATATTTGCGAAGAGATGCGGAAATATTTGCAGACGTGAGAGATGCGAAAAAATTGAGGAGAACTTTAGAGGTGTTCAGCTGCGGGAATTAGCGGGCAATTACGGGAATTAGCGGAAAACTGCGGAGAGATAAGGAAATTGTGTAGAGTTACGGATAGTTGCGGAGTGGTTAGAAAAGTTGTTAAGAGTTGCGGAATTTAACGGATAGATTCGGAGAGCTGCGGAACTATGCAAAGACTTGCGGAAATGTGTGGAGATATGCGGGGATGAGCGTAAAGCTGCGGAAATATGCGCAGACGAGTGGAAGATTTGGAGATCTGTGGGAATTATCAGGATATGTGGGAATTTGAGGAATCTGCGGAGAGATGCAAAAAAATTGCATAGAGTAGCGGATAGTTGCGGAGAAGTGCGACAATGTGCGGAGAGATGAGGAGCGATTTGAAAAGCTACGGAAATGTTCTGAAGGTGTAAAGTGGAGCTATAGGTCAGTATTAATGGGTATATTTGCTGAGAAATGTTGACAGATACGTGATGATTTTGATGATCGATTATATTAGACATTACTGTTTTGATATTTTTGATTAGATGTATTAAAGCAGATGAGAAATATAAAATTGGTTAAATTGGATGGGTAGAACTGAAGATAATAATTATAGCGATAAGGATGATGAAGTTTATGATTTTGAAGATGAAGATGATGCGATAAAACATGTTGAGAAGTGAGGAAACATTTAGGCATCCTCCAAAATGTGCGGGAAAGTGCAGATAAATACGGAGAGATGAGGAAATTTGTTAAGAGATGAGGAAATAATTGAGGATAACTTTGGAAGTGTTTGGAGATCTGGGGGGAAATAATTGGATTCTGCGGGAACTGCGTAGAGTAGCGGATAGTTGCGGAGAATGTGCTAAATTAAAGAGAATGACCTAGAATGTGTTAGACCATACCAGATCGAGCTGCAATGCATATGAACTAGATTGATCTAGAAAGAGGTAAAATGAGCTTGAATGTGCTGGAATTAGCTAGAATGTGCTTAAATGAAATAAAACGATCTAGAAGATGTTACAAAAAACATATAGAGCTACAATGGAAATGAACAAATGTACTAGGTTGAGCTAGAATTAGCTAGAATGAGCTAGAATTAGCTAGAAAGAAATGGAATTATCTAGAATGTGCTAGAATGATATATAACGATCTCGAATATGTTAGAATAAAGCATATGGAGCTACAATGGAAATGAACAAATGTACTAGAATGAGCTACAATGAGCTAGAATTAGCTAGATTTAGCTAGAATTAGCTAGAATGAGCTAGATTCTTCTTCTTCTATATCTTAAGGGCCCACGATCAATTTATTGATCATTTTGGCTCCTATGCATGTAGATGGGATTTGCAATGTTTCTGTTACTGGTGGTGATGAGGAAATTATGCACTAGGGTAAGGCTTGAGGCAATAGACAATAATGTGTCTAGTGTTGTCGCCTCAACTGTTCCTTTTGAAAGATGGTTCCAGTCCCTGATTGTCTTGGGCAGGAATGAGCAGCTCCTATACTGGCTTCTTGCCTGTCATGGCCTCGTCGCTGTCTATGGGGGAGAGGGACGAGTTTCTGTTTAATACTGAAACAGTGGACCAGCCCATTATTTATCTTGTACATCATGGAGAGCCTGGATTGTCATCGTCGTTTCTCCAATGGTGACCAGCCTAGTGTTTCTAGCATGCTGCCAACACTAGAGGTATTCCTGTAGCGGTTTAGGACAAAGCGTGCTGCTCGTCGCTGGACCGCCTCCAACCTGTCAATGCTCTTCTCGGTAAATGGGTCCCAGACTGAAGATGCATAATCTAAAATCGGACGGATAAAGGCTAGAATGTGTTAGAATGATATATAAAGAACTAGAATATGTTACAATAAAGCATATGGAACTAGAATGGATAAGAAATAAATCTACTAGAATAAAACAGAAATAGCTAGAATGAGCTAGAATGAGCTACAATGTGTTAGAATAAATAGAATGAAATATAAGGATCTAGAAAATTTTACAACAAAGCGTATGGAACTTTACTATATTTTATATAAACTAAATGTATTAGAATGAGCTAGAATGAGCTAGAATGAGCTAGAATTAGATAGAATCAGCTAGAATTAGCTCAAATCTGCTAGAATGAAATAGAATGAAATAGAATATGTTATAATAAAGAATATAAAACTAAAATGGATATGAACTAAATGTATAAGAATTAGCTAGAATGAGCTAGAATGAGCTAGAATGAGCTAACATGAGCTAGAATTAGTTAGAATTAGCTAGAATGTTCTAGAATAAAAAAAGTGATCTAGAATATGTTACAATAAAGATTATTGAGCTACAATTGATATGAACAAAATGTAATACAATTAAATAGAATGAGCTAGAATTACCTAGAATGAAATAGAATCAGCAAGAATATGTTACAATATAGCATATGCAGCCAAAGTGGATAAAAAAAAAATGTACTAAAAGGAAACAGAATGGGCCAAAATGAGATATAATGAGCTAGAATGAGCTACAATGTGTTAGAATAAATTAGAATGAAATATAAGGATCTAGAAAATTTTACAATTAAGCGTATGGAACTAAAATGGATATAAACTAAATGTATTAGAATGGGCTATAATGAGCTAGGATGAGCGGGAATTAGCTAGATTTAGAAAGAATGAGCTAGAATCTGCTAGAATGAAATAGAATATGTTACAATAAAGCATATGGAACTAAAATGGATATAGACTAAATGTTTTAGAATGAGCTAGATTGAGTTAGAATTAATTAGAATTAGCAAAAATGAGCTAGAATGTGAAAGAATGAAATAGAATGATCTAGAATATGTTACATTAAAGCATATGGATCTAAAATGGATATGAACTAAATGTATAAGAATTCGCTAGAATGAGCTAGAATAAGCTAGAAGTAGCTAGAAAGTGCTAGAATGACAGATAACAATCTTGAATATGTTAATAAAGCGTATGAAACTAAAATGGATATAAACTAAAGTATTAGAATGGACTATAATGAGCTAGAATGAGCTAGAACTAGCTAGAATCTGATAGAATCTGCTAGAATGAAATAGAATGTTACAATAAAGCATATGGAACTAAAATGGATATGAACTAAATGTACTAGAATAAAACAGAATCAGCTAGAATAAGCTAGAATGAGCTACAATGTGTTAGAATAAAATAGAACGAAATAAAAGGATCTAGAAAATTTTACAATAAAGCCTATTGAACTAAAATGGATATAAACTAAATGTAGAAGCACGTAGATGCGCGTAGATGCACGTAGAGGGGCGTTAATGCATGTTGATATGCGTAGATGCGCGTAGATGCGCGTTGATGCGAGTAGATGCACGGAGAAGCGCGTAGAGGCGTTAAAATGCGCATTGATGCGCGAAGATGCATGTAGATGCGTGTAGATGAGCGTAAATTCGCGTAGATGCGCGTAGATGCGCGTAGATGCGCGTAGATGCGCGTAGATGCATGTAGATGTGCGTAGATGCACTTAAATGCGCGTAGATGTACGTACATGAGCGTAGAGGAGCGTTAATGTATGTTGATGCGCGAAGATGCGCTTAAATGCATGTAGATGTACGTTGATGCGCGTAGATGAACGTACATGAGCGTAGAGGAGTGTTAATGCATGTTGATGCGCGAAGATGCGCGCAAATGCGCGTAGATGCGAGTAGATACACGGAAATGTGTGTAGAGGTGCGTAAATGCGCATTGATGCGCGAAGATGCATGTAGATGCATGTAGATGCGCGTAGATGAACTTAGATGCGCGTAGATGTACGAAGAAGCGCGTAGATGAAAGTAGATGCGTGTAGATAAAGGAAGATGCGCGAAGTTGCGCGTAGATGCGCGTAGATGTACGTAGATGCACGTAGATGAAAGTGGATGCGCGTAGATGCGTGTAGATAAAGGAAGATGCGCGAAGTTGCGCGTAGATGCGCGTAGATGCGCAAGTTGAACGTAGATGCGCAAAGATAGGGATATATTAGTTAAGATGCTCGTAGATTGGCGTAGATATGCGTAGATGCGCCTAACTTTGCGTACATGCACGTAGATGCGCGAATATGCACGTAGATAAAAATATATGCGTTTAGTTGCGCGTAGATGCGCGTAGATGCGCGTAGATGTGCGTAGATGCACGTGGAGATGCGAGTAGATGAACGGAGCTGCGTGTAGAGGCGCGTTAATGCATGTTGATGCGCGAAGATGCACGTTGATGCGAGTAGATGCACGGAGATGAGCGTAGAGGCGCGTAAATGCGCGTTGATGCGCAAAGATGCATGTAAAGGCTCGTAGATGCGCTTAGATGCACGTAGATGTACGTAGATGCGCGTACAGTCACCTTAATGCATGTTGATGCGCGTAGATGCATGTAGATGAGCGTAGATGCACGTAGATGTAAAGATGCATGTAAAGGCTCGTAGATGCGCTTAGATGCACGTAGATGTACGTAGATGCGCGTACAGTCACCTTAATGCATGTTGATGCGCGTAGATGCATGTAGATGAGCGTAGATGCACGTAGATGCGCGTAGATGAACGTACATGAGCGTAGAGGAGCGTTAATGTATGTTGATGCGCGAAGATGCGCGAAGATGCGCGTAAATGCGTGTAGATGCGCGTTGATGCAAATAGATGCAAGGATATGCGCTTAGAGGTGCGAAAATGCGCGTAGATGCATGTAGATCCAGGAAGATGCGCGAAGTTGCGCGTAGATGCGCGTAGATGAACGTAGATGCGCAAGTTGCGCGTAGATGCGCAAAGATGGGGGTATATTTGTGTAGATGCGCGTAGATGCACATAGATGCGCTTAGATGTGAGCGAGTAGATGAACGGAGATGCGCGAAGAGGCGCGTTAATGCATGTTGATTCGCGAAGATGTGCGTAGATGTGCGTTTATGCGAGTAGATGCACGGAGATGCACATAGAGGCGCGTAATTGCGCGTTGATGCGCAAAGATGCGTGTAGATGCGCGTAGATGCGCTTAGATGCATGTAGATGTAAGTAGATGCGCGTAGATAAACGTAGTTGCGCGTAGAGGCACGTTAATGCATGTTGATGTGCGTAGATGCGCATAGATACGAGTTGATGCGAGTAGATGCACGGAGAAGCGCGTAGAGGCGTGAAAATGCGTGAAGATGCATGTAGATGCGTGTAGATGCGCGTAATTTCGCGTAGATGCACGTAGATGCATGTAGATGCGTGTAGATGCGCGTAAATTCGCGTAGATGCGCTTAGATGCGCGTAGATGTGCGTAGTTGTGCGAAGATGCGCGTAGATGCACATAGATGCGCGTAGATGTGCCTAGATGCGCATAGATGCAGTAGATGCGCGTAGATGCACGTAGATGCGCGTAGATGCGAGTAGATGCGCGTCGATGCGCGTCGATGTGAGATGCACGTAGATGCGCGTAGATGAACGTATATGCATGTAGATGCGCGTAGATGCGAGTACATGCGCGTAGATGCGAGTAGATGCACGTAGATGCGCGTAGATGAACGTACATGCACGTAGATGCGCGTAGATGCGCGTAGCTGTGCGTAGATTCGTGTAGATGCGCGTAGATGAACTTAGATTTGAATAGATGCGCAAGTTGCGCAAAGATGGGGTATATTAGTGTAGATGCGCGTTGATGGGCGTAAATGTGCGTAGATTTCCATAGATGAACGAAGATGCGCGTAGAGGCGCGTTAATACAAAATGAGGATGATTTATTTTGAAATGTGTATGTTTTATTTTGAATTAAGGATGTTTTATTTTGAAATTAGGATGTTTTATTTTGAAATGAGGATGTTTTATTTTGAAATGATGATGTTTTATTTTGAAACAAGGATGCTTTATTTGAAATGAGGATGTTTTGTTTTGAAATGAGAATGTTTTATTTTGAAATGGTGACGTTTTTTTTTTAAAATTAGGATGATTTATTTTGAAATGTGCATGTTTTATTTTGAAATGCGGATGTTTTATTTTGAAATGCGGATGTTTTATTTTGAAATGAGGATGTTTATTTTAAATAAGATGTTTATTTTGAAATGAGGATGATTTATTTTGAAATGAGGATGATTTATTTTGAAATATGTATGTTTTATTTTAAAATGAAGATGTTTTATTTTGAAAAGATGATGTTTTATTTTGAAACAAGGATGCTTTATTTGAAATGAGGATGTTTTATTTGAAATGAAGATGTTTAATTTTGAAATGAGGATGTTTTTTTAAAAATGAGGATGATTTATTTTGAAATGTGTATGTTTTATTTTGAAATGAGGATGTTTTATTTTGAAATGAGGATGTTTTTTTTTTAAATGAGGATGTTTATTTTGAAATGAGGATGTTTTATTTTGAAATTAGGATGTTTTATTTTGAAATTAGGATGTTTTATTTTGAAACAAAGGATGCTTTGTTTTAAAATGAGGATGTTTTATTTTGAAATAAGGATTTTTTTTTTTAAAAAGAGGATTATTTTTTTTGAAATGATGATGTTTTATTTTGAAATGAGGATGTTTTATTTTGAAATGAGGATGTTTTTGTTGACATGGAGCATAACTTTGTTTACATGGAGCATAACTTTTTGACATGGAACATAATTTTTTTGACAGGGAGCATAATTTTTTGACATAGAGCAAAACTTTGTTTACATGAATCATAACTATGTTTACTTGGATCATAACTATGTTGACATGGGACATAACGTTTTTGACATGGAGCATATCTATGTTGACATGGAGCATAACTTTTTTGACATGAAGAATAACTTTGTTGACATGGAGCATAACTATGTTGACATGGAGCATAACTTTTTGACATGGAGGATAACTTGTTAGAAATAGAGCATAAGTTTGTTGACATGGAGCATAACTTTTTGACATGAAGCATAATTTTTTGATAAGGAGCAAAACTTTGTTGACATGGATCATAGCTATGTTGACATGGAGCATAACTATGTTGACATTGAGCATAACTTTGTTTACATGAAGAATAACTTTGTTGACATGGAGCATAAGTTTTTGACATGGAGCATAACTATGTTGACATGGAGCATAAATTTATTGACATGGAGCATAAATTTATTGACATTGAGCATAACTTTGTTGACATGGAGCATAATTTTTTTTACATGGAGCATGACTATGATGACATGGAGCATAATTATTTGACGTGGAGCATAACGTTTTTGAAATAGAGCATAAATTTGTGGACATGGACCATAACTTTGTTGACATGGAGCATAATTTTTTGACATGGAGCATAACTTTTTTGACATGGAGCATACCTTTGTTGACATGGAGCCTAACATTTTTGACATGGAGCATAACTATGTTGACATGCAGCATAACTATTTGACATGGAGAATAACTTTTTTGACATGGAGCATACCTTTGTTGACATGGAGCATAACTTTTTTGACATGGTGCATAAGTTTGTTGACATGGAGCATACCTTTGTTGACATGGAGAAAAACTTTTTTGACATTGAGCATAATTTTGTTGACATGAACCATACCTTTGTTGACATGGAGCATAACTTTTTTGACATGAGGCATAACTTTGTTGACATGGAGCATAACTATTTTGACATGTAGCATAATTTTTTGAAATGCAGCATAACTTTTTTGACATGGAGCATATTTTTTACATGGAGCATAACATTTTTGACATGGAGCATAACTATGTTTACATGGAGCATAACTATGTTGAAATTGAGCATAACTTTTTTGCCATGGAGCATAACTATGTTGACATGGAGCATAATTATTTTGACATGGAGCATAACAATGTTGACATGGACCATAACTATGTTGACATGGAGCATACCTTTTTTGACATGGAGCATAACTATGTTGACATGGAGCATAACTTTTTAAAATGGAGCATAGAATTTTTGACATGGAGCATAAGTTTGTTGACATGGAGCATAACTTTGTTGACATGGAGCATTACTATGTTGACATGGAGCATACGTTTTTTGACATGGAGCATAACTATATTGACATGGAGCATAATATTTTTGAAATAGAGCATATTTTTTTACATGGAGCATTACTTGGTTGACTTGGAGCATACCTATGTTGACATGGAGCATAACTATGTTGACATTGAGCATAATTTTGTTGACATGAACCATACCTTTGTTGACATGGAGCATAACTTTTTTGACATGGATCATAACTATGTTGACATGGAGCATAACTATTTTGACATGAATCATAAGTATGTTGACATGAAGCATAATTTTTTTGACTTGGAGCATAACTATGTTGACATGGATCATAACTATGTTGACATGGAGCATAAGTATGTTGAAATGGAGCATAACTTTTTTGCCATGGAGCATAACAATGTTGACATGGTGCATAATTATTTTAACATGGAGCATAACTATAATATTTTTGAAATAGAGCATATTTTTTTACATGGAGCATTACTTGGTTGACTTGGAGCATACCTATGTTGACATGGAGCATAACTATGTTGACATGGAGCATAACTTTTGTGACATGCAGCATAACTATGTTGACAATGAGCATGAAATTTTTGACAATGAGCATAACTATGTTGACATGGAGCATACATTTTTTGACATGGAGCATAACTTTTTTGACATGGAGCAAAACTTTGTTGACATGGATCATAACTATGTTTTCGTGGATCAAAACTATGTTGACATGGAGCATAACTTTTTTGACATGGATCATAGCTATGTTGACATGGAGCATAACTATGTTGACATTGAGCATAATTTTGTTGACATGAACCATACCTTTGTTGACATGGAGCATAACTTTTTTGACATGGATCATAACTATGTTGACATTGAGCATAACTATTTTGACATGAATCATAAGTATGTTGACATGAAGCATAATTTTTTTGACTTGGAGCATAACTATGTTGACATGGATCATAACTATGTTGACATGGAGCATAAGTATGTTGAAATGGAGCATAACTTTTTTGCCATGGAGCATAACAATGTTGACATGGTGCATAATTATTTTAACATGGAGCATAACTATGTTGACATGGAGCAT
>CAXITT010000605.1:168365-183266 GCA_964033795.1 Lymnaea stagnalis | reverse complement strand
GGTTGTTACATTCATTTTGCAGTGTTTATTAATCATTAAGATGTCAATGTCACTTCATATTATCATACATAAGAATTTTAAGAGGTTGTCATTAATGATTTTGTATTTTTTGCCAAAATAAATTATTCACTATTATGTGTGATATAAACAGTCAAAGGCCCTGTATTTCATAATGATGAAATGTTAATGTTTATACACTTATTTGATTGATAGATGCGGCATTGAAATTTTCTAAGAGACATTATCATTATTTCAACATATATTTTTTTACCAAATATAGGGGCATGTAACAGACTAAGTTTTCACAAGAAAACAGAGAGGTAGCATGAGTGAACAGTGACTTGTGTTGACCATGTTTTTCCACGAGGAGAGTGTATTGTCACATTTGAGAAGCAAATGTGAGCTCCACGTTTTTGGAGAGCAAATTATGTTTTTTGTCAAAGCGGTCGTTTCCACGCTTTGCTGGTAACAAAAAGGGGCAGTTGAATGATTGAGCAGAAGAGGAGAGTTAGAGCTGAAAGCAGTTGAGTTAGAGTTGAGATTTAGTACAGTTGAGCTGAATTATAGTAGAGTGAGGACATGTCTTTCTGAGTGGTGGAATACTATACATATATATATGAAATGATTACATTTATGCAATGATTATTATTAATATTATCAGTGTAAAGTGTGATTTAATAAAGTACTGTAAGTTTAACCAGGATTGAGTATTCTTCTTTGCGTGCCTGGATAATAAGTGGAAGAATGAAGAAGTATTAGCCGGCATCCTGAATTATTAACATAACATACTGACATAACCCACTAAGTCACAATGATGTCAGAGCATATTTGTTACAGGTGCCAAAAAGCATTTGGTAGTAAATAATTGCCAAATAGCATTTGGAACTAAATATTTGCCAAAATCCACTTGGCTGTAAAAGTATGCCTAAAAGCACCTGGAAGAAAAAAATTGCTATTTGTTACAGGTGCCAAAAAGCATTTGGTAGTAAATAATTGCCAAATAGCATTTGGAACTAAATATTTGCCAAAATCCACTTGGCTGTAAAAGTATGCCTAAAAGCACCTGGAAGAAAAAAATTGCGGATGTTTTATTTTGAAATGAGTATGTTTAATTTTGAAATGTGTATGTTTTATTTTGAAATGAGGATGTTTTATTTTGAAATGAGGATGTTTTATTTTTAAATGAGGATGTTTTATTTTGAAATTAGGATGCTTTTTTTAAATGAGGATGTTTTATTTTAAAATGAGGATGTTTCATTTTGAAATGTTTATGTTTTATTTTGAAATGAGGATGATTTATTTTGAATTGAGGATGTTTTATTTTGAAATGAGAATGCCTTATTTTGAAATGAGTATGTTTTATTTTAAAATTAGGATGTTTTTTTTTTGAAATAAGGATTATTTATTTTGAAATGAGGATGATGTATTTTGAAATGAGGATGTTTTATTTTGAAATGATGAGGTTTTAATTTGAAATGAGGATGTTTCATTTTGAAAGAAGCATACTTTATTTTAAAATGAGGAAGTTTTAATATGAAATGAGGATGATTTATTTTAAATGTGTATGTTTTATTTTTAAATGAGGATGTTGTTTTTTTTAAATGAGGATGTTTTTTTTTTTTTGAAATGAGTATGTTTTATTTTGAAACAAGGATGCTTTATTTTGAAATGAGGATGTTTTATTTTGAAATGAGTATGTTTTATTTTGAAATAAGGATTATTTATTTTGGAATGAGGATGTTTTATTTTGAAATGAGGATGTTTTATTTTGAAATATGTATGTTTTATTATGAAATGAGGATGTTTTATTTTGAAATGAAAATTATATATTTTTAAATGAGGATGTTTTATTTTGAAGTGAGAATGTTTATTTTGAAACAAGAATGCTTTATTTTGAAATGATGATGTTTTATTTTGAAATGAGGATGTTGTATTTTGAAATGAGGATTTTTTATTTTGAAATGAGGATAATTTATTTTGAAAAGTGTTTGTTTTATTTTGAATGAGGATGTTTTTTTTTTAAAAGATGTTTTATTTAGAAATGACGATGTTTTATTTTGAAGTGAGGATGTTTATTTTGAAACAAGAATGCGTTATTTTGAAATGAGGTTTTTTATTTTGATATGAGGATGATTTATTTTATAATGTGTATGTTTTATTGTGACATGAAGATGTTTTATTTTGAAACGAGTATGTTTTATTTTGGAACAAGGATGCTTTATTTTGAAATGAGGATGTTTTATTGTGAAATGAGGATGTTTTATTTTAAAATGAGGATGTTTTATTTTAAAATGAGGATATTTTATTTTGAAAAAAGGATGATTTATTTTGAAAATTGTATGTTTTATTTTGAAATGAGGATTGTTTATTTTGAAATGAGGATGTTTTATTTTGAAATGTGTATGTTTTATTATGAAAAAAGGGTGATTTATTTTGAAAATTGTATGTTTTATTTTGAAATGAGGATTGTTTATTTTGAAATGAGGATGTTTTATTTTGAAATGTGTATGTTTTATTATGAAATGAGGATGTTTTAATTTGAAATGAAAATGATATATTTTGAAATGAGGATGTTTTATTTTAAAACTAGGAAGCTTTATTTTGAAATGAGTATGTTTTATTTTGAAATGAGGATGTTTTTTTTTGAAACAAGGATGCTTTATTTTGAAATGAGGATTTTTATTTTGAAATGAGGATGATTTATTTTGAAATGATGATGTTTTATTTTGAAATGAGGATGTTTATTTTGATATAACGATGATTTATTTTAAAATGTGTATGTTTTATTTTGAAATGAGGATGTTTTATTTTGAAAGGAGGATGTTTTATTTTGAAATGAGGATGTTTTATTGTGAAATGAGGAGGTTTTATTTTGAAACAAGGATGCTTTATTTTGAAATGATGATGTTTTATTTTGATATGAGGATGTTTTATTTTAAAATGAGGATGTTTTATTTTGAAATAAGGATGATTGATTTTGAAATGAGGATTTTTTTTTTAAAATATGTTAATTTTAATTTGAAATGAGGATGTTTTATTTTGAAATGAGGATGTTTTATTTTGAAATGAGTATGTTTTATTTTGAAACAAGGATGCTTTATTTTGAAATGAGGATGTTTTATTTTGAAATGAGGATGATTTATTTTGAAAATTGTATGTTTTATTTTGAAATGAGGATGTTTTATTTTGAAATGTGTATGTTTTAATTTGAAATGAGGATGTTTTATTTTGAAGTGAGGATTTTTTATTTTGAAAAGAGGATGCTTTATGTTGAAATGAGGATGTTTTATTTTAAAATGAGGATCTTTTTTAGATGCGCGTAGATGCTCGTAGATGCATGTAGATGCGCGTAGATGCGCGTAGATGAGCGTAGATGCGAGCAGATGCACGTAGATGCGCGTAGATGAACGTAAATGCGCGTAGATGCGCGTAGACTCGTTTTGATGCGCGTAGATGCACGGAGATGCCCGTAGAAATGCGTTAATGCAAGTTAATGCACAAAGATGCGCGTAGATGCATGTAGGTGCGCGTTGATTCGAGTAGATGCACAGAGATGCGCGTAGAGGGGCAAAATGCGCTTAGATTCGCGTAGATGCTCATAGATGCGCAGATTGCTCGTAGATGCGCACAGATAGGGGTATATGAATAAAGATGAGAGTAGATGTTCGTAGATGCGCGTAGATGCGTGTTGATTCACGTAGATGCGGTTTATCCGCGTAGATGCGTATAGATGCGCAAGTTTCACGTAGATGCGTAAAGATAGGGGTATATGAATGTAGATGCGCGTAAATGCGCGTAGATGCGCCTAAATTCGTGTAGATGCGCGCAGGTGCGCGAAGATGCGCGTAGATGCACATAGATGCCCTTAGATGCGCGTAAATGTGCATTGATTTGCGAATATGAATGCAGATGCGCGTAGAAGCGCATAGATTCGCGTAGATGTTCGTAGATGCGAGTAGATGAACTTAAATGCGCATAGTTGCGTTAAGATGCGCGTAGATGCATGTAGATGCATGTAGATGCACGAAGATGAATGTAGATGCACGTAGATGCGCTTAGATTCGCGTGGTTGTTCATAGATGCGCGTAGATGAACGCAGATGCACGTAATTGCGCTTAGATGCACGAAGATTAAATGTGCGTAGATGCGCGTAGATGCGCGTAGATTCGCGGAGATGTGAGTAGATGAACGGAGATGCGCGTAGAGGCGCGTAAATGCATGTTGATGCGTGAAGATTGCGTAGATGTTCGTAGATGCGCGTTGATGTGAGTAGATGCACGGAAATGCGCATAAAGTCGCGTAAATGCGCGTTAATGCGCAAAGATGCAATTAGATGCTCGTAGATACGCTTAGATGCGCGTAGATGTACGTAGATGTGCGTAGATAAACGTAGATGCGCGGAAAGGCGCGATAATGCAGTTTGATGCGCGTAGATGCACGTAGATGCGCGTAGATGCACGTATATGCATGTAGATGAACGTACATGCGCGTAGAGGAGCGTTGATGCAAGTAGATTCACGTAGATGCGCTTAGATGCGCGTAGATGTGCGTAGATGCGCAAAGATAGGGGTATATGATGTAGATGCGCGAAGATGCACGAAGGTGCACGTAGATGCGCGTAGATTAGCGTTGATGCAAGTAGCTTCACGTAGATGCGCGTAGATGCGCGTAGATGTGCGTAGATGCGCAAAGATAGGGGTATATGATGTAGATGCGCGTAGATGCGCTTAGATGCACATAGATGCGCTTAGATGAGCGTAGATGCGCTTAGATGCGCGTAGATGCGCGTAGATGCGCGTAGATGCGGGAAGATGCGAGTAGATGCACAGAGATGCGCGTTGAGGCGCGTAAATGCATGTTGTTGCGCGAAGATGGATGTAGATGCGCGTAGATGCGATTACATGCGCTTAGTTGTACTTTGATGCATGTAAATGAACGTAGATGCGCGTAGATGTGTGTAGATGCGCTTAGATGCACGAGGAGGCGCGTACATGCCCGTATATGCGCGTAGATGCGTATAGATGCTCGTCGTTTCGCGTGGATGCACCAGTTGCGCGTAGATGCGCAAAGATTAGGATATGTGAATATAGATGCGCTTATATGCAAGTAGATGCAAGTAGATGCAAGTAGATGCAAGTAGATTCAGGTAGATGTGTGTAGATGTGCGTAGATGCGCAAATTGCTCGTAGATGAGCAAAGATTGGGGTATATGAATATAGATGTGAGTAGATGCGCGTAGATGCACGTAGATGCGCGAAGATGCACGTAGATGCGCGTATATGCGAGTAGATGCACGGAAATGTGTGTAGAGGTACGTAAATGCGCGTTGATGCACGAATATGCATGTAGATGCATGTAGATGCTCGCAGATGTGCTTAGATGCGCGTAGATGTACGAAGAAGCGCGTAGATGTACGTAGATGCGCTTAGATGCGTGTAGATGCGCGTATATGCGCGTAGATGCGGGTAGATGCGAGTAGATGCACGGAGATTCGCGTAGAGACACGTAATGCGCGTAGATGCGCGTAGATGCGCGTAGATGCGCAAAGATAGGGTATATGATGTAGATGCGCGTAGATGCGCATAGATGCGCTTAGATGCACATAGATGCGCTTAGATGCGCGTAGATGCGCGTAGATGGGGGTAGATGCACGGAGATTCGCGTAGAGGCACGTAATGCGCGTAGATGCGCGTAGATGCGCAAAGATAGGGTATATGATGTAGATGCGCGTAGATACGCTTAGATGCGCTTAGACGCACATAGATGCGCTTAGATGCGCGTAGATGCGCGTAGATGGGGGTAGATGCGAGTATATGCACGGAGATGCGCGACGAGGCGCTTAAATGCATGTTGATGCGCGAAAATGGATGTAGATGCGCGTAGATGCTCTTTACATGCGCTTTGTTGTATGTAGATTCATTTAAATGAACGTAGATGCGCGTAGATGCGCGTAAATGCGTGTAGATGCGCGTATATGCACGAGGATGCGCGTACATGCCCGTATATGTGCGTAGATGCGTATAGATGCTTGTCGATGCTCGTAGATGAACCAGTTGCGCGTAGATGCGCAAAGATGATGGTATGTGAATATAGATGCGCTTAGATGCAAGTAGGTGCAAGCAGATGCGCGTAGATGCAAGTAGATGCGCGTAGATTCACGTAGATGTGTGTAGATGTGCATTAATGCGCAAATTGCTCGTAGATGAGCAAAAATTGGGGTATATGAATATAGATGTGAGTAGATGCGCGTAGATGCACGTAGATGCGCGAAGATGCACGTAGATGCGCATATATGCGAGTAGATGCACGGAAATGTGTGTTGAGGTGCGTAAATGCACGTTGATGCGCGAAGATGCATGTAGATGCATGTAGATGCGCGTAGATACGCTTAGATGCGCGTAGATGTATGAAGAAGCGCATACATGAAAGTAGATGCGCTTAGATGCGTGTAAATTAAGGGAAATGGGCGAAGTTGCGCGTAGATGCGCGTAGATGTACGTAGATGCGCGTAGATGTACGTAGATGCGCGTAGATGCACATAGATGCGCTTTGATGCGCGTAGATGCACGTAGATGTGCGTAGATGCGCGTAGATGCGCGTAGATGAGCGGAAATGCGAGTAGATGAACGGACATGCGTGTAGAGGTGCGTTAATGCATGTTGATGCGCGAAGATGGGCGTTGATGCGAGTAGATGCACGGACATGCGCGTAGAGGCGCGTAAATGCGCGTTGATGCGCAAAGATGCATGTAGATGCGCGTAGATGCGCGTAGATGCGCGTAGATGCGCGTAGATGCGCGTAGATGCGCGTAGATGCGTGTAGATCCAGGAAGATGCGCGAAGTTGCGAGTAGATGCACGTAGATGCGCAAGTTGCGCGTAGATGCGCATAGATGGGGCTATATTTGTGTAGATACGCATCTACGCGCATCTACGCGCATGTACGGTAATCTACGCGCATCTACGTGCATCTACTCGCATCTACGCACATCTACGCGCATCTACGCGCATCTACTGCATCTTTGCGCAACTACGCACATCTACGTGCATCTATGTGCATCTACGTGCATCTACGCGCATGTACTTTCATCTACGCGCATCTACGTGCATCTACTCGCATCTTCGCACATCTACGCGCATCTACGCGCATCTACTGCATCTATGCGCATCTACGCACATCTACGCGAATCTATGTGCATCTACGCGCATTTAAGCATATCTACGTGTATGTACGCGTTTCTAAGTGCATCTACGCGTTTCTAAGTGCATATTACGCGCATCTACGCGCATGTACGTTCATTTACGCGCATCTACGTGCATCTACTCGCATCTACGCACATCTACGCGCATCTCCGAGCATCAAAATGCATTAACGCACCTCTACGCAAATGTACGTTTATCTACGCGCATCTACGTGCATCTACGTGCATCTACGTGATTCTACACGAATCAACATGCAGTAACGCGCCTCTACGCGCATCTACGTTCATCTACGCGCATCTACATACATCTACGCGCATCTAAGCGCATCTACGCGCATCTACATGCATCTTTGCGCATCAACGCGCATTTACGCACCTCTACGCGCAACTTGCACATCTACGTGCATCTACGCACATCTACGCGAATCTCCGCGCATCCACGCGCATCTATGCGTATCTCTTTATCTACGCGCGTCTAAGTACATCTACACGCATCTACGTGCATCAACATCTTATACCCCTATCTTTGCGCATCTACGCGCATCTAAGTGCATCTAAGTGCATTTATGCGTATCTACGTTCAGCTACGTGCATCTACGATCATCTACGCCAATCTTAGCGCATCTACGCGCATCTACATTCATCTTCGCGCATCTACGCGCATCTACACACATCTACGCGCATCTAAGCGCAACTAAGCGCATCTACGCACATCTACGCACATCTACGCGCATCTATGGGCATCTATGTGCATCTACGCGCATTTACACGAATCTACACTCATAACCCCCATTTTTGCGCATCTACGTGCATCTTGCTCATCTACGCGCATCTAGGCGCAACTTCGCGTATCTTTCTGCATCTAAGGGCATCTACGTTCCTGTACGCGAATCTTCATTCATCTAAGCGCATCTACATGCATCTTTGCGCATCAACGCGCATTTACACACCTCTACGCACAACTTGCACATCTACACGCATCTACGCAAATCTACGCGCATCTCCGCGCATCCACGCGCATCCACGCGTATCTACGCGTATCTCTTTATCTGCGCGCGTCTTAGTACATCTACGCGCATCTACGTGCATCAACATCATATACCCCTATCTTTGCGCATCTACTCGCATCTACGCTCATCTACGCGTATCTACGCGCATCTACATGCATCTACGCGCATCTACGTGCATATACTCGCATCTACTCGCATCTACGTGCATCTACGTGCATCTACGCGCATCTACTGCATCTACGCGCATCTTCGCACATCTACGCACATCTACGCGCATCTATGATAATTTACGCGCATATACACGCATCTACATGCATCTTCGCGCATCAATGCGCATTTTCTCGCCTCTACGCGCTTCTCCGTGCATCTACTCGCATCAACGCGCATCTACGCGCATCTATGCACGTCAACATGCATTTACGCCCCTCTACGTGCATGTACGTTCATCTTCGCGCATCTACGTGCATCTACGCGCATCTACGTGCTTCTACATTTAGTTTATATCCATTTTAGTTCAATACGCTTTATTGTAACTTTTCTAGATCCTTATTTTCGTTCTTTTTTATTCTAACACATTGTAGCTCATTCTAGCTTATTCTAGCTCATTCTCTTTTATTCTAGTACATTTAGTTCATATCCATTTTAGTTCCATATTCTTCATTGTAACATATTCTAGATCGTTATATATCATTCTAGCACATTCTAGCTAATTCTAGCTAATTCTAGCTCATTCTAGTTCATTCTGTTTTTATTCTAGTACATTTAGTTCATATCCATTTAAGTTCCATATGCTTTACTGTAACATATTCTAGATCATTATATTTCATTCTTGCACATTCTAGCTCATTTTTGCTAATTCTAATTAATTCTAGCTCAATCTAGCTCATTCTAGCTCATTCTAATACATTTAGTCTATATCCATTTTAGTTCCAAACGCTTTATTGTAAAATTTTCTAGATCTTTATATTTCATTCTATTTCATTCCAACACATTGTAGCTCATTCTAGCTCATTCTAGCCCATTATGTTTCATTTTAGTATATTTTGCTATATCCATTTCAGCTCCATATGCTATAATGTAACATAATCTTGTGGATTCTATTTCATTCTAGGTCATTCTAGCTCATTCTATTTCATTCTAATACATTTTGTTCATATCCAATGTAGCTCAATAATCTTTATTGTAACATATTCTAGATCATTATATTTCATTCTAACACATTATATCTAATTCTAGCAAATTCTAGCTGATTCTAGCTCATTATAGCTCATTCTAGCTCATTCTAGTGAATTTTTATAATTTAGTTTATATCCATTTTAGTTCCATATGCTTTATTGTAACATATTCGATTTCTTTCTTTTTCATCCTAGCAGATTCTAGCCAATTCTAGCCAATTCTAGCTAATTCTAGCTCATTCTAGCTCATTATAGTCCATTCTAATACATTTAGTTTATATCCATTTTAGTTTCATACGCTTTATTTTAACATATTATAGATCGTTATCTATCATTCTAGCTATTTCTAGCTCATTCTAGCTCATTGTAGCAACTTCTTATACATTTAGTTCATATCCATTTTAGATCCATATGCTTTAATGTAACATATTCTAGATCATTCTATTTCATTCTTTCACATTCTAGCTCATTTTTGCTAATTCTAATTAATTCTAGCTCAATCTAGCTCATTCTAGCTCATTCTAATACATTTAGTCTATATCCATTTTAGTTCCATACGCTTTATTTTAAAATTTTCTAGATCTTTATATTTATTTCTATTTCATTCCAACACACTGTAGCTCATTCTAGCCCATTATGTTTCATTTTAGTATATTTTGTTTATATCCATTTTGGCTCTATATGCTATATTGTAACATATTCTTGCTGATTCTATTTCATTCTAGGTCATTCTAGCCCATTCTATTTCATTCTAATATATTTTGTTCATTTCCATTGTAGCTCAATAATCTTTATTGTAAAATATTCTAGATCATTATATTTCATTCTAACACATTCTAGCTAATTCTAGCTAATTCTAGCTCATTCTAGCTAATTCTTATACATTTAGTTCATATCCATTTTAGTTCCATATGCTTTATTGTAACATATTCTATTTCATTCTAGCAGATTCTAGCTAATTCTTTCTAATTCTAGCTAATTCTAGCTCATTTTAGCTCATTATAGCCCATTCTAATACATTTAGTTTATATCCATTTTAGTTTCATACGCTTTATTGTAACATATTCTAGATTGTTATCTATCATTCTAGCACATTCTAGCTAATTATAGCTCTTTCTAGCTAATTCTTACTAATTCTATCTAATTCTAGCTAATTCTAGCTCATTCTAGCTCATTATTATACATTTAGTTCATATCCATTTAGTTCATATCTATTTTAGTCACATATGCTTTATTGTAACATATTCTATTTCATTCTAGCAGATTCTAGCATATTCTTTCTAATTCTAGCTAATTCTAGCTCATTCGAGCTCATGATAGCCCATTCTAATACATTTAGTTTATATCCATTTTAGTTCCTTACGCTTTATTGTAAAATTTTCTAGATCCTTATATTTCGTTCTATTTTATTC
Source organism: Lymnaea stagnalis (assembly GCA_964033795.1). Taxonomy (NCBI): domain Eukaryota; kingdom Metazoa; phylum Mollusca; class Gastropoda; family Lymnaeidae; genus Lymnaea; species Lymnaea stagnalis. Next base: position 172,469 of record CAXITT010000605.1, on the reverse strand, counting down.
TAACACATTGTACTTCATTCTAGCTTATTCTAGCTGATTATGTTTTATTCTAGTACATTTAGTTCATATCCGTTTTAGTTCCATATGCTTTAATGTAACATATTCTAGATCATTCTATTTCATTCTTGCACATTCTAGCTCATTTTTGCTAATTCTAATTAATTCTAGCTCAATCTAGCTCATTCTAGCTCATTCTAATACATTTAGTCTATATCCATTTTAGTTCCATACGCTTTATTGTAAAATTTTCTAGATCTTTATATTTATTTCTATTTCATTCCAACACATTGTAGCTCATTCTAGCTCATTCTAGCCCATTATGTTTCATTTTAGTATATTTTGTTTATATCCATTTCAGCTCCATATGCTATAATGTAACATATTCTTGTGGATTCTATTTCATTCTAGGTCATTCTAGCTCATTCTATTTCATTCTAATACATTTTGTTCATATCCAATGTAGCTCAATAATCTTTATTGTAACATATTCTAGATCATTATATTTCATTCTAACACATTATATCTAATTCTAGCAAATTCTAGCTGATTCTAGCTCATTATAGCTCATTCTAGCTCATTCTAGTGAATTTTTATAATTTAGTTTATATCCATTTTAGTTCCATATGCTTTATTGTAACATATTCGATTTCTTTCTTTTTCATCCTAGCAGATTCTAGCCAATTCTAGCCAATTCTAGCTAATTCTAGCTCATTCTAGCTCATTATAGTCCATTCTAATACATTTAGTTTATATCCATTTTAGTTTCATACGCTTTATTTTAACATATTATAGATCGTTATCTATCATTCTAGCTATTTCTAGCTCATTCTAGCTCATTGTAGCAACTTCTTATACATTTAGTTCATATCCATTTTAGATCCATATGCTTTAATGTAACATATTCTAGATCATTCTATTTCATTCTTTCACATTCTAGCTCATTTTTGCTAATTCTAATTAATTCTAGCTCAATCTAGCTCATTCTAGCTCATTCTAATACATTTAGTCTATATCCATTTTAGTTCCATACGCTTTATTTTAAAATTTTCTAGATCTTTATATTTATTTCTATTTCATTCCAACACACTGTAGCTCATTCTAGCCCATTATGTTTCATTTTAGTATATTTTGTTTATATCCATTTTGGCTCTATATGCTATATTGTAACATATTCTTGCTGATTCTATTTCATTCTAGGTCATTCTAGCCCATTCTATTTCATTCTAATATATTTTGTTCATTTCCATTGTAGCTCAATAATCTTTATTGTAAAATATTCTAGATCATTATATTTCATTCTAACACATTCTAGCTAATTCTAGCTAATTCTAGCTCATTCTAGCTAATTCTTATACATTTAGTTCATATCCATTTTAGTTCCATATGCTTTATTGTAACATATTCTATTTCATTCTAGCAGATTCTAGCTAATTCTTTCTAATTCTAGCTAATTCTAGCTCATTTTAGCTCATTATAGCCCATTCTAATACATTTAGTTTATATCCATTTTAGTTTCATACGCTTTATTGTAACATATTCTAGATTGTTATCTATCATTCTAGCACATTCTAGCTAATTATAGCTCTTTCTAGCTAATTCTTACTAATTCTATCTAATTCTAGCTAATTCTAGCTCATTCTAGCTCATTATTATACATTTAGTTCATATCCATTTAGTTCATATCTATTTTAGTCACATATGCTTTATTGTAACATATTCTATTTCATTCTAGCAGATTCTAGCATATTCTTTCTAATTCTAGCTAATTCTAGCTCATTCGAGCTCATGATAGCCCATTCTAATACATTTAGTTTATATCCATTTTAGTTCCTTACGCTTTATTGTAAAATTTTCTAGATCCTTATATTTCGTTCTATTTTATTCTAACACATTGTACTTCATTCTAGCTTATTCTAGCTGATTATGTTTTATTCTAGTACATTTAGTTCATATCCGTTTTAGTTCCATATGCTTTAATGTAACATATTCTAGATCATTCTATTTCATTCTTGCACATTCTAGCTCATTTTTGCTAATTCTAATTAATTCTAGCCCAATCTAGCTCATTCTAGCTCATTCTAATACATTTAGTCTATATCCATTTTAATTCCATATGCTTTACTGTAACATATTCTAGATCAGTCTATTTCATTTTAACACATTCTAGCAGATTCTAGCTTATTCTTTCTAATTCTATCTAATTCTAGCTGATTCTAGCTAATTCTTACTCATTCTAATACATTTAGATCATATCCATTTTAGTTCCATACGCTTTATTGTAAAATTTTCTAGATCCTTATATTTCATTCTATTTCATTCCAACACATTGTAGCTCATTCTAGCTCATTCTAGCCCATTCTGTTTCATTTCAGTAAATTTTGTTTATATCCATTTTGGCTCCTAATGCTATATTGTAACATAGTCTTAATGATTCTATTTCATTCTATGTCATTCTAGCTCATTCTTTTTCATTCTAATACATTTTGTTCATATCCATTGGAGCTCAATAATCTTTATTGTAAAATATTCTCGATCATTCTATTTCATTCTAACACTTTCTATCTAATTCTAGCTAATTCTAGCTCATTCTAGCTCATCCTAGCTCATTCTTAAACATTTAGTTCATATCTAATTTAGTTACATATGCTTTATTGTAACATATTCTATTTCATTCTAGCAGATTCTAGCTAATTCTTTCTAATTCTAGCTAATTCTAGCTCATTCTATCTCATTATAGCCCATTCTAATACCTTTTGTTGATATCCCTTTTAGTTCTACGCACATCAACACCGATCTATGCGCATCTACACTTATATACCCCCATCTTTGCGCATCTACGTGCAACTTGCGCATCTACGCGCAACTACGCGCAACTTCGCGTATCTTTCTACATGTTAGGGCATCTACGTTCATCTACTTGCATCTACGCGCATCTACGTGCATCTACGCGAATCTACGCGCATCTACGTTCATTTACAGGCATCTACGTACATCTACGCACATCTAAGCGCATCTATGCGCATCTACATGCATCTACGCTCATCAACATGCATTTACGCGCCTCTACGCGAATCTGTTCACATCTACGCGCATCTAAGCGCCTCTATGTGCATCTACGCGCATCTAAGCGCATCTTCGCATCTATGCGCATCTACATGCATCTACGCTCATCAACATGCATTTACGCGCCTCTACGCGAATCTGTTCACATCTACGCGCATCTAAGCGCCTCTATGTGCATCTACGCGCATCTAAGCGCATCTGTGTGCATCTACGCGCATCTACGCGCTTCTACTTTCATTTACATGCATCTACGTACATCTACTCGCATCTAAGCGCATCTACGCACATGTACACGCATCTTCGCGCATCAACATGCATTTACGAGCCTCTACGCGCTTCTCCGTGAATTTACTCGCATCTACCGCATCTACGCACATCTAAGCGCATCTAGGTGCATCTACGCGCATATACGCGCACGAACGTGCCTCTAAGAGCATCTAACCGCATCTACGAGCATCTACGCGCATCTACATTCATTTACATGCATCCAAGTACATTTACGCGTTTCTAATCGCATCTACGTGCATATGCATGCATCTTCGCGCATCAACATGCATTTACGCGCCTCTACGCGCATCTCCGTGCATCTACTCGCATCTACCCACATCTACGCCCATCTAAGCGCATCTATGTGCATCTATGCGCATCTAAGCGCATCTATGTGGATCTACGCTCATCTAAGCGCATCTACGCGCATCTACGCGCATCTACGAGCATTTACGCGCAACTACGCGCATCTAAGCGCATCTATGTGCATCTACACGCATCTACGCAAATATACGCACTTCTGTCGAGTATGAGCGTTCATTAGGAATTGTTGCGACTCAATATTATGTTCATTAGTTTTTGAACGCTTTTCCCGCGCTTGACTATTATAGTTAGTGAACGCTCTTCCCGCCATTGTATTTATGACGTATTTTTATGCTGAGTCGTGACGTATTGTCTATGCAGTGTTGTGACGTATGTTGTAGTCGTGCGGCAGTCTTGAGTGGAACCTTGGAGTGATAGGATGTTTATTATATTTACTTAGATATTAAAGTT
>CAXITT010000605.1:132725-162973 GCA_964033795.1 Lymnaea stagnalis | reverse complement strand
TGTCGAGTATGAGCGTTCATTAGGAATTGTTGCGACTCAATATTATGTTCATTAGTTGTTGAACGCTTTTCCCGCGCTTGACTATTATAGTTAGTGAACGCTCTTCCCGCCATTGTATTTATGACGTATTTTTATGCTGAGTCGTGACGTATTGTCTATGCAGTGTTGTGACGTATGTTGTAGTCGTGCGGCAGTCTTGAGTGGAACCTTGGAGTGATAGGATGTTTATTATATTTACTTAGTTATTAAACTTATAGTTATTATGAAACGGAGTTGAGTTTGTTAATTGATAGTGAGAATAGTACGACGCTTCAACGTATGAAAGAACTGACGAATGCAATCAATCCAAGAAGACGATAGGAGTTGACAGCTTCTACGTTTATTTACATGCACTTACGTACATCTACGCGCATCTAAGCGCATCTACATGCATATTTTCGCATCAACGCGCATTTACGTGCCTCTACGCGCATCTCCGTGCATCTACTCGCATCAACGCGCATCTACGCGCATCTATGCGCATGTTCGCGCATCAACATGTATTAACGCGCCTCTACGCGCATCTTCGTTCATCTACGGAAATCTACGGACATTTACGCCCATCAACGCGCACCTACACTAATATACCCCATCTTTGCGTAACTGTCGCATCTACTCAAATGTAAGTGCATCTATTTGCATCTACGCGCATCTACGCACATCTACGCGCATCTACGTGCATGTACGTTCATCTACGCGCATCTACGTGCAACTACTCGCAAAGACGCGCGCATGTACTCGCATCTACGCGCATCTACGTGCATGTACGTTCATCTACACGCATCTACGTGCATCTCGCATCGACATGCATCTACTCGCATCTACGCGCATCTACGTGCATCTACGCGCATCTACTGCATCTATGCGTATCTACGCACATCTAGGCGCATCTATGTGCATCTACGCGCATCTTCGCACAACTACGAACATCTACGCACATCTACGCGCATCTACACGCATCTACATGTATCAACGCGCATTTACGCGCCTCTACGTGCATCTCCGTGCATCTACTCGCATCAACGCACAACTACGAACATCTACGCACATCTACGCGCATCTACACGCATCTACATGTATTAACATGCATTAACGTGCCTCTTCGCGCATCTCCGTTCATCTACTCGCTCACATCTAAGCGCATCTATGTGCATCTACTCGTATCTACACAAATATACCCCCATCTTTGCGCATCTACGCGCAACTTGCGCCTCTACGTTCATCTACGCGCATCTACGCGCAACTTCGCGCATTTTCCTGGATCTACACGCATCTACGCGCATTTTCGCACTTCTACGCGCATCTCCATGCATCTACTTGCAACAAAGCGCATCTACGCGCATTTACGCTCATCTTCGTGCATCAACATGCATTAACGCTCCTCTACACTCATGTACGTTCTTCTACGCGAATCTACTTGCATCTACGCTCATCTACGTGCATCTACGCGCATCAACATGCATTAACGCGCCTGTACGCGCATCTACGTTCATCGACGCGCATCTACGTACATCTACGTGCATCAAAGCGCATCTACGAGCCACTACATGCATCTTTGCGCATCAACGCCCATTTACTCACCTCTACGCTCATCTCCGTGTATCTACTCGCATCAACGTGCATTTTCGCACTTAAACATGCATTAACGCGCCTCTACACGCATCTCCGTTCATCTACTCGCATCTCCGTGAATCTAAATGCATCTACGCGCATCTACGCGCATCTACGCATATCTACGCGCATCTACGCGCAACTAAACACATCTATTTTTATATACGAGCATTTTCGCGCATCTACGTGCATCTACGCAAAGTAAGGCGCATCTACGCACATCTACGCCCATCTACGAGCATCTACACTAATATATCCCCATCTTCGCGCATCCTCCTTTATCTACACGCATCTACGCGCATCCACTTTCAAGTACGCACATCTACGTACATCTAAGCGCATCTACGCGCATTTTCGTGCATCATCCTTTATCTAGACGCATCTACTTTCATCTACGCGCTTCTTCGTACATCTACGCGCTTATAAGTGCATCTACGCGCATCTACATACATCTACATGCATCTTCGCGCATCTACGCGCATCTACGCGCATCTATATTCATATACCCCAATCTTTGCTCATCTACGCGCAATTTGCGCTTCTTTGCACATCTACACACCTCTACGTGAATCTACGAGCATCTACTTGCATCTACGCGCATCTGTTTGCATCTACTTGCATCTAAGCGCATCTTTATTCAAATACCCTCATCTTTGCGCATCTACGAGCAACTTGTGCATCTACGCGCATCGACGAGCATCTATACGCATGTATGCACATAATCGGGCATGTATGCGCCTCCTCGTGTATCTATGTTCATCTACGAGCATTTACACGCATCTACGGGCATCTACGCGCATCAAAGTTCATTTACATGCATCTACGTACAACTAAGCGCATCATATACCCCTATCTTTGCGCATGTACGCGCATCTACGCGCATCTACGCGCAACTACGCGCATCTACGCGCATCTACGTGCATCTACGCGCGTCTACGCACATCTAATCTTCGTGCATCTAAGCGCAATTACGCGCATCTACGTTCATCTACGCGCATCTACAAATATATACGCGAATCTAAGCGCATCTACGTGCATCTACATACATTTTCGCGCATTTACGTTCATCTACTCGCATCGACGGACATCTACGCAAATCTAAGCGCTTCTACGCGCATGTACATTCATGTTCGCACATCAACGCGCATTTACGCGCATCTAAGCGCATCTATGTGCATCTACGCGCATCTACGCGCATCTACGCGCATCTACCCGCATCTACCGCATCTTCGTGTATCAACAAGCATCTACGCGCATCTACAAACATCTACTCGCATCTACCCGCATCTACGCGCATCTACGCGCATCTACGCGCAACTATATTCATATACCCTATCTTTGCGCATCTACGAGCAACTTGCACATCTACGCGGATCTTCGCGCATCTTTCTGCATCTACGGGCATCTACGTTCATCTACGAGAATCTACGTACATCTACGCGTATCTAAGCGCATCTACGCGCATCTACACGCATCTACGCGCATCTACTGCATCTATGCGCATCTACGCACATCTACGCTCATCTACGAGCATCAAAATGCATTAACGCGCCTCTACGTGCATCTACGTTCATCTACGCGCATCTACGTACATCTAGGCGCATTTAAGCGCATCTACGCTTATCTACATGCATCTTTGCGCATCAACGCGCATTTACGCACATCTACGCGCAACTTGAACATCTAAGCGCATCTATGCACATCTACGCGAATCTACTCGCATCCACGCGCATCTATGCGTATCTACTTTATCTACGCGTGTCTAAGTACATCTACGCCCATATACATGCATCAACATCATATATCCCTAGCTTTGCACATCTACGCGCATCTACGCGCATCTACGTGCATCTACGCGCGTCTACGCGCATCTGATCTAATTGCATCTAAGCGCAATTACGCGCATCTACTTTCATCTATGTGCATCTACGATCATCTACGCGAATATAAGCGCATCTACGCGCATCTACATTCATCTTCGCGCATCTACGCGCATCTACGCAAATCTAAACGCATCTACACTCATATACCCCCATCTAACGCATCTACGAGCAACTTGCGCATCTACGAGCATCTACGCGCAACTTCGCGTGTCTTTCTGCATCTAAGGGCATGTACGTTCATCTACGCGCATCTACATTCATCTACGCGCATCTACGTATATCTAAGCGCATCTAAGTGCATCTACGCGCATCTACGCGCATCTAGGCGCATCTAAGCGCATCTACGTGCATGTACGTTCATCTACGCGCATCTAAGCACATCTACTTTCATCTATGTGCATCTACAAGCATCTTCGCACATCTACGCGCACCTACGCGCATCTACGCGAATTTACGCATCAACCCACATCTTTGCGCATACACGTGTAACTTTCGCATCTACGCGCAACTTCGCGTATCTTTCTGCATCTAAGGGCATCTACTTTAATCTACGCGCATCTACATTCATCTACGCGCAGCTACGTACATCTACTTGCATCTAAGTGCATGTACGCGCATCTACACGCATCTACGTGATATCTACGTGCATGTACGTTCATCTACGCGCATCTACGTGCATCTACTCGCATCTACGCGCATCTACGGTTATCTACGCGCATCTACTGCACCTATGCGCATCTACGCACATCTACGCGCATCTAGGCACATCTATGTGCATCTACGCGCATCTACATGAATTTACGCGCCTGTACGAGCATCTACAAACATCTACGCGCATCAAAGCGCATATACGCGCATCTATATGCATCTTCGCGCATCTACGTGCATCTACGCGCATCAACATGCATTAACGCGCCCTTCCGCGCATCTACGTTCATCTACGCGCATCTACGTACATCTACTCGCATCTAAGCGCATCTACGAGCATCTAATTGCATATTTACGCATCAACGTGCATGTCCGTTCATCTACTCGCATCTCCGCAAATCTACGCGCATCTACGCGCATCTAATCTTCGTGCATCTAAGCGAAAATACGTGCATATACGTTCATCTACGCGCATCTACGAACGTCTACGCAAATCTAAGCGCATCTACGTGCATATACATTCAACTTCGTGCATCTAGATGCATCTTCATGCATCTACGCGCATCTTAGCGAAACTATGTGCATTTACGTTCATCTACTCGCATCTACGAACATCTACGCGAAACTAAGCGCTTCTACGCGCATCCACATTCATATTCGCACATCAACGTGCATTTACGCGCATCTAAGGGCATCTATGTGCATCTACGCGCATCTTCGCGCCTCTGCTCGCATCTACCCGAATTTAGGCACATCTACGCACATCTACGCGCATCTACATTCATATACCCCCATCTTTACGCATCTACGTGACACTTACACATCTACGTGCATCTACGCGAATCAACACGCATCTACTTGCATGTACGAACATCTACTCTCATCTATATTCATATACCCCTATCTTTGCGTATCTACGAGCAACTTGCGCATCTACGCGCATCTAAGCGCATTTTCGCGCCTTTACGTGTATCTCTGTGCATCTACTCGCATCAACGCGCACCGACACGCATCTACGCACGTCTTTGTGCATCAGCTTGCATTAACGCACTTCTACGCGCATCTCCGTGCATCTACGCGCATCTAAATGAGTCTACGCGCATCAACGCGCATCTACGCGCGTTAATGCATGTTGATGCGCGAAGATGCGCGTAGATGTGCGTTGATTCGAGTAGATGCTCGGAGATGCGCGTAGAGGTGCGTAAATGCACGTTGATGCATACAGATGCATGTAGATGCGCGTAGATACGCTTAGATGCCCATAGACTTTACGTAGATGCGCGTAGATGAACGTTGTTGCGCGTATAGGCACGTTATTGCATGTTGATGCTTGTAGAAGCACGTAGATGCGAGTAGATGCGAGTAGATGCGCGTAGATGAAAGTACCTGCGCGTATAGGGGCGTTAATACATGTTGATGTGCGTAGATGCGCGTAGATGCGCATTGATGCGAGTAGATGCACGGAGAAGCGAGTAGAGGCGTGAAAATACGCATTGATGCGCAAAGATGCATGTAGATGCGTGTAGATGCGCGTAAATTCGCGTAGATGCGCGTAGAGCCGCGTAGATGCGCGTAGATGTGCGAAGATTCGCGTAGATGCACATAGATGCGCGTAGATGTGCGTAGATGCGCATAGATGCAGTAGATGCGCGTAGATGCACGTAATGTGCGTAGATGCGATTAGATGCGCGTAGATGTACGTAGATGCGCGTAGATGAATGTAGATGCGCGTAGATGAACGTAGATGCCCTCAGATGCAGAAAGATACGCGAAGATCCGCGTAGATGCGCGTAGATGCACGTAGATGCGCAAGTTGCACGTAGATGCGCAAAGATGGGGTATATGAACGTAGATGTGCGTAGATGCGCCTTAATTTGCATAGATGCGCATCTACACTCATAACCCCATCTTTGGGCATCTACGCGCAACTTCCGCATCTACGCGCATCTACGCGCATCTAAGTGCAACTTCGAGCATCTTTCTGTATCTACGGGCATCTACGTTCATCTACGTGCATGTACATTCATCTACGAGAATCTACGTACATCTACGCGTATCTAAGCGCATCTACGCGCATCTACACGCATCTACGCGCATCTACGAGCATGTACGCGCATGTACGTTCATCTACGCACATCTACGTGCATCTACTCTGCATCTATGCGCATCTACGTGCATCTACGCGCATCTACTGCATCTATGCGCATCTACACACATCTACGCGCATATATGTTTATCTACGCGCATCTAAGCGCATCTACGTTCATCTACGCGTATCTACGTGCAACTACGCGCATCTACGCGCATCTACGCGCATCTACGCACTTGTACGTTCATCTACGCGCATCTACGTGCATCTAATCGCATCTACGCACATCTACGCGCATCTACGAGCATCAAAATGCATTAACGCGCCTCTACGTGCATCTACGTTCATCTACGCACATCTACGTACATCTAGGCGCATTTAACCGCATCTACGCTTATCTACATGCATCTTTGCGCATCAACGCGCATTTACGCACATCTACGCGCAACTTGAACATCTAAGCGCATCTATGCACATCTACGCGCATCTAAGCGCATCCACGTACATCTATGCGTATCTACTTCATCTACGCGTGTCTAAGTACATCTACGCCCATCTACATGCATCAACATCATATACACCTAGCTTTGCACATCTGCGCGCATCTACGCGCATCTACGTGCATCTACGCGCGTCTACGCGCATCTAATCTAATTGCATCTAAGCGCAATTACGCGCATCTACTTTCATCTATGTGCATCTACGATCATCCACGCGAATCTAAGCGCATCTACGCGCATCTACATTCATCTTCACGCATCTACGCGCATCTACACGAATCTACGCGCATCTAAGCGAAACTAAGCGCATCTACGCACATCTACGCAAATCTACGCGCATCTATGGGCATCTATGCGCATCTTCGCCATTCTAGGCGCATCTACACTCATATACCCCCATCTTTACGCATCTACGAGCAACTTGCGCATCTACGAGCATCTACGCGCAACTTCGCGTATCTTTCTGTCTAAGGGCATCTACGTTCATCTACGAACATCTACATTCATCTACGCGCATCTACGTATATCTAAGCGCATCTAAGTGCATCTACGCGCATCTACGCGCATCTAGGCGCATCTAAGCACATCTACTTTCATCTATGTGCATCTACAAGCATCTTCGCACATCTACGCGCACCTACGCGCATCTACGCGAATTTACGCATCAACCCACATCTTTGCGCATACACGTGCAACTTGCGCATCTACGCGCAACTTCGCGTATCTTTCTGCATCTAAGGGCATCTACGTTCATCTACGCACATCTACATTCATCTACGCGCATCTATGTACATCTACTTGCATCTGAGTGCATGTACGCGCATCTACACGCATCTACGCGCATCTACGCGATATCTACGTGCATCTACGCGCATCTACGTGCATGTACGTTCATCTACGCGCATCTACGTGCATCTACTCGCATCTACGCGCATCTACGGGCATCTACGCGCATCTACTGCACCTATGCGCATCTACGCACATCTACGCGCATCTATGTGCATCTACGCGCATCTTCGCACATCTACGCGCATCTACGCGAATTTACGCGCATCTACACGCATCTAATTGCATCTTCGCGCATCAATGCGTATTTACACGCCTCTATGCGCTTCCCCGTGCATCTACTCGCATCAACGCGCATCTACTCGCATCTACGCACATCAACATGCATTAACGCCCCTCTACGTGCATGTACTTTCATCTATGCGCATCTACGCGCATCTGCGTATATCTTCGTTATTCTACGCGCATCAACATGAATTAACGTGCCTATACGCGCAACTACATTCATCTACGCGCAAATACGTACATATACGCGCTTCTAAGATCATCTAAGCGCATCTACGCGCATCTACATGCATCTTTGCGCATCAACGTGCATTTTACGCCTCTAAGCGCATCTACGCGCATCTACTCGCATCTAAGCGCATCTGCGCGCATCTTCGCGCATCAACATGCATTAACGCGCCTCTACGCGCATCTCCGTTCATCTACTCGCTCGCATCTAAGCGCATCTATGTGCATCTACGCGTATCTACACAAATATACCCCCATGTTTGCGCATCTACGCGCAACTTGCGCATCTACTGGCATCTACGCGCATCTCTGTGCATCTAGGCGCATCTACGCGCATCTACGCGCATCTGCGCGCATCTACGCGCATCTACGCTCATCTACGAGCATCTAAGCGCATCTACGTACATCTACGCGCATCTAAGCGCATCTACTAGCAACAACAAGCATCGTTGCGAATCAACATGCATTTACGCGCCTCTAAGCGCAACTACGAGCATCTACGTACATCTACGCGCATCTACGCGCATCTACGCGCATCTACGCGCATCTATGTGCATCTACGCGCATCTAGGTACATCTACGCGCATCTAAGCGCATCTACGCGCATCTACATGCATCTATGCGCATCAACGTGCATTTACACGCCTCACTTGCATCTACTCGCATCATTGCACATTTACGCGCATCTTCGCGCATCAACAAGCATTAACGTGCCTCTACGTGCATCTCCGTTCATCTACTCGCTCGCATCTAAGCGCATCTATGTGCATCTATGCGCATCTACACAAATATACCCCCATGTTTGCGCATCTACGTGCATCTACGCGCATCTCTGTGCATCTAGGCGCATCTACGCGCAACTGCGTGCATGTACGTGCATCTAAGCGCATCTAATCGCATCTATGTGCATCTACACGCCTCTACGCGCATCTACGTGCTTCTACGTTCATTTATATGCATCTACGTACATCTACGTGCATCTAAGCGCATCTACTAGCATCTAAAATTATCTTTGCGCATCAACATGCATTTACGCACCTCTAAGCGCAACTACGCGAATCTACGTACATCTACGCGCATTTACGCGCATCTACGCGCATCTACGCGCATCTATGTGTATCTACGCACATCTACGCCAATCTACGCACATCAACATGCATTAACGGCCCTCTACGCACATGTACGTTCATCTATGCGCATCTACGTGCATCTTCGTGCTTCTACGCGCATCAACATGCATTAACGTGCCTATACAAGCAACTACGTTTATCTACGCGCATCTACGTACATCTACGCGCATCTAAGCGCATCTACGTGCATCTACATGCATCTTTGCGCATCTATGTTCATCTACGCGCATCTACGTGCATCTACTCGCATCTACTCGCAAATACGTGCATCTACGCGCATCTACTTTATCTATGCGCATCTACGCACATCTACGCGCATCTACAAGCATCTTCGCGTATCAACATGCATTAACGCCCCTCTACGTGCATGTACGTTCATCTTCGCGCATCTACGTGCATCTACTCGCATCTACTCGCAAATACGTGCATCTACGCGCATCTACTTTATCTATGCGCATCTACGCACATCTACGCGCATCTACAAGCATCTTCGCGTATCAACATGCATTAACGCCCCTCTACGTGCATGTACGTTCATCTTCGCGCATCTACGTGCATCTACTCGCATCTACTCGCAAATACGTGCATCTACGCGCATCTACTTTATCTATGCGCATCTATGCACATCTACGTGCTTCTACATTTAGTTTATATCCATTTTATTTCCATACGCTTTATTGTAAAATTTTCTAGATCCTTATATTTCGTTCTATTTTATTCTAACACATTGTAGCTCATTCTAGCTGATTCTAATGCATTTAGTTCATATACATTTTAGTTCAATATGCTTTAATGTAACATATTCTAGATCATTCTATTTCATTCTTGCACATTCTAGTTCATTTTTGCTAATTCTAATTAATTCTAGCCCAATCTAGCTCATTCTAACTCATTCTAATACATTTAGTCCATATCCATTTTAGTTCAATATGCTTTACTGTAACATATTCTAGATAAATCTATTTCATTTTAAGACATTCTAGCTAAATCTTGCTAATTCTTTCTAATTATATCTAATTCTAGCTGATTCTAGCTAATTCTAGCTCATTCTAATACATTTGGATCATATCCATTTTAGTTCCATACGCTTTATTGTAAAATTTTCTAGATCCTTATATTTCATTCTATTTCATTCCAACACATTGTAGCTAATTCTAGCTCATTCTAGCCCATTCAGTTTCATTTCATTAAATTTTGTTTATATTCATTTTGGCTCCATATGCTATATTGTAACATATTCTTGCTGATTCTATTTTATTCTAGGTCATTCTAGCTCATTCTATTTCATTCTAATACATTTTTTTCATATCCATTGTAGCTAAATAATCTTTTTTGTAACATATTCTAGATAATTCTATTTCATTCTAACACATTCTATCTAATTCTAGCTAATTCTAGCTCATTCTAGCTCATTATAGCTAAATCTTATACATTTAGTTCATATCCAATTTAGTTTCATATGCTTTATTGTAACATATTCTATTTAATTCTAGCAGATTCTAGCTAATTCTTTCTAATTCTAGCTAATTCTAGCCCATTCTATCTCATTATAGCCCATTCTAATACATTTTGTTGATATCCCTTTCAGTTCCATACGCTTTATTGTAAAATTTTCTAGATCCTTATATTTCATTCTATTTCATTCTAACACATTCTAGCTAATTCTAGCTCATTCTAGCTAATTCTAATACATTTACTTCATATCCATTTTAGTTCCATATGCTTATTGTAACATTTTTATATTATATTTCATTCTAGCAGATTTTAGCTAATTCTAGCTAATTCTAGCTCATTCAACTCATTCTAGCTCATTATAGCCCCATTCTAATACATTTAGTTTATATCCATTTTAGTTCCATAGGCTTTATTGTAACATATTCTAGATCGTTATCTATCATTCTAGAACAATCTAGCTCATTCTAGCTAATTCTAGCCAATTCTACGTGGATTTTGGCAAACATTTAGTACCAAATGCTATTTTGCAAACATTTACTGTCAAATGCTTTTTGGCACCATTTTGCAGCCAAGTGGATTTTTGGCAATTTTTTTCTTCCAAGTGCGTTTTGGCATACTTTTTCAGCCAAGAGGATTTTGGCATATATTTACTGCCAAATGCTATTTGGCAAACTTTTATTGCCAAATGCTTTTTGGCAAAATTTTGCCGCCAAGTGGATTTTGGCAATTTTTTTCTTCCAAGTGCTTTTTGGCATACTTATACAGCAAAGTGCATTTTGGAAAACATGTACTGACAAATGCATTTTGGAAAACATTTAGTGCCAAATGTTATTTGGCAAAAATTTACTGCCAAATGCATTTTGGAACAATTTTGCCAAACAAGTGCATTTTGACATACTTTTACAGCCAAGTGGATTTTGGCATATGTTAACTGCCAAATGCTATTTGGCAAACTTTTATTGCCAAATGCTTTTTGGCAAAATTTTGCCGCCAAGTTGATTTTGGCAATTTTATTCTTCCAAGTGCTTTTTGGCATACTTTTACAGCCAAGTGCATTTTGGAAAACATGTACTGACAAATACATTTTGGAAAACATTTAGTGCCAAATGCTATTTGTCAAACATTTACCGCCAAATGCATTTTGGCACAATTTTGCCAAACAAGTGCATTTTGACATACTTTTACAGCCAAGTGGATTTTGGCAAACATTTACTGCCAAATGCTTTTTGGCACAATTTTTCCGACAACTCGATTTTGGCAATTTTTTACTTCCAAGTGCTTTTTGGCATACTTTTACAGCCAAGTGGATTTTGGCAAAAATGTAGTGCCAAATGTATTTAGAAAAGATTTAGTGCCAAATGCTATTTGGCAAATATTTACTGCCAAATACTCTTTGGCACAATTTTGCTGACTAGTGGATTTTGGCAATTTTTTACTTCAAAATGCTTTTTGGCATACTTTTACAGGCAAGTGGATTTTGGCAAACATTTAGTGCCAAATGCTATTTGGCAAACATTTACTGTCAAATGCTTTTTGGAACCATTTTGCAGCCAAGTGGATTTTTGTTAATTTTTTTCTTCCAAGTTCGTTTTGGCATACTTTTTCAGACATGAGGATTTTGGCATATATTTACTGCCAAATGTATTTAGAAAAAATTTAGTGCCAAATGCTATTTGGCAAAATTTTCCCGCCAGTGGATTTTGGCATTTTTTTTCTTCCAAGTGCTTTTTGGCATACTTTTAGAGCCAATTGGATTTTGGCAAACATTTAGTGCCAAATGCTATTTGGTAAACATTTGCTGACAAATGCTTTTTGGCACCATTTTGCAGCCAAGTGGATTTTGGCAATTTTTTTCTACCAAGTGCTTTTTGTCATCGTTTTACAGCCAAGTGGACTTTTGGCAAAAATTTAGTGCCAAATGTATTTAGAAAAGATTTAGTGCCAAATGCTATTTTGCAAATATTTACTGCCAAATGCTGTTTGGCACAATTTTGCCGACTAGTTGATTTTGGCAATTTTGTTACTTCCAAATGCTTTTTGGCATACTTTTACAGACAAGTTGATTTTGGCAAACATTTAGTGCCAAATGCTATTTGGACAAGATTTACTGTCAATTGCTTTTTGGCACTATTTTGCAGCCAAGTGGATTTTTGGCAATTTTTTTCTTCCAAGTTCGTTTGTGCATACTTTTTTCAGCCAAGAGGATTTTGGCATATATTTACTGCCAAATGCTATTTGGAAAACATTTAGTGCCAAATGCTGTTTGGCAAATATTTACTTCCAAATGCTGTTTGGCACAATTTAGCCGACTAGTGGATTTTAGCAATTTTTTACTTCCAAATACTTTTTGGAATACTTTTACAGGCAAGTGGATTTTGGCAAACATTTAGTTCCAAATGCTATTTGTCAAATATTTACTTCCAAATGCTGTTTGGCACAATTTTGCTGACAAGTGGATTTTGGCAATTTTTTACTTCCAAATGCTTTTTGGCATACTTTTACAGCCAAGTGGATTTTGGCAAACATTTAGTGCCAAATGCTATTTGGCAATTATTTACTGCCAAATGCTTTTTGGCATAATTTTGCCGACAAATGCTTTTTGGCATAATTTTGCCGACAAATCGATTTTGGCAATTTTTTACTTCCAAGTGCTTTTTGGCATACTTTTACAGCCAAGTGGATTTTGGTAAACATTTATTGCCAAATGTATTTGGCAAATATTTACTTCCAAATGCTGTTTGGCACAATTTTAATGACTAGTGGATTTTGGCAATTTTTTACTTCCAAATGCTTTTTGGAATACTTTTACAGCCAAGTGGATTTTGGCAAACATTTAGTGCCAAATGCTATTTGGCAAACATTTACTATCAAATGCTTTTTGGCACCATTTTTCAGCGAAGTGGATTTTTGGCAATTTTTTTCTACCAAGTTAGTTTTGGCATACTTTTTCATCCAAGAGGATTTTGGCATATATTTACTGCCAAATGCTATTTTGCAAACATTTATTGCCAAATGCTTTTTGGCAAAATTTTGCCGCCAAGTGGATTTTGGCAATTTTTTTCTTCCAAGTGCTTTTTGGCATACTTTTTGGCCAAGTGCATTTTTTAAAACATGTACTGACAAATTCATTTTGGCAAACATTTACTGTCAAATGCATTTTGGCACAATTTTGCCAAACAAGAGCATTTTGACATACTTTTACAGCCAAGTGGATTTTGGCAAACATTTACTGCCAAATGCTTTTTGGCACAATTTTGCCGACAACTCAATTTTGGCAATTTTTTACTTCCAAGTGCTTTTTGGCATATTTTTACAGCCAAGTGGATTTTGGCAAACATTTAGTGTCAAATTCTATTTGGCACCATTTTGCAGCCAAGTGGATTTTCGGCAATTTTTTTCTTCCAAGTTCGTTTTGGCATACTTTTTCAGACAAGAGGATTTTTGCATATATTTACTGCCAAATGCTATTTGGCAAACTACCAAATGCTTTTTGGAGAAATTTTGCCGCCAAGTGGATTTTGGCAATTTTTTTCTTCCAAGTGCTTTTTGGCATACTTTTACAGCCAAGTGGATTTTGGCAAAAATTTAGTGCCAAATGTATTTAGAAAAGATTTAGTGCCAAATGCTATTTGGCAAATATTTACTGCCAAATGCTGTTTGGCACAATTTTGCTGACTAGTGGATTTTGGCAATTGTTTACTTCCAAATGCTTTTTGGCATACTTTTAAAGGCAAGAGGATTTAGGCATATATTTACTGCCAAATGCTTTTTGGCAAACATTTATTGCCAAATGCTTTTTGGCACAATTTTGCCGCCATGTTGATTTTGGCAATTTTTTTTCTTCCAAGTGCTTTTTGATTTACTTTTACTGCCAAGTGGATTTTGACAAAACTTTAGTGCCAAATGTATTTAGAAAAGATTTAATGCCAAATGCTGTTTAGCAAAAATTCACTTCCAAATGCTGTTTGGCACAATTTTGCTGACTAGCGGATTTTGGCAATTTTTTACTTCCAAATGCTTTTTGGCATACTTTTACAGGCAAGTGGATTTTGGCAAACATTTACTGTCAAATGCTTTTTGGCACCATTTTGAAGCGAAGTGGATTTTTGGCAATTTTTTTCTACCAAGTGCTTTTTGGCATACTTTTACAGCCAAGTGCATTTTGGAAAACATGTACTGACAAATGCATTGTGGAAAACATTTAGTGCCAAATGCTATTTGGCAAACATTTACTGTCAAATACATTTTGGCACAATTTTTTCAAACAAGTGCATTTTGACATACTTTTACAGCAAAACGGATTTTGGCAAACATTTACTGCCAAATGCATTTTGGCACAATTTTTCCGACAACTCGATTGTGGCAATTTTTTATTTCCAAGTGCTTTTTGGCATACTTTTACAGGCAAGTGGATTTTGGCAAACATTTAGTGTCAAATGCTATTTGGCAAACATTTACTGTCAAATGCTTTTTGGCACCATTTTGCAGCCAAGTGGATTTGGCAATTTTTTACTTCCAAATGCTTTTTGGCATACTTTTACAAGCAAGTGGATTTTGGCAAACATTTAGTGCCAAATGTATTTGGCAAAGTTTTACTGTCAAATGCTTTTTTGGCACCATTTTGCAGCCAAGTGGATTTTCGCAATTTTTTACTTCCAAGTGCTTTTTGGCATACTTTTACAGCCAAGTGGATTTTGGCAAACATTTAGTGCCAAATGCTATTTGGCAAACATTTATTGCCAAATGCTTTTTGGCACAATTTTGCCGCCAAGTTGATTTTGGCAATTTTTTTCTTCCAAGTTCTTTTTGGCATCGTTTTACAGCCAAGTGGACTTTTGGCAAAAATTAAGTGCCAAATGTATTTAGAAAAGATTTAGTGCCAAATGCTATTTGGCAAATATTTACTGCCAAATGCTGTTTGGCACAATTTTGCCGACTAGTGGATTTTTGCAATTTTTTACTTCCAAATGCTGTTTGGCACAATTTTGCCAACTAGTGGATTTTGGCAATTTTTTACTTCCAAATGCTTTTTGGCATACTTTTACAGGCAAGTGGATTTTGGCAAACATTTAGTGCCAAATGCTATTTGGCAAACATTTACTGTCAATTGCTTTTTGGCAAAATTTTGCCGCCAAGTGGATTTTCGCAATTTTTTTCTTCCAAGTGCTTTTTGGCATACTTTTACAACCAAGTGCATTTTGGAAAACATGTACTGACAAATGCATTTTGGAAAACATTTAGTGCCAAATGCTATTTGGCAAACATTTACTGCCAAATGCATTTTGGCACAATTTTGCCAAGCAAGTGCATTTTGACATACTTTTACAGCCAAGTAGATTTTGGCAAACATTTACTGCCAAATGCTTTTTGGCACAATTTTGCCAACAACTCGATTTTGGCAATTTTTTACTTCCAATTGCTTTTTGGCATACTTTTACAGCCAAGTGGATTTTGGCAAACATTTAGTGCCAAATGCTATTTGGCAAACATTTACTGTCAAATGCTTTTTGGCACCATTTTGCAGTCAAGTGGATTTTTGGCAATTTTTATCTTCCAAGTTCGTTTTGGCATACTTTTTCAGCCAAGAGGATTTTGTCATATATTTATTGCCAAATGCTGTTTGGCAAATATTTACTTCCAAATGCTGTTTGGCACAATTTTGCCGACTAGTGGATTTTGGCAATTTTTTACTTCCAAATGCTTTTTGGCATACTTTTACAGCCAAGTGGATTTTGGCAAACATTTAGTGCCAAATGCTATTTGGCAAACATTTACTGCCAAATGCTTTTTGGCACCATTTTGCCGACAAGTGGATTTTGGCAATTTTTTACTTCCAAGTGCTTTTTGGCATACTTTTACAGCCAAGTGGATTTTGGCAAACATTTAGTGCCAAATGCTATTTGGCAAACATTTATTGCCAAATGCTTTTTGGCAAAATTTTGCCGCCAAGTGGATTTTGGCAATTTTTTTCTTCCAAGTGCTTTTTGGCATACTTTTACAGCCAAGTGGATTTTGGCAAACATTTAGTGCCAAATGCTATTTGGCAAACATTTATTGCCAAATGCTTTTTGGCACAATTTTGCAGCCAAGTTGATTTTGGCAATTTTTTTCTTCCAAGTTCGTTTTGGCATACTTTTTCAGACAAGAGGATTTTTGCATATATTTACTGCCAAATGCTATTTGGCAAACTACCAAATGCTTTTTGGCAAAATTTTGCCGCCAAGTGGATTTTGGCAATTTTTTTCTTCCAAGTGCTTTTTGGCATACTTTTACAGCCAAGTGGATTTTGGCAAACATTTAGTGCCAAATGCTATTTGGCAAACATTTATTGCCAAATGCTTTTTGGCACAATTTTGCAGCCAAGTTGATTTTGGCAATTTTTTTCTTCCAAGTTCGTTTTGGCATACTTTTTCAGACAAGAGGATTTTTGCATATATTTACTGCCAAATGCTATTTGGCAAACTACCAAATGCTTTTTGGAGAAATTTTGCCGCCAAGTGGATTTTGGCAATTTTTTTCTTCCAAGTGCTTTTTGGCATACTTTTACAGCCAAGTGGATTTTGGCAAAAATTTAGTGCCAAATGTATTTAGAAAAGATTTAGTGCCAAATGCTATTTGGCAAATATTTACTGCCAAATGCTGTTTGGCACAATTTTGCTGACTAGTGGATTTTGGCAATTGTTTACTTCCAAATGCTTTTTGGCATACTTTTAAAGGCAAGAGGATTTTGGCATATATTTACTGCCAAATGCTTTTTGGCAAACATTTATTGCCAAATGCTTTTTGGCACAATTTTGCCGCCATGTTGATTTTGGCAATTTTTTTTCTTCCAAGTGCTTTTTGATTTACTTTTACTGCCAAGTGGATTTTGACAAAACTTTAGTGCCAAATGTATTTAGAAAAGATTTAATGCCAAATGCTGTTTAGCAAATATTCACTTCCAAATGCTGTTTGGCACAATTTTGCTGACTAGCGGATTTTGGCAATTTTTTACTTCCAAATGCTTTTTGGCATACTTTTACAGGCAAGTGGATTTTGGCAAACATTTACTGTCAAATGCTTTTTGGCACCATTTTGAAGCGAAGTGGATTTTTGGCAATTTTTTTCTACCAAGTGCTTTTTGGCATACTTTTACAGCCAAGTGCATTTTGGAAAACATGTACTGACAAATGCATTGTGGAAAACATTTAGTGCCAAATGCTATTTGGCAAACATTTACTGTCAAATGCTTTTTGGCACAATTTTGAAGCGAAGTGGATTTTTGGCAATTTTTTTCTACCAAGTGCTTTTTGGCATACTTTTACAGCCAAGTGGATTTTGGCAAACATTTAGTGCCAAATGCTATTTGGCAAACATTTACTGCCAAATGCTTTTTGGCACCATTTTGCCGACAAGTGGATTTAGGCAATTTTTTACTTCCAAGTGCTTTTTGGCATACTTTTACAGCCAAGTGGATTTTGGCAAACATTTAGTGCCAAATGCTATTTGGCAAACATTTACTGCCAAATGCTTTTTGGCACCATTTTGCCGCCAAGTGGATTTTGGCAATTTTTTTCTTCCAAGTGCTTTTTGGCATACTTTTACAGCCAAGTGGATTTTGGCAAACATTTAGTGCCAAATGCTATTTGGCAAACATTTACTGCCAAATGCTTTTTGGCACCATTTTGCCGACAAGTGGATTTAGGCAATTTTTTACTTCCAAGTGCTTTTTGGCATACTTTTACAGCCAAGTGGATTTTGGCAAACATTTAGTGCCAAATGCTATTTGGCAAACATTTACTGCCAAATGCTTTTTGGCACCATTTTGCCGCCAAGTGGATTTTGGCAATTTTTTTCTTCCAAGTGCTTTTTGGCATACTTTTACAGCCAAGTGGATTTTGGCAAACATTTAGTGCCAAATGCTATTTGGCAAACATTTACTGCCAAATGCTTTTTGGCACCATTTTGCCGCCAAGTGGATTTTGGCAATTTTTTTCTTCCAAGTGCTTTTTGGCATACTTTTACAGCCAAGTGGATTTTGGCAAACATTTAGTGCCAAATGCTATTTGGCAAACATTTACTGCCAAATGCTTTTTGGCACCATTTTGCCGCCAAGTGGATTTTGGCAATTTTTTTCTTCCAAGTGCTTTTTGGCATACTTTTACAGCCAAGTGGATTTTGGCAAACATTTAGTGCCAAATGTAATTTGGCAAACATTAAGTGCCAAATGCTATTTGGCAAACATTTACTGCCAAATGCATTTTGGCACAATTTTGCCAAGCAAGTGCATTTTGACATACTTTTACAGCCAAGTAGATTTTGGCAAACATTTACTGCCAAATGCTTTTTGGCACAATTTTGCCAACAACTCGATTTTGGCAATTTTTTACTTCCAATTGCTTTTTGGCATACTTTTACAGCCAAGTGGATTTTGGCAAACATTTAGTGCCAAATGCTGTTTAGCAAATATTTACTTCCAAATGCTGTTTGGCACAATTTTGCTGACTAGTGGATTTTGGCAATTTTTTACTTCCAAATGCTTTTTGGCATACTTTTACAAGCAAGTGGATTTTGGCAAACATTTAGTGCCAAATGCTATTTGGCAAACATTTACTGTCAAATGCTTTTTGGCACCAGTTTGCAGCGAAGTGGATTTTTGGCAATTTTTTTCTACCAAGTTAGTTTTGGCATACTTTTTCAGCCAAGAGGATTTTGGCATATATTTACTGCGAAATGCTATTTTTCAAACATTTATTGCCAAATGCTTTTTGGCACAATTTTTCCGCCAAGTGGATTTTGGCAATTGTTTTCTTCCAAGTGCTTTTTGGCATACTTTTACAGCCAAGTGCATTTTGGAAAACATGTACTGACAAATGCATTTCGAAAAACATTTAGTGCCAAATGCTATTTGGCAAACATTTACTGCCAAATACTTTTTGGCACAATTTTGCCAAACAAGTGCATTTTGACATACTTTTACAGCTAAGTGGATTTTGGAAAACATTTAGTGCCAAATGCTATTTGGCAAACATTTACTGCCAAATGCTTTTTGGCACAATTTTGCCGACAAATCGATTTTTGCAATTTTTTACTTCCAAGTTCTTTTTGGCATAATTTTACAGCCAAGTGGACTTTTGGCAAAAATTAAGTGCCAAATGTATTTAGAAAAGATTTAGTGCCAAATGCTATTTGGCAAATATTTACTGCCAAATGCTGTTTGGCACAATTTTGCCGACTAGTGGATTTTGGCAATTTTTTACTTCCAAATGCTTTTTGGCATACTTTTACAGGCTAGTGGATTTTGGCAAACATTTAGTGCCAAATGCTATTTGGCAAACATTTACCGTCAAATGATTTTTGGCACTATTTTGCAGCCAAGTGGATTTTTGGCAATTTTTTTCTTCCAAGTTCGTTTTGGCATACTTTTTCAGCCAAGAGGATTTTTGCATATATTTACTGCCAAATGCTATTTGGAAAACTACCAAATGCTTTTTGGAGAAATTTTGCCGCCAAGTGGATTTTGGCAATTTTTTTCTTCCAAGTGCTTTTTGGCATACTTTTATAGCCAAGTGCATTTTGGAAAACATGTACTGACAAATGCAAGTTGGAAAACATTTAGTGCCAAATGCTATTTTGTAAACATTTACCACCAAATGCTTTTTGGCACAATTTTGCCAAACAAGTGCATTTTGACATACTTTTACAGCCAAGTGGATTTTGGCATACATTTTCTGCCAAATGCTTTTTGGCACAATTTTCCCGACAAGTGGATTTTGGGAATTTTTTTCTTCCAAGAGCTTTTTGGCATACTTTTACAGCCTAGTGGATTTTGGCAAACATTTAGTGCCAAATGTAATTTGGAAAACATTTTTTGCCAAATGCTATTTGTCAAACTTTTACTGCAAAATGCTTTTTGGCACAATTTTTCCGCCAAGTGAATTTTGGCAATTGTTTTTTTCCAAGTGCTTTTTGGCATACTTTTACAGCCAAGTGCATTTTGGAAAACATGTACTGACAAATGCATTTCGAAAAACATTTAGTGCCAAATGCTATTTGGCAAACATTTACTGCCAAATGCTTTTTGGCACCGTTTTGCCGACAAGTGGATTTAGGCAATTTTTTACTTCCAAGTGCTTTTTGGCATACTTTTACAGCAAAGTGGATTTTGGCAAACATTTAGTGCCAAATGCTATTTGGTAAACATTTTCTGCCAAATGCTTTTTGGCACCATTTTGCAGCCAAGTGGATTTTGGCAATTTTTTTCTACCAAGTGCTTTTTGGCATCGTTTTACAGCCAAGTGGACTTTTGGCAAAAATTTAGTGCCAAATGTATTTAGAAAAGATTTAGTGCCAAATGCTATTTGGCAAATATTTACTGCCAAATGCTGTTTGAGACAATTTTGCCGACTAGTTGATTTTGGAAATTTTTTACTTCCAAATGCTTTTTGGCATACTTTTACAGGCTAGTGGATTTTGGCAAACATTTAGTGCCAAATGCTGTTTGGCAAACATTTACTGTCAAATGCTTTTTGTCACCATTTTGCAGCCAAGTGGATTTTTTTCTTCCAAGTTCGTTTTGGCATACTTTTTCAGCCAAGAGGATTTTGGCATATATTTACTGCCAAATGCTATTTGGCAAACATTTATTGCCAAATGCTTTTTGGCACAATTTTGCCGCCAAGTGCATTTTGGTAATTTTTTTCTTCCAAATGCTTTTTAGCATACTTTCAGAGCCAAGTCGATTTTGGCAAACGTTTAGTTCCAAATGCTATTTGGCAAACATTTACTGTCAAATGCTTTTTGGCACCATTTTACAGTCAAGTGGATTTTTGGCAATTTTTATCTTCCAAGTTCGTTTTGGCATACTTTTTCATTTTGTCATATATTTATTGCCAAATGCTGTTTGGCAAATATTTACTTCCAAATGCTGTTTGGCACAATTTTGCTGACTAGTGGATTTTAGCAATTTTTTACTTCCAAATGCTTTTTGGCATACTTTTACAGGCAAGTGGAATTTGGCAAACATTTAGTGCCAAATGCTATTTGGCAAACATTTATTGCCAAATGCTTTTTGGCACAATTTTGCCGCCAAGTGGATTTTGGCAATTTTTTTCTTCAGAGTGCTTTTTGGCATACTTTTACAGCCAAGTGGATTTTGGCAAACATTTAGTGCCAAATGTAATTTGGAAAACATTAAGTGCCAAATGCTATTTAGCCAAGAGGATTTTGTCATATATTTATTGCCAAATGCTGTTTGGCAAATATTTACTTCCAAATGCTGTTTGGCACAATTTTGCTGACTAGTGGATTTTAGCAATTTTTTACTTCCAAATGCTTTTTGGCATACTTTTACAGGCAAGTGGAATTTGGCAAACATTTAGTGCCAAATGCTATTTGGCAAACATTTATTGCCAAATGCTTTTTGGCACAATTTTGCCGCCAAGTGGATTTTGGCAATTTTTTTCTTCAGAGTGCTTTTTGGCATACTTTTACAGCCAAGTGGATTTTGGCAAACATTTAGTGCCAAATGTAATTTGGAAAACATTAAGTGCCAAATGCTATTTGGCAAACATTTACTGCCAAATGCTTTTTGGCACCATTTTGCCGACAAGTGGATTTTGGCAATTTTTTACTTCCAAGTGCTTTTTGGCATACTTTTACAGCAAAGTGGATTTTGGCAAACATTTAGTGCCAAACGCTATTTGGTAAACATTTTCTGCCAAATGCTTTTTGGCACCATTTTGCAGCAAAGTGGATTTTGGCAATTTTTTTCTACCATGTGCTTTTTGGCATCGTTTTACAGCCAAGTGGACTTTTGGCAAAAATTTAGTGCCAAATGTATTTAGAAAAGATTTAGTACCAAATGCTATTTGGCAAATATTTACTGCCAAATGCTGTTTGGCACAATTTTGCCGACAAGTTGATTTTGGAAATTTTTTACTTCCAAATGCTTTTTGGCATACTTTTACAGCCAAGTGGATTTTGGCAAACATTTAGTGCCAAATAACATTTGGCAAAAATTTACTGTCAAATGCTTTTTGGCACCATTTTGCCGCCAAGTGGATTTTGGCAATTTTTTCTTCCAAGTGCTTTTTGGCATACTTTTACAGCCAAGTGCATTTTGGAAAACATGTACTGACAAATGCATTTTGGAAAACATTTAGTGCCAAATGCTATTTGGCAAACATTTACTGCCAAATGCATTTTGGCACAATTTTGCCAAACAAGTGCATTTTGACATACTTTTACAACCAAGTGGATTTTGGCAAACATTTAGTGCCATATGCTATTTGGCAATTATTTACTGCCAAATGCTTTTTGGCATAATTTTGCCGACAAATCGATTTGGCAATTTTTAACTTCCAAGTGCTTTTTGGCATACTTTTAGAGCCAATTGGATTTTGGAAAACATTTAGTTCCAAATGCTATTTGGTAAACATTTGCTGCCAAATGCTTTTTGGCACCATTTTGCAGCCAAGTGGATTTTGGCAATTTTTTTCTGCCAAGTGCTTTTTGGCATCGTTTTACAGCCAAGTGGACTTTTGGCAAAAATTTAGTGCCAAATGTATTTAGAAAAGATTTAGTGCCAAATGCTGTTTGGCAAATATTTACTTCCAAATGCTGTTTGGCACAATTTTGCCGACTAGTGGATTTTAGCAATTTTTTACTTCAAAATGCTTTTTGGCATACTTTTTACAGGCAAGTGGAATTTGGCAAACATTTAGTGCCAAATGCTATTTGGCAAACATTTATTGTCAAATGCTTTTTGGCACAATTTTGCCGCCAAGTGGATTTTGGCAAT
The DNA here is from genome assembly GCA_964033795.1 of Lymnaea stagnalis. Lineage (NCBI taxonomy): Eukaryota > Metazoa > Mollusca > Gastropoda > Lymnaeidae > Lymnaea > Lymnaea stagnalis. Next base: position 139,538 of record CAXITT010000605.1, on the reverse strand, counting down.
TTTTTTCTTCCAAGTGCTTTTTGGCATACTTTTACAGCCAAGTGGATTTTGGCAAACATTTAGTGCCAAATGTAATTTGGAAAACATTAAGTGCCAAATGCTATTTGGCAAACATTTACTGCCAAATGCTTTTTGGCACCATTTTGCCGACAAGTGGATTTAGGCAATTTTTTACTTCCAAGAGCTTTTTGGCATACTTTTACAGCAAAGTGGAATTTGGCAAACATTTAATGCCAAATGCTATTTGGTAAACATTTTCTGCCAAATGCTTTTTGGCACCATTTGCAGCCAAGTGGATTTTGGCAATTGTTTTCTCCCAAGTGCTTTTTGGCATCGTTTTACAGCCAAGTGGACTTTTGGCAAAAATTTAGTGCCAAATGTATTTAGAAAAAATTTAGTGCCAAATGCTATTTGGCAAATATTTACTGCCAAATGCTGTTTGGCACAATTTTGCCGACTAGTTGATTTTGGAAATTTTTTACTTTCAAATGCTTTTTGGCATACTTTTACAGCCAAGTGGCAAACATTTAGTGCCAAATGCTATTTGGCAAACATTTACTGTCAAATGCTTTTTGGCACCATTTTGCCGCCAAGTGGATTTTGGCAATTTTTTCTTCCAAGTGCTTTTTGGCATACTTTTACAGCCAAGTGCATTTTGGAAAACATGTACTGACAAATGCATTTTGGAAAACATTTAGTGCCAAATGCTATTTGGCAAACATTTACTGTCAAATGCTTTTTGGCACCATTTTGTAGTCAACTGGATTTTTTGCAATTTTTATCTTCCAAGTTCGTTTTGGCATACTTTTTCAGCCAAGAGGATTTTGTCATATATTTATTGCCAAATGCTGTTTGGCAAATATTTACTTCCAAATGCTGTTTGGCACAATTTTGCCGACTAGTGGATTTTGGCAATTTTTTACTTCCAAATGCTTTTTGGCATACTTTTACAGCCAAGTGGATTTTGGCAAACATTTAGTGCCAAATGCTATTTGGCAAACATTTACTGCCAAATGCTTTTTGGCACCATTTTGCCGACAAGTGGATTTTGGCAATTTTTTACTTCCAAGTGCTTTTTGGCATACTTTTACAGCCAAGTGGATTTTGGCAAACATTTAGTGCCAAATGCTATTTGGTAAACATTTTCTGCCAAATGCTTTTTGGCACCATTTTGCAGCCAAGTGGATTTTGGCAATTTTTTTCTACCAAGTGCTTTTTGGCATCGTTTTACAGCCAAGTGGACTTTTGGCAAAAATTTAGTGCCAAATGTATTTAGAAAAGATTTAGTGCCAAATGCTATTTGGCAAATATTTACTGCCAAATGCTGTTTGGCACAATTTTGCCGACTAGTTGATTTTGGAAATTTTTTACTTCCAAATGCTTTTTGGCATACTTTTACAGCCAAGTGGATTTTGGCAAACATTTAGTGCCAAATGCTATTTGGCAAACATTTACTGCCAAATGCTTTTTGGCACCATTTTGCCGACAAGTGGATTTTGGCAATTTTTTACTTCCAAGTGCTTTTTGGCATACTTTTACAGCCAAGTGGATTTTGGCAAACATTTAGTGCCAAATGCTATTTGGTAAACATTTGCTGCCAAATGCTTTTTGGCACCATTTTGCAGCCAAGTGGATTTTGGCAATTTTTTTCTACCAAGTGCTTTTTGGCATCGTTTTACAGCCAAGTGGACTTTTGGCAAAAATTTAGTGCCAAATGTATTTAGAAAAGATTTAGTGCCAAATGCTATTTGGCAAATATTTACTGCCAAATGCTGTTTGGCACAATTTTGCCGACTAGTTGATTTTGGCAATTTTTTACTTCCAAGTGCTTTTTGGCATACTTTTACAGCCAAGTGGATTTTGGCAAACATTTAGTGCCAAATGCTATTTGGTAAACATTTGCTGCCAAATGCTTTTTGGCACCATTTTGCAGCCAAGTGGATTTTGGCAATTTTTTTCTACCAAGTGCTTTTTGGCATCGTTTTACAGCCAAGTGGACTTTTGGCAAAAATTTAGTGCCAAATGTATTTAGAAAAGATTTAGTGCCAAATGCTATTTGGCAAATATTTACTGCCAAATGCTGTTTGGCACAATTTTGCCGACTAGTTGATTTTGGCAATTTTTTACTTCCAAGTGCTTTTTGGCATACTTTTACAGCCAAGTGGATTTTGGCAAACATTTAGTGCCAAATGCTATTTGGTAAACATTTGCTGCCAAATGCTTTTTGGCACCATTTTGCAGCCAAGTGGATTTTGGCAATTTTTTTCTACCAAGTGCTTTTTGGCATCGTTTTACAGCCAAGTGGACTTTTGGCAAAAATTTAGTGCCAAATGTATTTAGAAAAGATTTAGTGCCAAATGCTATTTGGCAAATATTTACTGCCAAATGCTGTTTGGCACAATTTTGCCGACTAGTTGATTTTGGAAATTTTTTACTTCCAAATGCTTTTTGGCATACTTTTACAGCCAAGTGGATTTTGGAAAACATTTAGTGCCAAATGCTATTTGGCAAACATTTACTGTCAAATGCTTTTTGGCACCATTTTGCAGTCAAGTGGATTTTTGGCAATTTTTATCTTCCAAGTTCGTTTTGGCATACTTTTTCAGCCAAGAGGATTTTGTCATATATTTATTGCCAAATGCTGTTTGGCAAATATTTACTTCCAAATGCTGTTTGGCACAACTTTGCCGACTAGTGGATTTTAGCAATTTTTTACTTCAAAATTCTTTTTGGCATACTTTTACAGGCAAGTGGAATTTGGCAAACATTTAGTGCCAAATGCTTTTTGGCAAACATTTACTGCCAAATGCATTTTGGCACAATTTTGCCAAACAAGTGCATTTTGACATACTTTTACAACCAAGTGGATTTTGGCAAACATTTAGTGCCAAATACTATTTGGAAATTATTTACTGCCAAATGCTTTTTGGCACCATTTTGCCGACAAGTGCATTTAGGCAATTTTTTACTTCCAAGTGCTTTTTGGCATACTTTTACAGCAAAGTGGATTTTGGCTAACATTTAGTGCCAAATGCTATTTGGTAAACATTTTCTGCCAAATGCTTTTTGGCACCATTTTGCAGCCAAGTGGATTTTGGCAATTTTTTTCTACCAAGTTCTTTTTGGCATCGTTTTACAGCCAAGTGGACTTTTGGCAAAAATTTAGTGCCAAATGTATTTAGAAAAGATTTAGTGCCAAATGCTATTTTGCAAATATTTACTGCCAAATGCTGTTTGGCACAATTTTGCCGACTAGTTGATTTTGGAAATTTTTTACTTCCAAATGCTTTTTGGCATACTTTTACAGCCAAGTGGATTTTGGCAAACATTTAGTGCTTGCCAAATACTATTTGGCAAACATTTACTGTCAAATGCTTTTTGGCACCATTTTGCCGCCAAGTGGATTTTGGCAATTTTTTCTTCCAAGTTCTTTTTGGCATACTTTTACAGCCAAGTGCATTTTGAAAACATGTACTGACAAATGCATTTTGGCAAACATTTAGTGCCAAATGCTATTTGGCAATTATTTACTGCCAAATGCTTTTTGGCATAATTTTGCCGACAAGTCGATTTGGCAATTTTTTACTTCCAAATGCTTTTTGGCATACTTTTACAGCCAAGTGGATTTTGGCAAACATTTAGTGCCAAATGCTATTTGGCAAACATTTACTGTCAAATGCTTTTTGGCACCATTTTGCCGCCAAGTGGATTTTGGCAATTTTTTCTTCCAAGTGCTTTTTGGCATACTTTTACAGCCAAGTGCATTTTGGAAAACATGTACTGACAAATGCATTTTGGAAAACATTTAGTGCCAAATGCTATTTGGCAAACATTTACTGTCAAATGCTTTTTGGCACCATTTTGCAGTCAACTGGATTTTTGGCAATTTTTATCTTCCAAGTTCGTTTTGGCATATTTTTCAGCCAAGAGGATTTTGTCATATATTTATTGCCAAATGCTGTTTGGCAAATATTTACTTCCAAATGCTGTTTGGCACAATTTTGCTGACTAGTGGATTTTAGCAATTTTTTACTTCCAAATGCTTTTTGGCATACTTTTACAGGCAAGTGGAATTTGGCAAACATTTAGTGCCAAATGCTATTTGGTAAACATTTTCTGCCAAATGCTTTTTGGCATCGTTTTACAGCCAAGTGGACTTTTGGCAAAAATTTAGTGCCAAATGTATTTAGAAAAGATTTAGTGCCAAATGCTATTTGGCAAATATTTACTGCCAAATGCTGTTTGGCACAATTTTGCCGACTAGTTGATTTTGGAAATTTTTTACTTCCAAATGCTTTTTGGCATACTTTTACAGCCAAGTGGATTTTGGCAAACATTTAGTGCCAAATACTATTTGGCAAACATTTACTGTCAAATGCTTTTTGGCACCATTTTGCCGCCAAGTGGATTTTGGCAATTTTTTCTTCCAAGTTCTTTTTGGCATACTTTTACAGCCAAGTGCATTTTGGAAAACATGTACTGACAAATGCATTTTGGCAAACATTTAGTGCCAAATGCTATTTGGCAATTATTTACTGCCAAATGCTTTTTGGCATAATTTTGCCGACAAATCGATTTGGCAATTTTTTACTTCCAAGTGCTTTTTGGCATACTTTTAGAGCCAATTGGATTTTGGCAAACATTTAGTGCCAAATGCTATTTGGTAAACATTTGCTGCCAAATGCTTTTTGGCACCATTTTGCAGCCAAGTGGATTTTGGCAATTTTTTTCTACCAAGTGCTTTTTGGCATCGTTTTACAGCCAAGTGGACTTTTGGCAAAAATTTAGTGCCAAATGTATTTAGAAAAGATTTAGTGCCAAATGCTATTTGGCAAATATTTACTGCCAAATGCTGTTTGGCACAATTTTGCCGACTAGTTGATTTTGGAAATTTTTTACTTCCAAATGCTTTTTGGCATACTTTTACAGCCAAGTGGATTTTGGCAAACATTTAGTGCCAAATGCTATTTGGCAAACATTTACTGTCAAATGCTTTTTGGCACCATTTTGCCGCCAAGTGGATTTTGGCAATTTTTTCTTCCAAGTTCTTTTTGGCATACTTTTACAGCCAAGTGCATTTTGGAAAACATGTACTGACAAATGCATTTTGGCAAACATTTAGTGCCAAATGCTATTTGGCAAACATTTACTGCCAAATGCTTTTTGGCACCATTTTGCAGCCAAGTGGATTTTGGCAATTTTTTTCTACCAAGTGCTTTTTGGCATCGTTTTACAGCCAAGTGGACTTTTGGCAAAAATTTAGTGCCAAATGTATTTAGAAAAGATTTAGTGCCAAATGCTATTTGGCAAATATTTACTGCCAAATGCTGTTTGGCACAATTTTGCCGACTAGTTGATTTTGGAAATTTTTTACTTCCAAATGCTTTTTGGCATACTTTTACAGCCAAGTGGATTTTGGCAAACATTTAGTGCCAAATGCTATTTGGCAAACATTTACTGTCAAATGCTTTTTGGCACCATTTTGCCGCCAAGTGGATTTTGGCAATTTTTTCTTCCAAGTTCTTTTTGGCATACTTTTACAGCCAAGTGCATTTTGGAAAACATGTACTGACAAATGCATTTTGGAAAACATTTAGTGCCAAATGCTATTTGGCAAACATTTACTGTCAAATGCTTTTTGGCACCATTTTGCAGCCAAGTGGATTTTGGCAATTTTTTTCTACCAAGTGCTTTTTGGCATCGTTTTACAGCCAAGTGGACTTTTGGCAAAAATTTAGTGCCAAATGTATTTAGAAAAGATTTAGTGCCAAATGCTATTTGGCAAATATTTACTGCCAAATGCTGTTTGGCACAATTTTGCCGACTATTTGATTTTGGAAATTTTTTACTTCCAAATGCTTTTTGGCATACTTTTACAGCCAAGTGGTTTTTGGAAAACATTTAGTGCCAAATGCTATTTGGCAAACATTTACTGTCAAATGCTTTTTGGCACCATTTTGCAGTCAAGTGGATTTTTGGCAATTTTTATCTTCCAAGTTCGTTTTGGCATACTTTTTCAGCCAAGAGGATTTTGTCATATATTTATTGCCAAATGCTGTTTGGCAAATATTTACTTCCAAATGCTGTTTGGCACAATTTTGCCGACTAGTGGATTTTAGCAATTTTTTAATCCCAATGCTTTTTGGCATACTTTTACAGGCAAGTGGAATTTGGCAAACATTTAGTGCCAAATGCTATTTGGCAATTATTTACTGCCAAATGCTTTTTGGAATAATTTTGCCGACAAATCGATTTGGCAATTTTTTTCTTCCAAGTGCTTTTTGGCATACTTTTACAGCCAAGTGGATTTTGGCAAACATTTAGTGCCAAATGTAATTTGGAAAACATTAAGTGCCAAAATAAATGCTATTTGGCAAACATTTACTGCCAAATGCTTTTTGGCACCATTTTGCCGACAAGTGGATTTAGGCAATTTTTTACTTCCAAGTGCTTTTTGGCATACTTTTACAGCAAAGTGGATTTTGGAAAACATTTACTGCCAAATGCTATTTGGTAAACATTTTCTGCCAAATGCTTTTTGGCACCATTTTGCAGCCAAGTGGATTTTGGCAATTTTTTTCTACCAAGTGCTTTTTGGCATCGTTTTACAGCCAAGTGGACTTTTGGCAAAAATTTAGTGCCAAATGTATTTAGAAAAGATTTAGTGCCAAATGCTATTTGGCAAATATTTACTGCCAAATGCTGTTTGGCACAATTTTGCCGACTAGTTGATTTTGGAAATTTTTTACTTCCAAATGCTTTTTGGCATACTTTTACAGCCAAGTGGATTTTGGCAAACATTTAGTGCCAAAT
>CAXITT010000605.1:93065-132703 GCA_964033795.1 Lymnaea stagnalis | reverse complement strand
AAATTTTTTTTTTTTTTTTTTTTTTTGCTTGAATCCGTCCGTCACAATGTGAAATTGGAGTGGGCTTCGTAGGACGAAATCCACATAGCCTGGGATTTTTATACTTGAAGGATTATAAACCTCTCTCCACGCCGTTGGATAACCCAAGGGAACATCATTGGATGATACACCTTGGCACCAGTGACGTCGCAGGAGTTGTCGGAATGTTTCATTGTATCAATGTTATCCGCCTTTCGGGAATCCATCTCCGGGTTTGATTTCAGAGTTTCCTTCTCTTAGATGAGTTGCTGTCCAAGGTTAACGAGTCCCATCTACCCGGGGGACTGGTAGTGTTTTTGCTCTAGCTGGAATTGAACTCCAGACCACCAACTTGAGATTTTCTCAGTTTAGACCACTCGGCCACCCAGCACGCAAGTGCCAAATGTATTTTGCAAATATTTACTGCCAAATGCTGTTTGGCACAATTTTGCCGACTAGTGGATTTTGGCAATTTTTTGTTTCCAAATGCTTTTTGGCATACTTTTACAGGCTAGTGGATTTTGGCAAACATTTAGTGCCAAATGCTATTTGGCAAACATTTACTGTCAAATGCTTTTTGGCACCATTTTGCAGCCAAGTGGATTTTGGAAATTTTTTTCTTCCATGTGCTTTTAGGCATAGTTTTACAGCCAAGTGGATTTTGGCAAACATTTAGTGCCAAATGCTATTTGGCAAAAATTTACAGCCAAATGCTTTTTGCACATTTTTGCCGCCCAGTGGATTTTGGAAATTTTTAAACATCCGTGTGCTTTTTTGCATACTTTACAGCCAAGTGGATTTTGGCAAAAATTCAATGCAAAATGCTCTTTGGTAAACATTTACTGCCAAATGCTATTTGGCACCATTTTGCAGCCAAGTGGATTTTGGCAATTTTTTTCTTCCATGTACTTTTTGGCATACTTTTACAGCCAAGTGGATTTTGGCAAACATTTACTGCAAGATGTATATTGGAAAAACAATTAGTGCCAAATGCTATTTTGCAAACATTTACTGCCAAATGCTTTTTGGCAGAATTTTCCCCGCCAAGTGGATGTTGGCACTTTTTTTCTTCCAAGTGCTTTTTGGCATAGTTTTACGGCCAAGTGGATTTTGGCAAACTTTTACTGGCAAATGTATTTTGGAAAACATTTACTCATTTACTGCCAAATGCTTTTTGGCACCATTTTGCAGCCAAGTGGATTTTGGCAATTTTTTTCTTCCATGTGCTTTTAGGCATTGTTTTACAGCCAAGTGGATTTGGCAAACATTTAGTGCCAAATGCTATTTGGCAAAAATTTACAGCCAAATGCTTTTTGGCACAATTTTGCAGCCAAGTGGATTTTGACAATTTTTTTTCTTTCATTTGCTTTTTGGCATACTTTAACAGCCATTTGGATTTTGGCAAACATTTGTTGCCAAATGCTATTTTGCAAACATTTACTGCCAAATACTATTTGGCACCATTTTGCAGACAAGTGGATTTTGGCAATTTTTTACTACCAAGAGCTTTTTGGCATACTTTAAAAGCCAATTTGATTTTGGCAAACATTTACTGCAAAATGTATTTTTGAAAAAATTTAGTGCCAAATGCTATTTAGCAAACATTTATCTCCAAATGCTTTTTGGTAAAATTTTGCCGCCAAGTTGATTTTGGCAATTTTTTGCTACCAAGTGCTTTTTGGCATACTTTTACAGCCAAGTGGATTTTGGAAAACATGTACAGACAAATGCATTTTGGAAAACATTTAGTGCCAAATGCTTTTTGGCAACATTTTGCAGCCAAATGGATTTAGGCAATTTTTTTCTTCAAAGTTCTTTTTGGCATACTTTTCACGCCAAGTAGATTTTGGCAGACATTTAGTGCCAAATTCTATTTGGAAAACATTTACTTCCAATTCCTTGGTCACCATTTTGCAGCCAAATGGATTTTGGCTTTTTTTTTTCTTTCAAGTGCTTTTTGGCCTACTTTTGCAGCCAAGTGGATTTTAGAAAACGTTTGCTGCCAAATGCTATTTTGGAAAACATTTAATGCCAAATGCTTTTGGCACAATTTTGCAGCCAAGTAATTTTGGCAATTTTTTTCTTCCAATTGCTATTTTGGAAAACATTTAATGCCAAATGCTTTTCGGAACCATTTTGCAGCCAAGTGGATTTTGGCAAAAATTCAGTGCCAAATGTATTTAGAAAAGATATAGTGCCAAATGCTATTTGGCAAACATATTTTTGCCAAATGCTGTTCTGCACAATTTTGCCGACTAGTGGATTTTGGAATTTTTTTACTCCCAAATGCTTTTTGGCATACTTTTACAGGCAAGTTGATTTTAGCAAACATTTAGTGCCAAATTCTATTTGGCAAACATTTACTGCCAAATGCTTTTTGGCACAATTTTGCCGACAAGTGGATTTTGGCAATTTTTTACTACCAAGTGCTTTTTGGCATATTTTTACAGCCAAGTGGATTTTGGCAAACATTTAGTGCCAAATTCTATTTGGCAAACATTTACTGCCAAATGCTTTTTGGCACCATTTTGCAGCCAAGTGGATGTTGGCATTTTTTTTCTTTCAAAGTGCTTTTTGGCATACTTTTACAGCCAAGTGGATTTTGGAAAAAATGTACTGACAAATGCATTTTGGAAAACATTTAGTGCCAAATGCTATTTGGAAAACATTTACTGTCAAATGCTTTTTTGCACCATTTTGCAGCCAAGTGAATTTTGGCAAATTTTTTCTTCCAAATTCGTTTTGGCATACTTTTTCAGCCAAGAGAATTTTGGCATATATTTACTGCCAAATGCTATTTGGCAAACATTTATTGCCAAATGCATTTTGGCACAATTTTGCCGACAAGTGGATTTTGGCAATTTTTTACTTCCAAGTGCTTTTTGGCAAACTTTTACAGCCAAGTGGATTTTGGCAAACATTTAGTTCCAAATGCTATTTGGCAATTATTTACTACCAAATGCTTTTTGGCACCTTTTTGCAGCCAAGTGGATTTTGGCAATTTTTTTCTTCCAAGTGCTTTTAGGCATACTTTTACAGCCAAGTGGATTTTGGCAAATATTTAGTTCCAAATGCTATTTGGCAATTATTTACTACCAAATGCTTTTTGGCACCTGTAACAAATATGCTCTGACATCATTGTGACTTAGTGGGTTATGTCAGTATGTTATGTTAATAATTCAGGATGCCGGCTAATACTTCTTCATTCTTCCACTTATTATCCAGGCACGCAAAGAAGAATACTCAATCTTGGTTAAACTTACAGTACTTTATTAAATCACACTTTACACTGATAATATTAATAATAATCATTGCATAAATGTAATCATTTCATATATATATGTATAGTATTCCACCACTCAGAAAGACACGTCCTCAATTTTAATATAATTCAGCTCAACTGTACTAAATCTCAACTCTAACTCAACTGCTTTCAGCTCTAACTCTACGCTTCTGCTCAATCAACTCAACTGCCCCTTTTATTACCAGCAAAGCGTGGAAACGACCGCTTTGACAAAAAACATAATTTACTCTCCAAAAACGTGGAGCTCACATTTGCTTCTCAAATGTGACAATACACTCTCCTCGTGGAAAAACATGGTCAACACAATTCACTGTTCACTCATGCTACCTCTCTGTTTTCTTGTGAAAACATAGTCTGTTACAGCACAATTTTGCAGCCAAGTGGATTTTGGCAATTTTTTTCGTCCAATTGCTTTTTGGCATACTTTTAAAGCCAAGTGGATTATGCCAAACGTATTTTGGAAAACATTTCGTGCCAAGAGCTATTTGGCAAACATTTACTGCCAAATGCTATTTGGCACAAATTCTTCGCAAAGTTGATTTTGGCAGGTTTTTGCTTCCAAGTGCTTTTTGACATACTTTTACAGCCAAATTTAGAGCCAAAAGCTATTTGGCAAATATTTACTGCCAAATGCTTTTTGGCACAATTTTGCAGTCAAGAGGATTTTGGCAATTTTTTTCTTCCAAGTGGTTTTTGGCATACTTTTACAGCCAAGTTGATTTCGGCAAACATTTACTGCCAAATGCTATGTGGCAAACATTTACTGCCCATACTTTTTTGGGGACAATTTAGCCGCCAAGTGGATTTTGGCAATTTTTTTCTTCCAAGTGCTTTTTGGCATACTTTTCCTGCCAAGTTGATTTTGGCAAACATTTACTGCCAAATGTATTTTGGAAAACATCTAGTGTCAAATGCTTTTTGGCACCATTTTGCAGCCAAGTGTATTTTGGCAATTTTTTTCTTCCAAGTGCTTTTTGGCATACTTTTACAGCAAATTGATTTTTTCAAACATTTAGTGCAAAATGCTATTTGGAAAACATTTACTGCCAATACTTTTTGGGGACAATTTAGCCGCAAAGTGGATTTTTGCAATATTTTTCTTCCAAGTGCTTTTTGGCAAACCTTTACAGCCAAGTGGATTTTGGCAAACATTTACTGCCAAATTTATTTTGGCAAACATTTAGTGACAAATAGCGTTTGGCACCATTATGTTTTATTTTGAAATGATGATTTTTTTATTTTGAAATGAGGATGTTTTATCATGAAATGAGGATGTTATATTTCGAAATGAGGATGTTTTATTTTGAAAATAGGATGTTTTATTTTGAAATGAGGATGATTTATTTTGAAATGTGTATGTTTTATTTTAAAATTTGGTTGTTTTATTTTGAAATGATAATGTTTTATTTTGAAATGAGGATGTTTCTTTTTTGAAACAAGATGCTTTATTTTGAAATGAGGTTTTTTTATTTTGAAATGAGGATGTTTTATTTTGAAATGAGGATGTTTTATTTTGAAATTAGGATGTTTTATTTTGAAATGAGGATGTTTTATTTTGAAATGAGGATGTTTTATTTTGAAATGAGGAAGTTTTATTTTGAAATGAGGATGTTTTATTTTGAAATGAGGATGTTTTATTTTGAAATGATGATGTTTTATTTTGATATAACGATGATTTATTTTGAAATGTGTGTTTTATTTTGAAATGAGGATGATTTATTTTGAAATGTGTATTTTATTTAAAATGTGGTTGTTTTAATTTTAAATGAAGATGTTTTATTTTGAAATGAGGATGTTTTATTTTGAAATGGGGAAGTTTTATTTTGAAATGAGGATGTTTTATTTTGAAATGAGGATGTTTTATTTTGAAATGATGATGTTTTATTTTGATATAACGATGATTTATTTTGAAATGAGTATGTTTTATTTTGAAATGTGTATGTTTTATTCTTGAAATGAGGATGTTTTATTTTGAAATGAGGATTTTTTTTTGAAATGAGTATGTTTTATTTTGAAATGAGGATTTTTATTATGAAACGAGGATGATTTATTTTGAAATGTGTATGTTTTATTTTGAAATGTGTATGTTTTATTTTGAAATTAGGATGTTTTATTTTGAAATGAGGATGTTTTATTTTGAAATATGTATGTTTTATTTTGAAATGAGGATGTTTTATTTTGAAATGAGGATGTTTTAATTTGAAATGATGATGTTTAATTTAGAATGATGATGTTTAATTTTGAAATGGGGATGTTTTATTTTTAAACAAGGATGCTTTATTTTGAAATGAGAATGTCTTATTTTCAAATGAGGATGTTTTATTTTGAAATGAGGATTTTTATTATGAAATGAGGATGATTTATTTTGAAATGTGTATGCTTTATTTTAAAATGTCGTTGTTTTAATTTGAAATGAGGATGTTTTATTTTAAAATGAGGATGTTTCATTTTGAAATGTGTATGCTTTATTTTAAAATGTGGTTGTTTTAATTTGAAATGAGGATGTTTTATTTTGAAATGAGGATGTTTTATTTTGAAATGATGATGTTTTATTTTGAAATGAGGATGATTTATTTTGAAATGTGGTAATTTTAATTTGAAATGAGGATGTTTTTTTGTTTTTTTTTAAATGAGGATGATTTATTTTGAAATGAGGAAGTGTTATTTTGAAATGAGGATGTTTTATTTTGAAATGAGGATGTTTTATTTTGAAATGAGGATGTTTATTTTGATATAACGATGATTTAATTTAAAATGTGTATGTTTTATTTTGAAATTAGGATGTTTTATTTTGAAATGAGGATGTTTAATTTTGAAATGAGGATTTTTTAATTTAGAATGATGATGTTTAATTTAGAATGATGATGTTTAATTTTGAAATGAGGATGTTTTATTTTTAAACAAGGATGCTTTATTTTGAAATGAGAATGTCTTATTTTGAAATGAGGATGTTTTATTTTGAAATGAGGATTTTTATTATGAAATGAGGATGATTTATTTTGAAATGTGTATGCTTTATTTTAAAATGTGGTTGTTTTAATTTGAAATGAGGATGTTTTATTTTAAAATGAGGATGTTTCATTTTGAAATGTGTATGCTTTATTTTAAAATGTGGTTGTTTTAATTTGAAATGAGGATGTTTTATTTTGAAATGAGGATGTTTTATTTTGAAATGATGATGTTTTATTTTGAAATGAGGATGATTTATTTTGAAATGTGGTAATTTTAATTTGAAATGAGGATGTTTTTTTGTTTTTTTTTAAATGAGGATGATTTATTTTGAAATGAGGAAGTGTTATTTTGAAATGAGGATGTTTTATTTTGAAATGATGATGTTTTATTTTGAAATGAGGATGATTTATTTTGAAATGTGGTAATTTTAATTTGAAATGAGGATGTTTTTTTGTTTTTTTTTAAATGAGGATGATTTATTTTGAAATGAGGAAGTGTTATTTTGAAATGAGGATGTTTTATTTTGAAATGAGGATGTTTTATTTTGAAATGAGGATGTTTATTTTGATATAACGATGATTTAATTTAAAATGTGTATGTTTTATTTTGAAATTAGGATGTTTTATTTTGAAATGAGGATGTTTTATTTTGAAATGAGGAAGTGTTATTTTGAAATGAGGATGTTTTATTTTTAAATGAGGATGTTTTATTTTGAAATGAGGATGTTTATTTTGATATAACGATGATTTATTTTAAAATGTGTATGTTTTATTTTGAAATTAGGATGTTTTATTTTGAAATGAGGATGTTTTATTTTGAAATAAGGAAGTGTTATTTTGAAATGAGGATGTTTTATTTTGAAATGAGGATTTTTTATTTTGAAATGAGGATGTTTATTTTGATATAACGATGATTTATTTTAAAATTTGTATGTTTTATTTTTAAATTAGGATGTTTTATTTTGAAATGAGGATTTTTTTTTTGAAATGAATATGTTTTATTTTGAAATGAGGATGTTTTATTTTGAAATGAGGAAGTTTTATTTTGAAATGAGGATGTTTTATTTTGAAATGAGGATGTTTTATTTTGAAATGATGATGTTTTATTTTGATATAACGATGATTTATTTTGAAATGAGTATGTTTTATTTTGAAATGTGTATGTTTTATTCTTGAAATGAGGATGTTTTATTTTGAAATGAGGATGTTTTATTTTGAAATGAGGATGTTTTATTTTGAAATGAGGATGTTTTATTTTGAAATGAGGATGTTTTATTTTGAAATGAGGATGTTTTATTTTGAAATGAGGATGTTTTATTTTGAAATGAGGATGTTTTATTTTGAAATGAGGATGTTTTATTTTGAAATGAGGATGTTTTATTTTGAAATGAGGATGTTTTATTTTGAAATGAGGATGTTTTATTTTGAAATGAGGATGTTTTATTTTGAAATGAGGATGTTTTATTTTGAAATGAGGATGTTTTATTTTGAAATGAGGATGTTTTATTTTGAAATGAGGATGTTTTATTTTGAAATGAGGATGTTTTATTTTGAAATGAGGATGTTTTATTTTGAAATGAGGATGTTTTATTTTGAAATGAGGATGTTTTATTTTGAAATGAGGATGTTTTATTTTGAAATGAGGATGTTTTATTTTGAAATGAGGATGTTTTATTTTGAAATGAGGATGTTTTATTTTGAAATGAGGATGTTTTATTTTGAAATGAGGATGTTTTATTTTGAAATGAGGATGTTTTATTTTGAAATGAGGATGTTTTATTTTGAAATGAGGATGTTTTATTTTGAAATGAGGATGTTTTATTTTGAAATGAGGATGTTTTATTTTGAAATGAGGATGTTTTATTTTGAAATGAGGATGTTTTATTTTGAAATGAGGATGTTTTATTTTGAAATGAGGATGTTTTATTTTGAAATGAGGATGTTTTATTTTGAAATGAGGATGTTTTATTTTGAAATGAGGATGTTTTATTTTGAAATGAGGATGTTTTATTTTGAAATGAGGATGTTTTATTTTGAAATGAGGATGTTTTATTTTGAAATGAGGATGTTTTATTTTGAAATGAGGATGTTTTATTTACAAATGATGATGTTTTATTTTGAAATGAGGATGTTTTAGTTTGAAATGAGGAAGTTTTATTTTCAAATGAGGATGTTTTATTTTGAAATGAGGATGTTTTATTTTGAAATGATGATGTTTTATTTTGATATAACGATGACTTATTTTAAAATGTGTATGTTTTATTTTGAAATGAGGATGATTTATTTTGAAATGTGTATGCTTTATTTTAAAATGTGGTTGTTTTAATTTGAAATAAGGATGTTTTATTTTGAAATGAGAATGTTTTATTTTGAAATGGGGAAGTTTTATTTTTAAATGAGCATGTTTTTTTTTGAAATATGTATGTTTTATTTTGAAATGAGGATGTTTTATTTTGAAATGAGGAAGTTTTATTTTGAAATGTGTTTGCTTTATTTTAAAATGTGGTAATTTTAATTTGAAATGAGGATGGTTTTTTTTTTAAATGAGGATGTTTTATCTTGAAATGAGGAAGTGTTATTTTGAAATGAGGATGTTTTATTTTGAAATGAGGATGTTTTATTTTGAAATGAGGATGTTTATTTTGATATAACGATGATTTATTTTAAAATGTGTATGTTTTATTTTGAAATGATGATGTTTTATTTTGAAATGAGGATGTTTTATTTTGAAATGTGTATTTTATTTAAAATGTGGTTGTTTTAATTTGAAATGAAGATGTTTTATTTTGAAATGAGGATGTTTTTTTTTGAAATGGGGAAGTTTTATTTTGAAATGAGGATGATTATTTTGAAATGAGGATGTTTTATTTTGAAATGATGATGTTTTATTTTGATATATAACGATGATTTATTTTGAAATGAGGATGTTTTATTTTGAAATGTGTATGTTTTATTCTTGAAATAAGGATGTTTTATTTTGAAATGAGGATGTTTTATTTTTAAATGAGGATGATTTATTTTGAAATGTGTATGCTTTATTTTAAAATGTTGTTGTTTTAATTTGAAATGAGGATGTTTTATTTTGAAATGAGGATGTTTTATTTTGAAATGAGGATGTTTTATTTTGAAATGTGTATGCTTTATTTTGAAATGAGGATGTTTTATTTTGAAATAAGGATGTTTTATTTTGAAATGAGGATGTTTTATTTTGAAATGAGGATGTTTTATTTTGAAATGAGGAAGTTTTATTTTGAAATGAGGATGTTTTAATTTGAAATGAGTATGTTTAATTTTGAAATGAGGATGTTTTATTTTTAAACAAGGATGCTTTATTTTGAAATGAGAATGTTTTATTTTGAAATGAGAATATTTTTTTTTGAATTAAGGATGTTTTATTTTTAAATGAAGATTTTTTATTTTGAAATGAGGATGTTTTATTTTGAAATGAGGATGTTTTATTTTGAAATGGGGAAGTTTTTTTTTAACTTGAAACAAAGATGCTTTATTTTGAAATAAGGATGGTTTATTTTTAAATGCCGATTATTTATTTTAAAAATAAGATGTTTGATTTTAAAATGTGTATGTTTTATTTTAAAATTTGTTTGTTTTATTTTGAAAAGAGGATTTTTTATTTTGAAATGACGATGATTAATTTTAAAATGAGGATGTTTTATTTTCAAACAAGGATGATGTTTTATTTTAAAAACAAGGATGTTTTATTTTGATTTGGGGAAGTTTTATTTTGAAATGAGGATGTTTTATTTTGAAATGATGATTTTTTATTTTGAAATGATGATGATTTATTTTGAAATGTGTATGCTTTATTTTAAAATGTGGTTGTTTTAATTTGAAATGAGGATGTTTAATTTTGAAATAAGGATGTTTTATTTTGAAATGAGGATGTTTTATTTTAAAATGAGGATGTTTTATTTTGAAATGAGGATGTTTTATTTTGAAATGAGGATGTTTTATTTTGAAATGATGATGTTTTATTTTGATATAACGATGATTTTTTTTGAAATGTGTATGCTTTTATTTAAAATGAGGATGTTTTATTTTGAAATGTGTATTTCCTTTTTAAAATGTAGTTGTTTTAATTTGAAATAAAGATGTTTTATTTTGAAATGAGGATGTTTTATTTTGAAATGGGGAAGTTTTATTTTGAAATGAGGATGTTTTATTTTGAAATGAGGATGTTTTATTTTGAAATGATGATGTTTTATTTTGATATAACGATGATTTATTTTGAAATGAGGATGTTTTATTTTGAAATGTGTATGTTTTATTTTGAAATGAGGATGTTTTATTTTGAAATGAGGATTTTTTTTTGAAATGAGTATGTTTTATTTTGAAATGAGGATTTTTATTATGAAATGAGGATGATTTATTTTGAAATGTGTATGTTTTATTTTGAAATGTGTATGTTTTATTTTGAAATTAGGATGTTTTATTTTGAAATGAGGATGTTTTATTTTGAAATATGTATGTTTTATTTTGAATTGAGGATGTTTTATTTTGAAATGAGGATGTTTTAATTTGAAATGAGTATGTTTAATTTTGAAATAAGGATGTTTTAATTTAGAATGATGATGTTTAATTTAGAATGATGATGTTTAATTTTGAAATGAGGATTTTTTATTTTTAAACAAGGATGCTTTATTTTCAAATGAGAATGTTTTATTTTGAATTAAGGATGTTTTGTTTTGAATTAAGG
Source organism: Lymnaea stagnalis (assembly GCA_964033795.1). NCBI lineage: Eukaryota > Metazoa > Mollusca > Gastropoda > Lymnaeidae > Lymnaea > Lymnaea stagnalis. The sequence continues at coordinate 121,716 of CAXITT010000605.1, read as the reverse complement.
ATGTTTTATTTTGAAATGAGGATGATTTAACTTGAAAGAAGGATTTTTTTTTTAAATTAGGATGTTTTATTTTGAAATGATGTTGTTTTATTTTGAAATGAGAATGTTTTATTTTTAAATGGGGAAGTTTTATTTTAACTTGAAACAAGGATGCTTTATTTTGAAATGAGGATGGTTTATTTTTAAATGCCTATTATTTATTTTAAAAATAAGATGTTTAATATTAAAATGTGTATGTTTTATTTTAAAATTTGTTTGTTTTATTTTGAAATGAGGATGTTTTATTTTGTAAATGATGATTTTTTATTTTGAAATGAGGTAGATTTATTTTGAAATGTGTATGCTTTATTTTAAAATGTGTTTGTTTTAATTTGAAATGAGGATGTTTTATTTTGAAATGAGGATGTTTTATTTTTAAATGAGGATGTTTTAATTTAGAATGATGATGTTTAATTTAGAATGATGATGTTTAATTTTGAAATGAGGATTTTTTATTTTTAAACAAGGATGCTTTATTTTCAAATGAGAATGTTTTATTTTGAATTAAGGATGTTTTGTTTTGAATTAAGGATGTTTTATTTTGAAATGAGGATGATTTAACTTGAAAGAAGGATTTTTTTTTTAAATTAGGATGTTTTATTTTGAAATGATGTTGTTTTATTTTGAAATGAGAATGTTTTATTTTTAAATGGGGAAGTTTTATTTTAACTTGAAACAAGGATGCTTTATTTTGAAATGAGGATGGTTTATTTTTAAATGCCTATTATTTATTTTAAAAATAAGATGTTTAATATTAAAATGTGTATGTTTTATTTTAAAATTTGTTTGTTTTATTTTGAAATGAGGATGTTTTATTTTGTAAATGATGATTTTTTATTTTGAAATGAGGATGATTTATTTTGAAATGTGTATGCTTTATTTTAAAATGTGTTTGTTTTAATTTGAAATGAGGATGTTTTATTTTGAAATGAGGATGTTTTATTTTTAAATGAGGATGTTTTATTTTGAAATGAGGAAGTTTTATTTTGAAATGTGTTTGCTTTATTTTAAAATGTGGTAATTTTAATTTGAAATGAGGATGGTTTTTTTTTTAAATGAGGATGTTTTATCTTGAAATGAGGAAGTGTTATTTTGAAATGAGGATGTTTTATTTTGAAATGAGGATGTTTTATTTTGAAATGAGGATGTTTATTTTGATATAACGATGATTTATTTTGAAATGAGAATGTTTTATTTTGAAATGATGATGTTTAATTTTAAAATGTGTATTTTATTTAAAATGTGGTTGTTTTATTTTGAAATGACGATGTTTAATTTTAAAATGAGGATGTTTTAATTTCAAACAAGGATGATGTTTTATTTTGAAACAAGGATGTTTTATTTTGATTTGGGGAAGTTTTATTTTGAAATGAGGATGTTTTATTTTGAAATGATGATTTTTTATTTTGAAATGAGGATGATTTATTTTGAAATGTGTATGCTTTATTTTAAAATGTGTATGTTTTATTTTGAAATTAGGATGTTTTATTTTGAAATGAGGATGTTTTATTTTGAAATGAGGATGTTTTATTTTTAAATGAGGAAGTTTTAATTTGAAATGAGGATGTTTTATTTTGAAATGAGGATGTTTTATTTTGAAATGATGATGTTTTATTTTGATATAACGATGATTTATTTTGAAATGTGTATGTTTTATTTTGAAATGAGGATGATTTATTTTGAAATGTGTATTTTATTTAAAATGTGGTTGTTTTAATTTGAAATGAAGATGTTTTATTTTGAAATGAGGATGTTTTATTTTGAATTGGGGAAGTTTTATTTTGAAATGAGGAGGTTTTATTTTGAAATGAGGATGTTTTATTTTGAAATGATGATGTTTTATTTTGATATAACGATGATTTATTTTGAAATGAGGATGTTTTATTTTGAAATGTGTATGTTTTATTTTGAAATGAGGATGTTTTATTTTGAAATGAGGATTTTTTTTTGAAATGAGTATGTTTTTTTTGAAATGAGGATTTTTATTATGAAACGAGGATGATTTATTTTGAAATGTGTATGTTTTATTTTCAAATGTATGTTTTATTTTGAAATTAGGATGTTTTATTTTGAAATGAGGATGTTTTATTTTGAAATATGTATGTTGTATTTTGAAATGAGGATGTTTTATTTTGAAATGAGGATGTTTTAATTTGAAATGAGTATGTTTAATTTTGAAATGAGGATGTTTTAATTTAGAATGATGATGTTTAATTTAGAATGATGATGTTTAATTTTGAAATGAGGAGATTTTATTTTTAAACATGGTTGCTTTATTTTGAAATGAGAATGTTTTATTTTGAAATGAGAATGTTTTGTTTTAACTTGAAACAAGGATGCTTTATTTTGAAATGAGGATGGTTTATTTTTAAATGCCTATGATTTATTTTAAAAATAAGATGTTTAATTTTAAAATGTGTATGTTTTATTTTAAAATGTGTTTGTTTTATTTTGAAATGAGGATGTTTTATTTTGAAATGACGATGTTTAATTTTAAAATGAGGATGTTTTATTTTGAAACAAGGATGATGTTTTATTTTGAAACAAGGATGTTTTATTTTAGATTGGGGAAGTTTTATTTTGAAATGAGGATGTTTTATTTTGAAATGATGATGTTTTATTTTGAAATGAGGATGATTTATTGTGAAATGTGTTTGCTTTATTTTAAAATGTGGTAATTTTAATTTGAAATGAGGATGTTTTATTTTGAAATGAGGATGTTTATTTTGATATAACGATGATTTATTTTAAAATGTGTATGTTTTATTTTAAAAAAAATTTTTTTTTATTTTGAAATGAGGATGTTTTATTTTGAAATGACGATGTTTAATTTTAAAATGAGGATGTTTTATTTTGAAACAAGGATGATGTTTTATTTTGAATTGGGGAAGTTTTATTTTGAAATGAGGATGTTTTATTTTGAAATGATGATGTTTTATTTTGAAATGAGGATTTTTTTTTTTTTTTTTTTTTTGAAATGAGGATGTTTTATTTTGAAATGAGGAAGTTTTATGTTGAAATGAGGATGTTTTATTTAGAAATGAGGATGTTTTATTTCGAAATGAGAATGTTTTATTTTGATATAACGATGATTTATTTTGAAATGTATTTGTTTTATTTTGAAATTAGGATGTTTTATTTTGAAATGAGGATGTTTTATTTTGAAATATATATGTTTTATTTTGAAATGATCATGTTTTATTTTGAAATGAGGATTTTTATTATGAAATGAGGATGATTTATTTAGAATGTGTATGTTTTATTTGGAAATGTGTATATTTTTTTTGAAATTAGGATGTTTTATTTTGAAATGATAATGTTTTATTTTGAAATGATGATGTTTTATTTTGAAATAAGGATGCTTTATTTTGAAATGAGAATGTTTTATTTTGAAATGAGGATGTTTTTTTTTTAAATGAGGATGATTTATTTTGAAATGTGCATGTTTTATTTTGAAATGCGGATGTTTTATTTTGAAATGAGGATGTTTATTTTAAATGTGGATGTTTATTTTGAAATGAAGATGATTTATTTTGAAATGAGGATGATTTATTTTGAAATGTGTATGTTTTATTTTGAAATGAGGATTTTTTAATTTAGAATGATGATGTTTTATTTTGAAACAAGGATGCTTTATTTGAAATGAGGATGTTTTATTTGAAATGAGGATGTTTTATTTTGAAATGAGGATGTTTTTTTTAAAAATGAGGATGATTTATTTTAAAATGTGTATGTTTTATTTTGATGTTTTATTTTAAAATGAGGATGTTTTTTTTAAAATGAGGATGTTTATTTAGAAATGAGGATGTTTTATTTTAAAATTAGGATGTTTTATTTTGAAATAAGGATGTTTTATTTTGAAATAAGGATGCTTTGTTTTGAAATGATGATAATTTATTTTGAAATGAGGATGTTTTTTTAAATGGAGAATAACTTTTTTGACATGGAGCATAACTTTTTGTCCAGGAGAATAACTATGTTGACATGGAGCATAACTTTTTTGACATGGAGCATAACTATGTTGACATGGAGCATAACTATGTTGACATGGAGAATAACTTTTTTGACATGAAGCATAACTATGTTGACATGGAGCATACTTTTTTTGACATGGAGCATTACTTTGTTGACATGGAACATAACTTTTTTGACATGGAGCATAACTATGTTGACATGGATCAAAACTTTTTTTATATGGAGCATAACTATGTTGACATGGAGGATAAATATCAAAACATTGAGCATAACTATGTTGACATGGAGCATAACTTTTTTGACATGGAGCATAACTTTTTTGACATGGAGCATAACTTTTTTGACATCGAGCATAACTTTTTTGACATGGAGCATAACTATGTTGACACGGAGCATAACTTTTTGACATGGAGCATAACTTTTTATTACATGAAGCATAAGTTTGTTGAGATGGAGAATAACTTTGTTTACTTGGAGCATAACTATGTTGACATGGAGTGTGTATTACTTTTTGAAATGGAGCATAACATTTTTGACATGGAGCATATTTTTTTGACATGGAGCATAACTTTTTTGACATGGAGCATAACTATGTTGACATGGATCATAATTTTTTTGACATGGAGCATAACTATGTTGACATGGATCATAATTTTTTTGACATGGAGCATAACTTTTTTGAAATGTAGCATACTTTTGTTGACATGGAGCATAACTTTTTTGACATGGAGCATAACTATGTTGACATGGAGCATAACGTTTTGACATGGAGCATAACTTTTTTGACATGGTGCATAGTTTGTTGACATGGAGCATAACTTTGTTGACATGGGGCATAAATTTATTAACATGGAGCATAACTATGTTGACATGCAGTATAACTTTTTTGTCATGGAGCATAATTTTTTGACATTGAGTATAACTTTGTTGACATGGAGCATAACTTTTTTTCACATGGAGCATGACTATGATGACTTGGTGCATAACTATTTGACATTGAGCATAACGTTTTTGAAATAGAGCATAAATTTGTTGACATGGTGCATAACTTTGTTGACATTGAGCATAATTTTTTGACATGGAGCATAATTTTTTTGACAGGGAGCATAATTTTTTGACATAGAGCAAAATTTTGTTTACATGAATCATAACTATGTTTACTTGGATCATAACTTTTTTGACATGGAGCATAACTTTTTTAACATGAAGAATAACTATTTTGACATGTAGCATAATTTTTTGACATGGAGTATAACTTTTTTGACATGGAGCATATTTTTTACATGGAGCATAACTTTGTTTACATGGAGCATAACTATGTTGACATGGAGCAAAACTATGTTGAAATGGAGCATAACTTATTTGCCATGGAGCATAATTTTGTTGCCATGGAGCATAACTTTTTGACATGGAGCATCATTTTTTGACATGGAGCAAAACTTTGTTGACATGGATCATAACTATGTTTACGTGGATCAAAACTATGTTGACATTGAGCATAAATTTGTTGAAATGAAGCATACCTTTGTTGACATGGAGCATAACTTTTATGACATAGAGCATAACTATGTTGACATGGAGCATAACTTTGTTGACATGGAGCATTACTTTTTTGACATGGAGCATAACTATGTTGACATGGTGCATAACTTTTTTGACATGGAGCATAACTTTTTTGACCTGGACATAAGTTTTTTTTACATGGAGCATAACTTTTTTGACATGGAGCATAACTTTTTATCTAGGAGAATAACTATGTTTACATTGAGCATAACATTTTTGAAATGGAGCATAACTATGTTGACATGCAGCATAAATATTTTGACATGGAGCATAACTATGTTGACATGGAGCAATATTTTTTTGACATGGAGCATAACTTTTTTGACATGGAGCATACCTTTGTTGACATGGAGCATAACTTTTTTGACATGGAGCATAACTATGTTGACAAGGAGCATAACTTTTTGACATGGAGCATAACTTTTTTGACATGGTGCATAAGTTTGTTGACATTGAGCATAACTTTGTTGACATGGGGCATAAATTTATTGACATCGAGCATAACTATGTTGACATGGAGTATAACTTTTTTGGCATGGAGCATAATTTTTTGACGTTGAGCATAACTTTGTTGACATGGAGCATAACTTTTTCACATGGAGCATGACTATGATGACATGGAGCATAACTATTTGACATGGAGCATAATTTTTTGAAATAGAGCATAAATTTGTTGACATGGAGCATAACTTTGTTGACATGGAGCATATTTTTTTGACATGGAGCATAATTTTTTTGACAGGGAGCATAATTTTTTGACATGGAGCAAAACTTTGCTTACATGAATCATAACTATGTTTACTTGGATCATAACTATATTTACATGGGACATAACTTTTTTGACATGGAGCATAACTATGTTGACATGGAGCATAACGTTTTTGACATGAAGCATAACTTTTTTGACATGGAGCATAACTATTTTGACATGTAGCATAATTTTTTGACATGGAGCATAAATTTTTGACATGGAGCATAACTATGTTGACACGGAGCATAACTTTTTGACATAGAGCATATTTTTTTGACATGAAGCATAATTTTATTGAGATGGAGAATAACTTTGTTGACATGGAGCATAACTATGTTGACTTGGAGTATATATTACTTTTTGAAATGGAGCATAACTTTTTGACATGGAGCATATTTTTGTTGACATGGAGCATAACTTTTTTGACATGGAGCATAACTATGTTGACATGCAGCATACATTTTTTGACATGGAGTATAACTTTTTTGATATGGAGCATACCTTTGTTGACATGGAGCATAACTTTTTGACATGGAGGATGACTTGTTTGAAATAAAGCGTAAGTTTGTTGACATGGAGCATAATTTTGTTGACATGGAGCATAACTTTTTGACATGGAGCATCATTTTTTGACATGGAGCAAAACTTTGTTGACATGGATCCTAACTATGTTTACGTGGATCAAAACTATGTTGACATTGAGCATAAATTTGTTGACATGTAGCATACCTTTGTTGACATGGAGCATAACTTTTTTGACATAGAGCATAACTATGTTGACATGGAGCATAACTTTGTTGACATGGAGCATTCCTTTTTTGACATCGAGCATAACTATGTTGACATGGAGCATAACTTTTTTGACATGGAGCATAAATTTTTTGACCTGGACATAAGTTTTTTTTACATGGAGCATAACTTTTTTGACATGGAGCATAACTTTGTTGACATGGAGCATAACTATGTTGAGATGGTGCATAACTATGTTTTCATGGAACATAACTTTTTTGACATGGAGCATCACTATGTTAACATGGAGGATAACGTTTTTGACCTGGAGCATAACTATGTTGACATGGACCATAATTTTTTTGACATGGAACATAACTATGTTGACATGGAGCCTAACTTTTTTGACATGGGGCATAACTTTTTGACATGGAGCATAACATTTTTCAGACATGGAGCATAACTATGTTGACATGGAGCATAACTTTTTGACATGGACCATAACTTTTTTGACATGGTGCATAAGTTTGTTGACATGGAGCATAACTTTGTTGACATGGGGCATAAATTTATTGACATGGAGCATAACTATGTTGACATGGAGTATAACTTTTTTGGCATGGAGAATAATTTTTTGACGTTGAGCATAACTTTGTTGACATGGAGCATAACTTTTTTGACATGGAGCATAACTTTTTTGACATGGAGCATAACTATGTTGACATGGAGCATAACTTTTTTGACATGGAGCATAACTTTTTTGACCTGGAATAAGTTTTTTTACATGGAGCATAACTTTTTTGACATGGAGCATAACTTTTTGTCCAGGAGAATCACTATATTGACATTGAGCATAACTTTTTTGACATGGAGCATAATTATGTTGACATGCAGCATAAATGTTTTGACATGGAGCATAACTATGTTGACACGGAGCATAATATTTTTGACATGGAGCATAACTTTTTTGACATGGAGCATACCTTTGTTGACATGGAGCATAATATTTTTGACATGGAGCATAACTATGTTGACAAGGAGCATAACTTTTTGACATGGAGCATAACTTTGTTGACATGGGGCATAAATTTATTGACATGGAGCATAACTATGTTGACATGGAGTATAACTTTTTTGACATGGAGCAAAATTTTTAACGTTTAGCATAACTTTGTTGACATGGAGCATAACTTTTTTGACATGGAGCATGACTATGATGACATGGAGCATAACTATTTGACATTGAGCATAACTTTTTGAAATAGAGCATAAATTTGTTGACATGGAGCATAACTTTGTTGACATGGAGCATAATTTTTTGAAATGGAGCATAATTTTTTTGACAGGGAGCATAATTTTTTGACATGGAGCTAAACTTTGTTTACATGAATCATAATTATGTTTACTTGGATCATAACTATATTGACATGGGACATAACTTTTTTGACATGGAGCATAACTATGTTGACATGGAGCATAACTTTTTTGACATGGAGCATAACTTTTTTGACATGGAGCATAACTATTTTGACATGTAGCATAATTTTTTGACATGGAGCATAACTTTTTTGACATGGAGCATAACTATGTTGACACGGAGCATAACTTTTTTACATGCAGCATATTTTTTTGACATGAAGCATAATTTTATTGAGATGGAGAATAACTTTGTCTACATGGAGCATAACTATGTTGACTTGGAGTATATATTACTTTTTGAAATGGAGCATAACTTTTTTGACATGGAGCATATTTTTGTTGACATGGAGCATAACTTTTTTGACATGGAGCATAACTGTGTTGACATGCAGCATACATTTTTTGACATGGTGCATAACTATGTTGACATGGAGCATACATTTTTTGACATGGAGCATAACTTTTTTGACATGGAGCATACCTTTGTTGACATGGAGCATAACTTTTTTGACTTGGAGCATAACTATGTTGACATGGAGCATAGCTTTTTGACATGGAGGATAACTAGTTTTAAATAAAGCGTTAGTTTGTTGACATGGAGCATAATTTTGTTGACATGGAGAATAACTTTTTGACATGGAGCATCATTTTTTGACATGGAGCAAATTTTTGTTGACATGGATCCTAACTATGTTTACGTGGATCAAAATTATGTTGACATTGAGCATAAATTTGTTGACATGAAGCATAACTTTTTGACATAGAGCATAACTATGTTGACATGGAGCATAACTTTTTGACATAAGGGATAACTTGTTTGAAATAAAGCGTAAGTTTGTTGACATTGAGCATAACTATGTTGACATGCAGCATAAATTTTTTGACATGGAGCATAACTATGTTGACATGGAGCAAAAATTTTTTGACATGGAGCATAACTTTTTTGACATGGAGCATACCTTTGTTGACATGGAGCTTAACTTTTTTGACATGGAGCATAACTATGTTTACATGGAGCATAACTTTTTGACATGGAGCATAATTTTTTTGACATGGTGCATAAATTTGTTGACATGGAGCATAATTTTGTTGACATGGGGCATAAATTTATTGACATGGAGCATAAATATGTTGACATGGAGTATAACTTTTTAGGCATGGAGCATAATTTTTTGACGTTGAGCATAACTTTGTTGACATGGAGCATAACTTTTTTGACATGGAGCATAACTATGTTGACATGGAGCATAACTTTTTTGACATGGAGCATAACTTTTGTGACCTGGAGCATAAGTTATTTACATGGAGCATAATTTTTTGACATGGAGCATAACTTTTTGTCCAGGAGAATAACTATGTTGACATTGAGCATAACTTTTTTGACATGGAGCATAACTATGTTGACATGCAGCATAAATTTTTTGACATGGAGCATAACTATGTTGACATGGAGCATAATTTTTTGACATGGAGCATTTTTTTTTGACATGGAGCATAACTTTGTTGACATGGAGCATAACTTTTTTGACATGGAGCATAACTATGTTGACATGGAGCATAAATTTTTTACATGGAGCATAACTTTTTTGACATGGTGCATAAGTTTGTTGACATGGAGCATAACTTTGTTGACATGGGGCATAACTATGTTGACATGGAGTATAACTTTTTTGGCATGGAGCATAATTTTTTGACGTTGAGCATAACTTTGTTGACATGGAGCATAACTTTTTTGACATGGAGCATGACTATGATGACATGGAGCATAACTTTTTGACATGGAGCATTACGTTTTTGAAATAGAGCATACATTTATTGACATGGAGCATAACTTTTTTGACATGGAGCATAATTTTTTGACATGGAGCATAATTTTTTTGACAGTGAGCATAATTTTTTGGACATGGAGCAAAACTTTGTTTACATGAATCATAACTATGTTTACTTGGATCATAACTATATTGACATGGGACATAACTTTTTTGACATGGAGCATAACTATTTTGACATGGAGCATAACTTTTTTGACATGGAGCATTACTTTTTTGACATGGAGCATATTTATTTTGACATGTAGCATAATTTTTTGACATGGATCATAACTTTTTTGACATGGAGCATAACTATGTTCACACGAAGCATAACTTTTTGACATGGAGCATATTTTTTGACATGAAGCCTATTTTTATTGAGATGGAGAATAACTTTGTTGACATGGAGCATAACTATGTTGCATTGGAGTATATATTACTTTTTGAAATGGAGCATATTTTTTTTGACATGGAGCATATATTTGTTGACATGGAGCATAGCTTTTTTGAAATGGAGCATAACTATTTTGACATGCAGCATACATTTTTTGACATGGTGCATAACTATGTTGACATGGAGCATAATTTTTTTGACATGGAGCATAACTTTTTTGACATGGAGCATACCTTTGTTGACATGGAGCATAACTTTTTTGACATGGAGCATAACTATGTTGACATGGAGCATAACTTTTTGACATGAAGTATAACTTGTTTGAAATAAAGCTTAAGTTTGTTGACATGGAGCATAACTATGTTGACATGGAGCATATTTTTTTGACATGACGCATCATTTTTTGACATGGAGCAAAACTTTGTTGACATGGATCCTAACTATGTTTACGTGGATCAAAACTATGTTGACATTGAGCATAAATTTGTTTACATGAAGCATACCTTTGTTGACATGGAGCATAACTATGTTGAAATGGAGCATAACTTTTTTGCCATGAAGCATAACAATGTTGACATGGTGCATAATTATTTTGACATGGAGCATAACTATGTTGACATGGACCATAATTATGTTGACATGGAGAATAACTTTTTGACATGGAGCATAACTATGTTGACATGCAGTATAAATTTTTTAACATGGAGCATAATTATGTTGACATGGAGCATAATTTTTTTGACATGGAGCATAACTTTTTTGACATGGAGCATACCTTTGTTGACATGGAGCATAACTTTTTTGACATGGAGCATAACTATGTTGACATGGAGCATAACTTTGTTGACATGGGGCATAAATATATTGACATTGAGCATAACTATGTTGACATGGAGTATAACTTTTTTGGCATGGAGAAAAATTTTTTGACGTTGAGCATAACTTTGTTGACATGGAGCATAACTTTTTTGACATGGAGCATGACTATGATGACATGGAGCATAACTTTTTGACATGGAGCATAACGTTTTTGAAATAGAGCATAAATTTGTTGACATCGAGCATAACTTTGTTGACATGGAGCATAATTTTTTGACATGGAGCATAATTTTTTTGACAGGGAGCATAAATTTTTGACATGGAGCAAAACTTTGTTTACATGAATCATAACTATGTTTACTTGGATCATAACTATAATGACATGGGACATATCTTTTTTGACATGGATCATAACTATGTTGATATGGAGCATAACTTTTTTGACATGGAGCATAACTTTTTTGACATGGAGCATAACTATTTTGACATGTAGCATAATTTTTTGACATGGAGCATAACTTTTTTGACATGGAGCATATAATTTACGTGGAGCATAACTTTGTTGACATGGAGCATAACTATGTTGACATGGAGCATAACTATGTTGAAATGGAGCATAACTTTTTTTCCATGAAGCATAACAATGTTGACATGGTGCATAATTATTTTGACATGGAGCATAACTATGTTGACATGGACCATAATTATGTTGACATGGAGCATAACTTTTTTGACATGGAGCATAACGATGTTGACATGGAACATAACTTTTTGAAATGGAGCATAATATTTTTGACATGGAGCATAAGTTTGTTGACATAGAGCATAACTTTGTTGACATGGAGCATTACTATGTTGACATGGAGCATACTTTTTTGGACATGGAGCATAACTATGTTGACATGGAGCATAACTTTTTTGACATGGAGCATAACTATGTTGACAATGAGCATAACTATTTTGACATGGATCATAACTATGTTGACATGGAGCATAATTTTTTTGACATGGAGCATACGTATGTTGAAATGAAGCATAATTTTTTCGACATGGAGCATAACTTTTTTGACATGGAGCATAACTTTTTTTACATGGAGCATAACTTTTTTGACATGGAGCATAACTATGTTGACACGGAGCATAACTTTGTGACATGGAGCATAACTTTTTTGACATGAAGCATAATTTTATTGAGATGGAGAATAACTTTGTTGACATGGAGCATAACTATGTTGACTTGGAGTATATATTACTTTTTGAAATGGAGCATAACATTTTTGACATGGAGCATATTTTTTTTGACATGGAGCATAACTATATTGACATGCAGCATACATTTTTTGACATGGAGCATAACTATGTTGACATGGAGCATAATTTTTTTGACAAGGAGCATAACTTTTTTGACATGGAGCATACCTTTGTTGACATGGAGCATTACTTTTTTGACATGGAGGATAACTATGTTGACATGGAGCATACTTTTTTTGACATGGAGCATAACTAAGTTGACATGGAGCATAACTATTTTGACATGGATCATAACTATGTTGAAATAGAGCATAACTTTTTGACATGGACCATAACTATGTTGAAATGGAGCATAACTTTTTTGACATGGATCATAGCTATGTTGACATGGAGCATAACTATGTTGACATTGAGCATAAATTTGTTGACATGAAGCATACCTTTGTTGACATGGAGCATAACTTTTTTGACATAGAGCATAACTATGTTGACATGGACCATAATTATGTTGACATGGAGCATAACTTTTTGACATGGAGCATAACTATGTTGACATGCAGTATAAATTTTTTAACATGGAGCATAACTATGTTGACATGGAGCATAAATTTTTTGACATGGTGCATAAGTTTTTTGACATGGAGCATACCTTTGTTGACATGGAGCATAACTTTTTTGACATGGAGCATAACTATGTTGACATGGAGCATAACTTTGTTGACATGGGGCATAAATATATTGACATTGAGCATAACTATGTTGACATGGAGTATAACTTTTTTGGCATGGAGAAAAATTTTTTGACGTTGAGCATAACTTTGTTGACATGGAGCATAACTTTTTTGACATGGAGCATGACTATGATGACATGGAGCATAACTTTTTGACATGGAGCATAACTTTTTGAAATAGAGCATAAATTTGTTGACATCGAGCATAACTTTGTTTACATGAATCATAACTATGTTTACTTGGATCATAACTATAATGACATGGGACATATCTTTTTTGACATGGATCATAACTATGTTGATATGGAGCATAACTTTTTTGACATGGAGCATAACTTTTTTGACATGGAGCATAACTATTTTGACATGTAGCATAATTTTTTGACATGGAGCATAACTTTTTTGACATGGAGCATATTTTTTACGTGGAGCATAACTTTCTTGACATGGAGCATAACTATGTTGACATGGAGCATAACTTTTTTGAAATGGAGCTAAACTTGTTTGACATGGAGCATAACTATGTTAACATGGAGCATACTTTTTTGACATAAAGCATAACTATTTTAACATGGAGCATAACTATGTTGACATGGAGCATAACTTTTTTGACATGGAGCATACATTTTTTGACATGGAGTATAACATTGCTGACATGGAGCATAATTTTTTTAAAAAGGAGCATAACTATGTTGACATGGAGCATAACTTTTTTGACATAGAGCATATTTATGTTTTCATGGAGCATAACTATGTTGACATGGAGCATAACTATGTTGACAAGGAGCATAACTATGTTGACATGGAGCATAACTTTGTTGACATGGAGCATATCTTTGTTGACATGGAGCTTAACTTTTTTGACATGAAGCATATTATGTTGACATGGAGCATAACTATGGTGACATGGAGCATAACTTTTTGACAAGGAGCATAACTATGTTGACATGGAGCATAACTATGTTGACCTAGAGCATAACTATGTTGACATGGAGCATAGCTTTTTGACATGGAGCATAACTTTTTTGACATGGAGCATAACTATGTTTACATGGAGCATAACTTTTTTGACATGGAGCATACATTTTTTTACATTAAGCATAAGTTTGAACATACATTTTTTGACATGGAGCATAAATATGTTGACATGGAGTCTAACTTTTTGACATGGAGCATAACTTTTTTGACATGGAGCATAATTTTTTTACATAGAGCATAACTTTTTACATGGAGCATAACTATGTTGACATGGAGCATAACTAAGTTGACATGGGGTATAACTTTTTTGACATGGAGCATAACTAAGTTGACATGGAGTATAACTTTTTTGACATGGATCATAACTATGTTGACATTGAGCATAGCTATAATGACATGGAGCATAACTTTTTTGACATGGAGCATATATTTTTTGACATGGAGCATAATTTTTTGACATGGAGCATAACTTTTTGACATGGAGCATAATTTTTTGACATAGAGCATAACTTTTTTGACATAGAGCATAACTATGTTGACATGGAGCATAACTAAGTTGACATGGAGTATAACTTTTTTGACATGGATCATAACTATGTTGCCATTGAGTATAGCTATAATGACATGGAGAATAACTTTTTTGACATGGAGCATAACTATGTTGACATGGAATATACTTTTTTTGACATGGAGCATACCTTTGTTGACATGGAGCTTATTTTTTTTTTGACATGGAGCATAAATATGTTGACATGGAGCATAACTATGTTGACATGCAGCAGAACTCTTTCGGCATAGAGCATACCTATGTTGATATGGAGCATAACTATGTTGACAAGGAGCATAACTTTTGTGACTTGGAGCATAACTTTTTTGACATGGAGCTTATCTTTTTGACATGGAGCATAACTATGTTGACATGGAGCATAACTTTTTTGACATGGAGCATACTTTTTTGACATGGAGCATAACTATGTTGACATGGAGCATAACTATGTTGACATGGAGCATAACTTTTTTGACATGGAGCATAACTATTTTGACATTGAGCATAACTTTTTTGACCTAGAACATAACTGTTTTGACATGGAGCATAACTTTTTTGACATGGAGCATACTTCTTTTGACATGAATCATAACTATGTTGATATGGAGCATAACACTTTTGACATGGAGCATAATTTTTTGACATGGAGCATAACTTTTTTGACATGGAGAATAACTTTTTTGACCTAGAGCATAACTTTTTTGACATGGAGCATAACTTTTTTGACATGGAGCATAACTTTTTGACATGAATCATAACTATGTTGATATGGAGCATAACACTTTTGACATGGAGCATATCTATGTTGACATGGAGCATAACTTTTTTGACATGGAGCATAAATTTTTTGACATTAAGCATAAGTTTGAACATACATTTTTTGACATGGAGCATAAATATGTTGACATGGAGTATAACTTTTTGACATGGAGCATAACTTTTTTGACATGGAGCATAATTTTTTGACATAGAGCATAGTTTTTTTGACATGGAGCATAATTTTTTGACATAGAGCATAACTTTTTTGACATGGAGCATAACTATGTTGACATGGAGCATAACTAAGTTGAGATGGAGTATAACTTTTTTGACATGGATCATAACTATGTTGACATTGAGCATAGCTATAATGACATGGAGCATAACTTTTTTGACATGGAGCATAACTTTTTTGACATGGAGCATAATTTTTTTACATGGAGCATAACTTTTTGACATGGAGCATAATTTTTTGACATAGAGCATAACTTTTTTGACATGGAGCATAACTATGTTGACATGGAGCATAACTAAGTTGACATGGAGTATAACTTTTTTGACATGGATCATAACTATGTTGCCATTGAGTATAGCTATAATGACATGGAGCATAACTTTTTTGACATGGAGCATAACTATGTTGACATGGAATATACTTTTTTTGACATGGAGCATACCTTTGTTGACATGGAGCTTATTTTTTTGACATGGAGCATAAATATGTTGACATGGAGCATAACTATGTTGACATGGAGCAGAACTCTTTCGACATAGAGCATACCTATGTTGATATGGAGCATAACTATGTTGACAAGGAGCATAACTTTTGTGACTTGGAGCATAACTTTTTTGACATGGAGCTTAACTTTTTGACATGGAGCATAACTATGTTGACATGGAGCATAACTTTTTTGACATGGAGCATACTTTTTTGACATGGAGCATAACTATGTTGACATGGAGCATAACTATGTTGACATGGAGCATAACTTTTTTGACATGGAGCATAACTATTTTGACATTGAGCATAACTTTTTTGACCTAGAACATAACTATTTTGACATGGAGCATAACTTTTTTGACATGGAGCATAATTCTTTTGACATGGAGCATAACTATGTTGACATGGAGCATATTTATGTTGACATGGAGCATAACTATGTTGACATGTAGCATAATTTTTTGACATGGAGCATAACTTTTTTGACATGGAGCATATTTTTTTGACATGAATCATAACTATGTTGACATGGAGCATAACACTTTTGACATGGAGCATATCTATGTTCACATGGAGCATAACTTTGTTGACATGGAGAATATTTTTTTTGACAGGGAGCATAACTTTTTTGACATGGAGCATACATTTTTTGACATGGAGCATAACTATGTTGACATGGAGCATAACTATGTTGACATTGACTATAACTTTGTTGATATGGAGCATATTTTTTTTTACATAGAGCATATTTTTGGTGAAAAGGAGCATAACTTTTTGCCATGGAGCATAACTATGTTGACAAGGAGCATAACTTTTTTGACATGGAATATAACTATTTTGACCTAGATCATACATTTTTTTACATGGAGCATAATTTTTTTGACATGGAGCACAACTTTTTGACATGGAGAATAACTATTTTGACATGGAGCATAACTTTTATGACATGGAGCATAACTATGTTGACATGGAGCATAACTATGTTGACATGGAGCACAACTTTATTGACATGGAGCATAACTATGTTGACATGGACTATAACTTTGTTGATATGTAGCATAACTTTTTTTTCATGGAGCATAACTATGTTTACAAGGAGCATAACTTTTTTGCCATGGAGCATAACTATGTTTACAAGGAGCATAACTTTTTTGACATGGAGCATAACTATGTTGACCTAGTGTATACGTTTTTTTACATGGAGCATAACTTTTTGACATGGAGCATAACTATGTTGACATGGAGCAAAACTTTTTTGACATGGAGCATAACTATGTTTACATGGAGCATAACTTTTTTGACATGTAGAATAACTTTTTTGACATGGAGCAAAACTTTTTGACATGCAGCATTACTATGTTGCAATGTAGCAAAACTTTTTTGACATGGAGCATAACTATGTTTACATTGAGCATAACTTTCTTGACATGGAGCATAACTTTGTTGACATGGAGGATAACTTTTTTGACATGGAGCATAACTATGTTGACATGAAGCATAATTTTTTTATAATCGAACATAATTATGTTGACATGGAGCATAACTGTTATGACATGGAGCATAACTATGTTGACATGGACTATAACTTTGTTGATATGGAGCATAACCTTTTTGACATGGAGCATATATTTGTTACAAGGAGCATAAATTTTTTTCCATGGAGCATAACTATGTTGACATGGAGCATTTTTTTTACATGGAGCATAACTTTTTTTTACATGGAGCATAACTATGTTGACATGGAGCATAACTATATTTACATGGAGCATAACTTTGTTGACATGGAGCATAATTTTGTTGACATGGAGCATAACTTTATTGACATGGAGCATAACTATGTTGACATTGACTATAACTTTGTTGATATGGAGCATATCTTTTTTGACATGAAGCTTAACTATGTTGACATGGAGCATAACTTTTTTGACATGGAGCATAACTTTTTTGACATGGAGCTTAACTTTTTGACATGGAGCATAACTATGTTGACATGGAGCATAACTTTTTTGACATGGAGCATACTTTTTTGACATGGAGCATAACTATGTTGACATGGAGCATAACTATGTTGACATGGAGCATAACTTTTTTGACATGGAGCATAACTATTTTGACTTTGAGCATAACTTTTTTGACCTAGAACATAACTTTTTTGACATGAAGCCTAACTTTTTTGACATGGAGCATAACTATGTTGACATGGAGCATAACTATTTTGACATGGAGCATAACTTTTTTGACATGGAGCATAATTATTTTGACATGGAGCATAACTATGTTGACATGGAGCATATTTATGTTGACATGGAGCATAACTATGTTGACATGTAGCATAATTTTTTGACATGGAGCATAACTTTTTTGAAATGGAGAATAACTTTTTTGACCTAGAGCATAACTTTTTTGACATGGAGCATAACTTTTTTGACATGGAACATAACTTTTTGACATGAATCATAACTATGTTGACATGGAGCATAACACTTTTGACATGGAGCATATCTATGTTGACATGGAGCATAGCTTTGTTGACATGGAGAATAACTTTTTTGACAGGGAGCATAACTTTTTTGACATGGAGCATAAATTTTTTGACATGGAGCATAACTATGTTGACATGGAGCATAACTATGTTGACATTGACTATAACTTTGTTTATATGAAGCATATTTTTTTTTACATAGAGCATATATCTGGTGAAAAGGAGCATAACTTTTTGCCATGGAGCATAACTATGTTGACAAGGAGCATAACTTTTTTGACATGGAACATAACTATTTTGACCTAGATCATACATTTTTTTACATGGAGCATAATTTTTTTGACATGGAGCACAACTTTTTGACATGGAGAATAACTATTTTGACATGGAGCAAAATTTTTTGACATGGAGCATAACTATGTTTACATGGAGCATAACTTTGTTGACATGGAGCATAATTTTGTTGACATGGAGCATACATTTTTTGACATGGAGCATAAGTATGTTGACATGGAGCATAACTTTTATGACATGGAGCATAACTATGTTGACATGGAGCATAACTATATTGACATGGAGCACAACTTTATTGACATGGAGCATAACTATGTTGACATGGACTATAACTTTGTTGATATGTAGCATAACTTTTTTTACATGGAGCATAACTATGTTTACAAGGAGCATAACTTTTTTGCCATGGAGCATAACTATGTTTACAAGGAGCATAACTTTTTTGACATGGAGCATAACTATGTTGACCTAGTGTATACGTTTATTTACATGGAGCATAACTTTTTGACATGGAGCATAATTATGTTGACATGGAGCAAAACTTTTTTGACATGGAGCATAACTATGTTTACATGGAGCATAACTTTGTTGACATGGAGCATAACTTTGTTGACATGGAGCATAACTTTTTTGACATGGAGCAAAACTTTTTGACATGCATCATTACTATGTTGCAATGGAGAAAAGCTTTTTTGACATGGAGCATAACTATGTTTACATTGAGCATAACTTTCTTGACATGGAGCATAACTTTGTTGACATGGAGGATAACTTTTTTGACATGGAGCAAAACTATGTTGACATGTAGCATAACTTTTTGACATGGAGCATAAATTTTTTGACATGGAGCATAACTATGTTGACATGGAGCATACCTTTGTTGACGTGGAGCATAACTTTTTTGACATGGGGCATAACTATGTTGACAAGTAGCATAACTATATTGACATGGAGCATAACTTTTTTGACATGGAGCATAATTTTTTTAACATGGAGTATAACTATTTTGACATGAGCATAACTTATTTGAGATGGAGTATAACTATGTTGGCATGGAGCATAAATTTTTTGACATGGAGTATAACTTTGTTGACATGGAGCATAACTTTTTTGAAATGGAGCTAAACTTGTTTGACATGGAGCATAACTATGTTAACATGGAGCATAACTATGTTGACATGGAGCATAACTTTATTGACATGGAGCATAACTTTTTTGACATGGAGCATATTTTTTGACATGGAGCATAACTATGTTGACATGGAGAAACAAAACCAATAGAGGACATTTGGTTGTGGCCTACAATCCATAACACAGTACGAACAGCTTACAGAAAGCTAGACAGTCTCAACAGCTTACTGTTGGTTAGATCGTCTAAGCAGCTTACACTAAATTAGACATTGTGAGCAGCTTACACTAAAATAGACAGTGTGAGCAGTTGACATTGGCCCGTTGTGTAAACAATGTATTCTAATCGTTAAAGAGGATATTATCCAGCATATTAAGATTGAAGATAAATCGAACTATCAATGACTGGCTTACATTATAGCGTTCTTTAAGCTAAAAAATATATATATTAAATAGCGACGGTTCTAACATTAATTTCATCATGTATACACGTAATGCTTTAAAATCAAAAAAAATAATTGGTCATGATCCTTATTTTAAACCTTAATAAATGTCTACTTCAGTAATGGCTTGACCTTATAATAGGTAAATTTACCTAAGACTGGTTGAGACGCTAAACAAATGATTGGTATTCTGACAATTGGTTTCACGTTGATTCTGAGAGAAATTCGCGAAATTATGTACGGCATAAATCGTCGGAAATAACTGGCAAACCCGAGAAAACTGCATAACTCTGTTGCAGTTGTCACTGCATAACTCTGTTGCAGTTGTCACTGCATAACTCTGTTGCAGTTGTCACTGCATAACTCTGTTGCAGTTGTCACTGCATAACTCTGTTGCAGTTGTCACTGCATAACTCTGTTGCAGTTGTCACTGCATAACTCTGTTGCAGTTGTCGGAATTGGCCATTTTCTCACAACCTCAACTTTTGAGGTATCACAGCAAACTCCTTGGTCTCAGATGGTGTGAACTAGAAAGTTGACTTCACGCCGTAGAAGATGAAATTTGACATTTACGTGGATGAAGTTTAGCCGAGTCTCGATAATACGACCCAACATCTGCTCAAGGTGTTCCAAGTGTTCATTAGAGGGACTGGAGTCAATTAGTAGGTCATCCTGGTAAACCAACAGAAATGTAAAAAGTAAGTCGTCCGTAGTTCTGTGCATCAGTTGCTGGAAGGTTGCTGGGGCAGATGAGAGTCCCATGGGCATACGGGTGTATTCAAAGAGGCCCAGGGGAGTAACAAAAGCCGTCTTGTGTTGTTCGTTCGGATGCATCACTATCTGCTGGTATCCACTAGCAAGATCCAGGGTTCAAAAGAACTGGGCTCCACCCAAAGCATCAAAGGACTCTTGGTTGCGTGGCAGGGGACAGGCATCGCCCATCTTTTTCTGATTCTATCGCCTGTAGTCCACTGTAAGACGAATGCCCCCACCAGGCTTCCTCATCAGAAAAATAGGTGCTGCGTACAGTCTATGGCTCTCCGTAACGGCTTTCTTTTCCATGAGACCCTTATATGGTCTTTCACCTCTTGCAATTGTTGCGGTGATAGTCTGCGATATGGCTGCGCGACTGGTGTTTTGTCCTGATACGGTAATACGCGGCATCTGTATAACCTTTTTCATCCCGTGCAAATGCAGTGGCTCGTCGAATGAGAAGTTCTTCCAGCTGTTGGCACTGATCTCTGCTAAGATCCAAACCCTGCAAGTTTACCTTTATCGACTCAGGTAGTTTTGTTTGTTCTCTCTCACTATGAGTTCACTGGCTGTCGCAATAAAGTGTACTAGCTTATTCGTTTCTACTGTCTCAACGGGTTCAAGCTGAGCTACATGAGTCCTTCTTGGCAGAAATATGCCGTCTGAACAAAGGTTAGCGACTCGCACAAATGGGGTGCTGGTAGAGATGTGGGCATGTGGGGATGCTAGTAGAGATGTGGGGATGTGGGGATGCTGGTAGAGATGTGGGGATGTGTTTTTCGACCCCGGAGACGCAATAAGCAGCTGTGACATCTTGATGTCGCAAATTCGGAGATTAGCTATGGATAGAGTAGGAATAAAACTCTTTGAGATGCTCTCGTAGTCTTTGATCCAGCTTTCAGGACCCCCCCCCCCCCGTACTTCTCGTGCTGTAACTTTCAGGAGTGCCGGCACATTGGCGACACATTCGGGAGACAAGGGTTCATGACGTTCATGCCTATCAGTGCTGGCACTTCTTGCTTTCGAGCCTTTGTCGCAAATTCGGAGATTAGCTATGGATAGAGTAGGAATAAAACTCTTTGAGATGCTCTCGTAGTCTTTGATCCAGCTTTCAGGACCCCCCCCCCGTACTTCTCGTGCTGTAACTTTCAGGAGTGCCGGCACATTGGCGACACATTCGGGAGACAAGGGTTCATGACGTTCATGCCTATCAGTGCTGGCACTTCTTGCTTTCGAGCCTGGCTGCTTAGGTCAATGAGTGTCTTGACCACCACAATGAGAAGTTCTCTAAGGTCTGTCCTAACAATCGTACGTCCACAGTTAAAATCCTCAGCTCCATTCACGGCTCGTAAGATGATAAAACCACGTTGTAGATTACGGTGGCCGAGATTTTGAATTGCCCAGGACTCTGTGACCGCATTAACTTCACTTCCTCTATTAATAAGTACCTCAACTTGGTGTCCATGTAGGATCACATCCAGAGTCTGGCACTTACCTATCAGACCTACTGGCAACCCCTATACGTGTCTAGAAGTCTCCCTGGTTTGCCGGCAGTTGTCTCAATGTCGACTGTTGTCGTCGTTGGACCTGCTGTGTCCTCTGATGGTGTTGATGTCCCCCCTGCGAGACATGTAACTACCCTTAGACAAGCATTTATTTTCACGGGGACCCTTTCGATTACACCAGAAGCAAGGGGCGTCCGTGCGTGGAATTTGAGGGTGAGACTCAGTGACCTGGTCATCACGGTGGTCCCTTTGCCGCTGTGGCGATGGAGGAGGATATCGTTCTGCCAAGGCCAGACAAAAACACCACGCCTTGGTAACCGGACGTTAAACCCACAGTACAAAGGGGGGTTACCACTGCAAGATGGACTTTTATTCAGAAAAATAGTCGATCCACTCCAAGGCAACTGTATGCATTTTCTGCTTCCAACAAGTTTGATACCCGACATAATGTACTCCCTGATTGATGACACGGGGCACCAAGGCGTAGACAGGAACATCAGTCTTGTGGGTTCTCGTGTTTAGTGGCCCGGGGTGCATGCACAAATCAAAGAGTACATCGCCAAATTCAGGCGGTGCACCATGGAACGTCTCCCCAGCATGATACATGTCAAATCAACGCTGATTGTTGCCAGCTGCCCGCTAGAAATAATCGCAAATGACGTCACCAAGCTCGAGCCAGTGAGCGATGGGAGAGAGGGTGTGTTGGTGATCACTGATGTCTTTACAAAATTCACCCGAGCTGTGCCGACCTGTAATCAAAAAATCCCCAACGTAGCCAAAGTAATAGTCTATAAGTGGTTCCAGCCGTACATGGGGCCAATCAGAATTCACAGTGACCAAGGTCTATCCTTCGAATCACGGCTAATTGTGGAACAGTTTGACTTCTATGACATTAACAGGTCTCATACCACTCCGTACCATCCTGAAGGGAATGGTCAGTGCGAGAGATTTAACCGGACGATGTACAATCTACTCCGATCATTATCACCGGATAAGAAACTCCAGTGGCCCACGTTTTTACCGGACTTGGTACAAGCGTAAAATAACACTTCCCATGCGTCTAGTTATAAAAAGTGTTGGACTGCGATAAAACTTAAAAATAAATTAATTAGACATGAACAATTTTTGTCAATATAACAATATAAGTTAGCTTTAATAAAAATTTTACATAATAAACAAGCATACGTTTCGGTACACACCTTCATCCCTACAACAAAGAAACAATTAAAGAAGTATAAATTAAATTTACATATTATTATATTATTAT
This sequence comes from Lymnaea stagnalis, assembly GCA_964033795.1. NCBI lineage: Eukaryota > Metazoa > Mollusca > Gastropoda > Lymnaeidae > Lymnaea > Lymnaea stagnalis. The sequence goes on along the minus strand of CAXITT010000605.1, from coordinate 97,357 downwards.
AAATGTCCAAAGAAGTCAACAAAACTTTCTAGTTGTGTTATGTCCATATTGGGTATCCCATACGTATATCCTACATAAAAAGGGGGGAGAAAAAATAGGAGTGGGCGAAAAAACCAGACAGAAACAAAGTGAAGAAGATTGGAAAGGAAGCAACTTAGAGTAAAATTTAGAAAACCAAACAGGAAAAGACATGGCAGTTACGTGAAATTGTGGATTTGGTTTATTCCATACCAACTTACCAAATCATGATATCAATTTTTTCTCCATATAAACTCTATTCAATGTGTTATAAGTATACAGTATACTAGTTACTGCGATGTCTAAAATTCCATCATGGTTAGTGCTATTGAAATGTTTGGAGACCGTACAGAGAGCCTGTTTATTTATGTTGTAGAGGTGTTCTCTAAATCGGTGTCTAAGGCGATGACCCGTCTCTCCTACAGATAATTTACCGCACATTTTACAAAGAGTGGTGTAAATCCCGTTGCGCCTTGTGCAGGTAAAGCCATCTTTTAGTCTGAATATTTCCAGAAAGAAATTGATCTTATAAACTTCAATCACCTAGGGACATGTGTTGCTAAGGCTACGGCTGCAACTGTTGGTGCCTTTATGTGCTTTGATAGCAGGCCGGTGGCTTCTAACTAGCATGTCTCTAAGGCTCTTGTCCCTCCGAAAAGCGAAAAAAAAAAGAAGTTTTCTGAAAATCTCATTGGTGACCGAGTCTGCCATAAGAATTCAGCGGCTTTTCAGAACCACAAAACGAGCTTTTAGGTTATAAGGATGAACAGTTAAATACATTTAGACCTGTCCCTAGCGTCAGAATGAGTCGCTTTAAAAGAATCCTAGAAGTTGCTTCCTTTCCAATTTTCTTCACTTTGTTTTTTTTCGCCCACTCCTATTTTTTTCTCCCCCCTTTTTAGGTAGGATATACGTATGTGTGTGTGTGTATGTATATATATATTATATGTAAATTTAACTCGAAAGACAGCTGCTTTTAAAATGTGTTCAGTATATCACCTCCGTCGGAAAAAATTCAACATTTCAGCCGTCCTGTCCCAAAAATCCTCATCATTGCTACAGTCTTCTCAGTCTCAGCAACTGAGATAAAGGGATGGAGTTTTTGCATGATTTAGGATTGGATAATGAATATAGTAAGAAACTGTGCCTGTCTGTTTTCTTAGAGAAGTCCAAAGAATTGATAGTACTTTTGCGTACATAGCTATATGCATGTTCTAGTTTCGATAGTACCCAGGACCTATCAATGAAGAACATCAATAAGTGGGACATATGCTGGGCAATAAGATAAAAATATAAAATTGATAGTATTTTAGAATTCTAATAACCATTTCTTTGTCGGCAAATTTGGGGACATTGTGTGTGTAGCCAAGTTTCCTATGTTTAAATACCAAATTTCCTATGTTGTTTCTGATGTATGTTTTTCCAGGTTAAACAGTTATATATATGTTCCCTTATTTTGGGGGAATTGCTGTGGTATTGTTTTGTAATAGACCCAGTGGGGACGCTGGGATTTAAACAGTTGGGATGGATATGGCAATGTTCCACTTTTTATGTATCAACAAGTAGGTATTATTTTTCTCTGTGGCTGAGTGCCACCTATGGGCACGCTCCTGTGGCACATGTTAATCCATGTTCACAGCCACTGAGCTGGGCATACATGTCCCACGGGGGCCCTGCTTGAGTGTGTACAGTGATATGAGCTGGGCATACATGTCCCACGGGGGCCCTGCTTGAGTGTGTACAGTGATAGGCTAATTTGGAGAGATGACGTCATTTTCGTGTTTTGTTAAGTTGCTGTTTTGGATTCACTCCCTTTATCATGGCAGACCGCGTCCACTTTGCCTAGTTTGAGTGCATTTCAACTCATCTTTGATACCGTGGGAATCTGGATCCTTGTGAGTTCCCGGTCCTTATGGGATCCCAATCCCGAAGGATCCCGATACAAGTTGGATTCCTATCCAATTATAACCAAATAATAGGTAAATGGATGGATCTTGCACAAACTTAGTAAACATAAATTTGATTATCGATATTCAATACAGAAGGCTACGTACTAGTCTGATAATATCAAATTCTTTGGGGCTGGGGTCCCCATTAAATTTTCCTTATATAAGTTTAATAAATATCAATAGGCTTCGTTAGACAACACAATAGATTTTGTGTGAATTGATGGATATAGGCTTAGCTTTGTAGCACTACCGTTCATACCCAGTATTGAAATATCAGTGGATTTAAAACCATTGATATCCAATTCATTCAGGGGCAGCATAGAGTTTTCAAGAACATTTGATAGTTGGAAAAATCTAAATCTATGAAATTTTAAAACTGATTATAAAGGAACAAAGAATTAAATGTTAACTCCTGTATTTTTTAAATTATTTTTAGTTAAAAGTCTAGAAGCTTATATTATGGAACGAATTCCTCCGAAGGCCCGGCTTTACATTAATGTAAAAATATTTATAGTTATTTCATTTTGTTGTAGATATTTTCATATTCGAAAAACAATTTCAAAGGAAAGTCATTTTGCACACGTTTCGGACTGCTATTAAATTTAAGCTAGAATGTTCTAGAAAGCTCTAAATTGATCCATGAGGATATATTTGGATCGAAACGCTTAAGATAAGGTTAGTTAAGTTCTATGGATTTCTGTATATTTATCGGTTTTTACCAGTAGCTTTATCTATTTATTTTATTTGTTTCGTGAAATGTCTAGATTTTTCTAAGCATTTCAATTTTTCTATAACTCACTTTAAGCTTATATCAATATCCTCATGATGTGTGTTATTTTTATATAATTTTCAATGAGTTTCCGAGAATGTTATGGAATAATATCTGAAGATACCAAAGCAGTTTTTTGGAAAGTTCAGATTTGAATTTCCCATTATAATGACCTAAGTTATTCACATAAATGAGGATCCAGTCTTGATTCCCCTTGCTCGACTTTTCAAGATGAATGGGTTTGAGCATTGCGTACTCGAGCGGTTTCCAGTCTTGCTTTTCGTTGCTCGACTCTTTCGGAAGCTCATGATGACCTTTTCTTTCGTGTTTGAGGTGTAGAAAAACCCATAGCTTTTCATTTTGGTGGCATAATTGATTGGACAGCGAAAGTATTGCTTTGTGACGAATATTAAAAATGCATGTGATGTATGTTATTAGCAATGGTATTTCACAATTAACACAAATTGTTAGGTAACACTCAAAATGAAATATCGCTCTTCGTATTTGATTCAATTAATTTACGATATTCCTAACGTTAATAATTTTCACACTTTAGGATGTCTCATCTTTTTTACATGAAAACCTCGCACAATAGGTAAGTTCATTGTTGGCAGTAGAGTTCCAGTTGTATAGCGTCACATTAATTTATAAATCATAAATTCCAGCGTTAAAATCTCGATACTGCCATAGTTCAATACGTAAGTTGTCTAGTGTGTAATTTAATTACTTAAGAAACCATCGATTCATGTCAAATGTCTTTACATAACACAAAACAACTCCGAAAATTTAACACTCCATTCAAGATACTTTTAAGTTAAAAAAAAAACGTTTCAACGTCATATATGATTCTAAAATACGTTACAAAATTCAAGCTTATTTATAAAAATAACAAAAATACTTTCTACACTAAAAAATGCAAAAACTGCTTTCTCTGCTTTCTCTGCTTTACTACAAATTTGCTGCCTGTTAGAAGAAGAATTAGAAAAAATTGTCGGCCGATTAAGCTCCATCCAACCATGCAATAGCTATGTTTGAAATTATAGTTATAATGCTCTTAGAAGAAAAAACGAAAGTAGGGTCACTTGCCCAAACGGAATATATTGTAAAATGTTTTTCTTATTTATGGTATAGAAATGCATACGATAATTATATAGATAATAAAAGGGTGGGAAACGAATTTAGGGCCCCCGGCCACAAACGGAATATTGTATAATTGTTGTATTACCCCAGAAACCTACTTAATATTGTGGAGAGTTCGCTGACCACCCAAGCTTGTGGAGAGTCGGACCGCGCCTGACGTAATCTGTCTGACCACCCAAGCTTGTGACCACGCACGAGCGCCGTCTCTGACGTAATCCGTCTGACCGAAGGATCAAGCTTGTGGAGCACGACGGACCCAAGGATCAAACGCCTGACCAATTACGGCCGTCTGACACCCAGACACGACCATCCATCTGACCAGGGCATTTACCTGGGACGTCTAGACCGACAATGGAGAAGGGGGCGGGGTATAATCTGGACTGGGAGGTATAAATAGGGAAGAAGGTGGACGGACT
>CAXITT010000605.1:35877-88292 GCA_964033795.1 Lymnaea stagnalis | reverse complement strand
GGGAGGAATTCGAGAAAAAATTGTGGCAGAGAACAGAGAGTTTTTAGTCAGTCCGTGCTGGTACAGGGGGGGGGGGAGCCAATCAAGTGAATGGAATAGTGGAGTGACGTCATCACGGTTTTTGGGGGTGTTTTTTTTTGCCTCTAGAACTAGACTAGCAGCTGAGAGCTGAGTTGTGAACCTTCTAGAACTAGACTAGCAGCTGAGAGCTGAGTTGTGAACCTTCTAGAACTAGACTAGCAGCTGAGAGCTGAGTTGTGAACCTTCTAGAACTAGACTGGCAGCTGAGTTGTGAGTTGTGAACCTTCTAGAACTAGACTAGCAGCTGAGAGCTGAGTTGTGAACCTTCTGTCATTTTTCTAACAATTGTTTTGGTGAACATGACAGCAGAGAGTTGCAGTAGTCAAGACGAGATAGAACAAGAGCACAGATTACTGTTGTTTTTGTTGCACTAACTGGGAGGTAGTGGCACTAACTGTGAGGTAGTGGCACTAACTGTGAGGTAGTGGCGGATGGAGCTGATCTGACGGATAGCGGTGTATGCAGAACGACACATATGAGAGATGTGTTTATCGAGAGACATGTTGTTAGACAGAATATAACCGAGATTGCTAGCAGAGGATGTAAACTGTATGTCGGAGTGACCTACTTGAAATGAGGTGGGGAGAGCTGAGGTAGAGGATGATTTGTGATCATGAATAAGGAGTACTTCCGTTTTGTTATTGTTAAGCTTCAACTTGCTAAGGGTCATCTATGATTTGATATCACCAATGCTCTCCCGCAAAATCTCCCGTATGCTTGTAAAGCTGCATGTCGTCTGCGAATGACTGACTCTCCACAGCATGCCTCTCGAGCTAGAGGAGCCTGGTAAACATGTAGAATAGAATCGGGCCTAAAACGGACCCCTGCGCAGCAAGTCAGCACTGCCTGAGAGACAACCATCAACAGCGACCGCCTAGGTCCTATCCCAGAGTAGGACCTAATCCAAGCCAAAACTGAATCTGAAATTCCAAAGTAATTTTCAAGGGTTTTGTAAAGTATTTCATGGTCAACAGTGTCAAAGGCCACACTGAGGTCTAAGAAGATCAGGATGGAGATATCACCGCTGTCTAGTGCGAGCAAGAGGTCATTGATGACTCTCAAGAGAGCTGTCTCAGTGCTATGGAAAGGTCTATAGGCCGACTGATCAGGAATGAGAAGAGAGTGGTCGTTTAAGTAAGCACAAGATTGTTTTGAACTAGTTTTGCAGTGACTTTCGATAAAATAATAGGTTAGATACTGGTCTGTAGTTATTATTTATTATTTTTCATCCTGACCAGTCCTCTTAAGCAATGGTTTGATGTCAGATGACTTGCAAATAAATGGGACAGTGACCGAAGTCAAGCTTTCATTGACTATATGGGTTATCTTTGGGAGCAAATGATCTAACGATTCGACCTACGGGGGGGGGGGGTGGTATGGGGTCCAAAGAACATGACGCAGGTTGAGCTTTCAGAATAATATTTTTTACCTCTAGTTCCTAAACCACTTTAATAANAAGAAAATGGAGGAAAATCTAGGGGTGATATGTCAAGACGATCAAACTCAGCGCGAATGTCAGCAACTTTGCTTGTAAAAAAAAATACAGAAAATATCTGTTTGCTGGGGCAATGGATACACTGAAAGAAGAGAAATTCATTTGTTTCTCCCTCTGAGGTGGCTACAAAAAACAAACAAGTGCCGGTTTTACCCATCATTATCTTTTGGGTACCATAAAAAGTCTTAGGACTCAGATTGCTGTTCAAGGCACGCACATTAAAAAAACCGAATTATTAGCGTTTGTAATAAAACCCAGCCGTCTCCCATTGTTAACAAGTATAATGTGCAGAGAATCAAGCAAAAAACAGAGACCCAAAAAAATCAACTGATATTCTCCCTTTCTTTTCGTTTACTTTAGATTTCTTCGTCTTTAAAATAAAAGAGTGACAATAGATCTTAATTAACGTAAAAAACAAAATAACTTTATACTACGTTTCTTATACGTTGTGATTTATATTCTGCTCTTCTTTATTCTAAGAGACAGCCATCAACATAAGAACAACTTCGCGTGTTTTAGAGACAGCCATAAACTTAGAACCACTTAACGTGTTTCAGTGACAGCCATCAACATTAGAACAACTTCGCTTTTTCAGTTATAGAAATTAACATTAGAAAAAAATGATGTGTTTCAGTGACAGCCATTAACTTTAGAACCACTTCACATGTTCCAATGACAACCAATAGCATTAGAACCAATTTATTTGTTTCAGTGACAGCCATCAACATTACAACCACTTTACGTGTTTCATTGACAGCCATCAACATTAGAACCACTTTACGTGTTTTAACGAGAGCCATCAAATTTAGAACCACTTAAGGTGTTTCAGTGACTTAAGAACCAATTCACATGTTTCAATGACAGCCTTCAATTTTAGAACCAATTTTACGTGTTTCAATTACCGCCATCAACTTTAGAACCACTTCACGTGTTTCGGTGACAGCCATCAACATTAGAACCACTTAACGTGTTTTATTGACAGCCATAAACATTAGAACCACTTTACGTGTTTCAGTGACAGCCAACAACATTAGAACCACTTCACGTGTTTCAAAGACAGCTATTAACATTGGAACCACTTTATGTGTTTCAGTGAAAGCCATCAAAATTAAAACCACTTTACGTGTTTCAGTGACAGCCATCAACATTAGAACCACTTCACGTTTTTTTCAGTTCGAGCCTTCAACCGGCGAACTACTTCACATGTTTTAGATACAGCCATCAACATTAGAACCACTTTACGTGGTAGGTGAGAGCCATCAAATTTAGAACCACTTTAGGTGTTTCAATGACAGCCATTAACATTAGAACATCTTTACGTGTTTCAGTGACAGCCATCAGCTTTAAAACTACTTCACGTGTGTCAGTGACGGCCATCAACTTTAGAACCACTTCACGTGTTTCAGTAACGGCCATCAACATTAGAACCACTGAACGTCTTTCAGTGACAGCCTTCAACTTTAGAACCACTTCACGTGTTTCAGTGGCAGCCATCAACATTAGAACCAAATAACATGTTTCAGTGACAGCGATGAACATTGAAGCACTTCACTTGTTTCAGTGACAGCCATCAACATTAGAAACACTTTATGTGTTTCAGTGACAGCCATCAACATTAGATCCACTTCACGTGTTTCAGTGACAGCCATCAACATTAGAACCACTTCACATGTTTCAGTGACAGCCATCAACTTTAGAACCACTTCACGTGTTTCAGTGACAGCCATCAACATTTGAACCACTTTACGTGTTTTAGTGAAAGCCATAAACATTAGAACAACTTCAAGTGTTTCAGTGACCAGCTATTAACATTAGAACCACTTTACGTTTTTCAGTTCCAGTCATCATTATTAGAACCACTTTACGTGGTAGGTGAGAGCGATCAAATTTAGAACCACTTTAGGTGTTTCAATGACAGCCATTGACATTAGAACCACTTTACGTGTTTCAGTGACAGCCATCAACTTTAAAACTACTTCACGTTTGTCAATGACAACCATCAAATTTAGAACCACTTCACGTGTATCAGTGACAGCCATCAACATTAGAACCAAATAACATATTTCAGTGACAGCGATGAACATTGAAGCACTTCACCTGTTTCAGTGACAGCCATCAACATTAGAAACTTTATGTATTTCAGTGACAGCCATCAACATTAGATCCACTGTACATGTTTCAGTGACAGACATTAGCATTAGAACCAATTTATGTGTTTCAGTGATAGCCATGAACATCAAACAACTTAACGTGTTAATTGTGAGCCATCAAATTTAAATCCACTTTTGCTGTTTCATTGACAGCCGTCAACATTAGAACCACTTTACGTGTTTCAGTGAGAGCCATCAACTTTAGAACAACTCCACATGTTGTTTTTTTTGGACAGTCTTCAACATTCGTTCCACTTTACGTTTTCCAGTGAAAGCCATCATCATTACAAACATTTTACGTGTTTCAGTGAAGGCAATCAACATTGACCACTTTACGTGGTAAGTGAGAGCCATCAAATTTAGAAACGCTTTAGGTGTTTCAGTGACAGTCATCAACATTAGAACCACTTCACATGTATCAGTGACAGTAATCAACATTGAAACCACTACACGTGTTTCAGAGACAGTCATTAACATTAGAACCACTTCACTTTTTCAGGGATAGAAATTAACATTAGAAAAACATGATGTGTTTCAGTGACAGCCATTAACTTTAGAACCACTTCACATGTTTCAATGACAACCAATAGCATTAGAACCAATTTATTTGTTTCAGTGACAGCCATCAACATTACAACCACTTAACGTGTTTCATTGACAGCCATCAACATTGAAACCACTTCACGTGTTTTAGTGACAGTCATTAACTTTGGAAACACTTTACTTGTTTCTGTGACAGTCATCAACAATAGAACCACTTCACATGTTTCAGTGACAGCTATCAACATTAGAACCACTTTACTTATTTTAGTGACAGCCATCAACATTAGAACCACTTCACATGTTTCAGTTTCAGCCATCAACTTTAGAACCACTTCACGTGTTTCAGTGACAGCCATCAACATTAGAAACACTTCACATGTTTCAGTGACAGCCATCAACATTAGAACCACTTCACATGCTTCAGTGACAGCCATCAACATTAGAACCACTTTACGTGTTTTAGTGACAGCCATAAACATTAGAACCGCTTCACGAGTTTCAGTGACAGCCATTAACATTAGAAACACTTCATGAGTTTCAGTGACAGACATCAACATTAGAACCACTTCACGTGTTTCTGTGACATTAGAACTACTTAACATGTTTCAGTGACAGCCATCAACATTAGAACCACTTTACGTGTTTTAGTGACAGCCATAAACATTAGAACCACTTCACGTGTTTCAGTGACAGCCATTAACATTAGAAACACTTCATGCGTTTCAGTGACAGACATCAACATTAGAAACACTTCACGTGTTTCAGTGAAAGCCATTAACATTAGAACCGCTTGACGTGGTAAGTGAGAGCCATAAAATTTAATCCACTTTAGGTGTTTGAATGACAGCCATCACCATTAGAACCATTTTACGTGTTTCAGTGACAGCCATCATGTTTAGAACCACTTCACATGTTTTTTTGACTGTCTTCAACATTCGTACCACTTCACGTGTTTCAGTGAAAGCCCTCAACATTACAAACATTTTACGTGTTTCGGTGAAGGCAATCAACATTAGAACCACTTTACGTGATAAGTGAGAGCCATCAAATTTAGAACCACTTTACGCAGTAATGTAGACGACAAAGTTTCAGGAATTTTAAAATTTTGGGCTGTTATCTCAAACTGTGCAACTCTTTTTCCGTAAATTTCGGAAATACTTTACAAATTTTATTGCATCGCAACGGCTGGAGCCGTGAGTCCATTTTCCATTGCTCCCAAATTGGCTGTTATTTCGATTTCTTTTAATTTTATTTGGAGCTTTAGCTCCATTTGTTTAAGTTCTCGTTATTTTTCATCTCTCTCTCTCTCTTTGAGCATTTAGTATAATTGTCTAAGCTCTCGTTCTTTTTCATCTCTCTCTCTCTCTCTCTCTCTCTCTCTCTCTCTCTCTCTCTCTCTCTCTGAGCATTTAGCTCCATTTGTTTGAGCTTCAGTTGTAGTTCCATACTAGGATCATGCGATTGTGTCACTGAGGCCAGTTCGTCCTCAGATAACCCATCTTCATCCACTAAATGGACGGTGATCCTATCTCGTACGGTCTTTTTTACTGCCGAATGAGCTACATTTATTCCTAGAGCTTTAGCAATGGAAAATAGCTCCTTCCTAGAACATTTGTCTAATTCCTCTACTGATGGGTTTTCAACATCAAAATCCATTTTGACACAGGCAAAATATAACAATAAGTTTTAATAAAACTTAAGCTTAGTGAACACACACATAAAAATTGAATTTAAAAAAAAATTGCAACTAGCCCTGTTATTAGTATCGTAAAATGGTATCATGCACTCAAATTTAGTCTGAGTATATTAAAGTAAACAGTGGGTCAAAATCAACAGAAAAACACTCAGTGTATTACTGTTGTATTAAAAATTATGGAATCAAATATCCAAGGACAATCCCACAATTTGTTAAATTTTGGGATTTGTAAGAAATAAAAATGTTGATTCAGGTATAACCCGGAGGAGCAACCCAATGTGTTAAATTGGGAGCTTTTAAGAAATAATAATATGTATTCAGTTATCCCCGGAAAAGCCCCCAATTGTTAAAATTGGGGATTAATGAGAATAAAATATGGATTCATTTATCCCCGGAAGAGCCCACAATTGTTAAAATTGGGGACTTAAGAAAAATAATAATATTGAATCAATTATCGCGGACGAGCTATCCCAATTGTTACGCACTGGCTTCTAATATGAGAAATTAATCTCCTATTTTAATGTTAATTGGCTCGTTGTAAACAGTGCATAACAATGGACCATACCATAGAGTCAACACTATTAAAGATAAGACACCCAAAACAGTTGCTAGTCACACTTAATAAGATTTATTAAGTATTAATGTAATTTTTTAAAAAAAAGAAGAAAAAGAAATATCTTTACAAATCATCAACTTACAGTATGGCAGATCTTGTACCGGTACACAGTTAACATAGTTCGTATAATGTGCCCATTAATAATGATGAAATGTGAAATAAACATATATAAATATGAACACACAAATACACAAAGAAATACACGCCTCGTAAAGTTAATAATATCTATCTGAATCTCCATCTCTCCGTATCTGTCAAACCCTTACATACATGTAGCGTAAGACGCTTCCAGAAAAGAATTATGACGTGTTGTTAACATTTCTCGGGTTATCGAGAAGATTCGACAAGATACCAAGAGACATACTACCCAATGTGTAATTGGCAGTGGTTGTAAACAAGATACATCAAAGAGAATTTAAACCACCCCCACAACAAACGTTACCGTCTGCTAGTGATCTAATTTGGGTCAAGCAAAGTTCAAGCACGGGGAAATCGTGTCAAACGTTATACATAACAATGCGAACAACAAAAAGTAAATTTTGGGCTTATGATCAGAAGCGGCTAGTTTTCAAAATAACACGATATTTATAATCGAATTCTATGACTAAGGGCCTGTAACAAGATTAACCTGAGCATATTCTGTCAGTTCCCAAGACACACACTAAAACATATGGTGAACGATCTTTCTCTTTCTGCGCCCCCAAACAATGGAATTCTTTGCCAATACACATATGCAATATACAAACCAAACAGGCCTTCAAAGCTGCACTCAAAACACATCTCTTTAAAATATACAACCCTGACTGATTCCCTCCTCTGACCGATAAACGATCGTGCTGGCTACCGTCCATGGTTTGCCATGTAAAAGTTATGTGGTGGGTTGGGTGAATATACATTTGTTTTGGTTGTTTTGGTTAAACGCTGCTTTTTTTATTTCATAAATGTATTTTATTTAAATGTCACGATTATGTCTCTTTTGCTAATACTTTTATGTAAAGCGCTAAATAAGACCACTAATTATTATTATCATTATATTATCATTATTTTTATTATATCGAATAAAACGGTATTTTATTTTTTCCATTAATTGTAATCGATGAATAGCGCACATTTCTATCACTTTAAAAAAAAATGTTATAACAAATAAAATTTAGTACCGGTAGTTTTTTATTAAAAAATTATATTTTTTACACATTTTTCCCCGGGGGTCGGGGGCCCTTGACTTGCTCCGGGGGGGGGGGTGCGAAAGTATGCCTGAAAGAAACCCTGGAAAGGGGAAAAATTATGCGTAGCCCAAGGCCCCTCTAAGGTTTGTTGGTTCGTGTGCAAAATCCTACAGATTTGTGCAAAGTTTTACGGCATCAATTTTTTGTGTATAACAAATAAAATTTAGTACCGGTAGTTTTTTATTAAAAAATTATATTTTTTACACATTTTTCCCCGGGGGTCGGGGGCCCTTGACTTGCTCCGGGGGGGGGTGCGAAAGTATGCCTGAAAGAAACCCTGGAAAGTGGAAAAATTATGCGTAGCCCAAGGTCCCTCTAAGGTTTGTTGGTTCGTGTGCAAAATCCTACAGATTTGTGCAAAGTTTTACAGCATCAATTTTTTGTGTGCAAATTGTACAGCCCACAAACACCCTTACATGGAAATTTGCTGCGCGCAGCTTAACAGTAATATTGGGTCACGTTGCCCCGAACATAGCTTTGGCCTTGGCTTTCCAAGACCCTTAATATATTATGAAGAAATAGGATAGCCAAATTTGATTGTTGTTTATTTAAACTTAAATATGTTTTTGCTATTTGTATGAAACCAGTTTATACACAAGAATGTTCGCATTTCTTATACTTAGAAATTGACATAGATTATTAGAACGTGACGTAAGCTGGTTCAAATGATTAATGAAAGTTACAGTTTTATCACTTCGAACGGAATTAATGGAGGTAAAAAAAATTACGTTTATGTTTACGTTATCCAAATTTTTGACTCGCATCTTTCCTTAAAAATTTTATTTAAAAAATACTTCTTTGAACAAATTTAATTGACTCAAGCTTCTTTTCGAAAACTATTTCGTTGTATAAAATGATTTCGTACTAATTTCTGGATTGGTATTTTCGGCAGGTCTCTTGCTTTTTTTTCTTCTTTTTTTTCTGCCAAGGGAAACTACTCTACACTCTACAAGTGAAATGGCGACATGTATGCTGTTTTCTAAACTTTGTCAGTAAGTCTCAAGGTGCTTTTTAAAAATATTAGTAAAAAAAATTTTTTTTTAAATAATGTTTTTAGCAGTACTGTTTGGTTTTCGTACATTGGTTTGGTACCGAGGTTATCTACCACTTGATCTTGATGAGCGTCGGCCAAGAAAAAATACAGTAGTTTTCGGTTAAAGGGTTTGGGTAGCCGGTGCCGGTGGGTGAGGAAATGAGGTCAAGCTTTTCACGAATTGTTCTTCTTATAAACGTTTCTGTAATTGTTAATTTTTAGGTGAAGCCTGTAATTGTTAATTTTTAGGTGAAGCTCAGTAAGCCTAGCCCTAGGCTGGGGTACTGCGCTATTTAAAACCACCTTATAACTTTAAAAGTGCAGTTCAAGTGCGTAATTAACGCATTTTGTACTTTCGCATATAAACTTACATGTATTCTTTATATTCATTCTTTGTATTCAAATCCCGGCAGTAATAGTTAACTACTACTGAATACATGTCCGGCGACTGGACAAATAATTCTCGAGATATTCGTCCGGCGACCAGGTCTGTTGGGCGAGATAGCTGTCCATCAGCCTTGTCGTGTGACCGTTAATAGTTGATCATAAAACTGGAGATGCATTGGGCGCGACGAGTATACACTTCATTTCAAGAAATAATGGGGGGGGGGCAATGCATATTAAATTAGAAGGAAGAAATACTGAGAGCGAGAGAAAGGATAAATATGAATGATAGTGACGGTGATAAAAAAATTAGGCAAGGAGGTCCAAAGTTTACAAAGAAATAGACCAGCCTACATCTTAATATAGGGCCAATATAGTGTGCTATTGGGGTAGCCTTCTTCTCACGCAATATTAATAGCCTAAAATAAAACATTTTTTAACAGTAGATCTATGGACAGTCAACTGGCATGTATTGGTCTTATTTTCTTTGCTTCATATTTTAAATTTAGGCTACTAGGTAGAGCTTTATAAGATATTTAAACCAAGATAACAGACTTTTTATTTTTTTAAATTTTGCCGGCAACGTCTTGTCACGTGACATGCCTGCAGGAAGAATATGTCCCGCTGTATTTATCCGGTCGCCGGACGTGTAGACACTGCCTTCTTTTTATTTGATTTTCTAAAGCGTCTTACTGTGAACATCCCCCCAACCATGTACCTTAACTCCATTTGTTTGTTTTTTTGTTGTTTTTTTTTTACCCTATTGCCAGATTTTTAATCACCTTTAAGTTGGTAAGCTAAACGAAATGTTCAAACTGTAGGCATGTTCACCAAAATAAAAAAAAATACTGGGTGGTGGGGGTATGTGTGTGTGTGTGTGCGTTTGAATGAACTTAATTCGATGTTCCGTTTAGGCATAGGGGCCCAAAATTTTGTTTTTTCTTATATGAGATGTATAAATATAATTCCAAACAAAGGCATGGGTGAATGAATTAGAGACCGACCAAAAGTATTTTCTGATTTTGACCGAAACCAGGTCGAATGTTAAAAAATGACCCAAAACTTAACTTTTCATTTTGGGCCAAAACCGAAATTAAACCAAAAGTTAACTTTTCACTTTCGGCCAAAACCGAAGCCGAAAAATTTAAATATTTCAAAACTCGTTTTAGCACACGTTCTGCTGACCGCGAAAAATGATGGAACAACTTTTGTGGCTATTTTTATTCGGCATAAATGATTCTCACACAATTTATCCAATGAAGTGAACCTTCTCCCCTTCTTTGGGTTTTACCATTTGCATAAAAAAATATTTTACAGCTAATAAACAATTAAATTTAAATTAGTATTTTAATTTTAAATTTTGACTGGGGGAAGGGAAAATTCATGCAAAATAGACACTTCTTTTAAAATATAATTACAACGCTATCTAAACTTATAAATGGTATCGACAGAGAGCTTAGGCTTTCTGTCGTTTAATGGTATGCACTATTTAAATGTCCACACACGAGACTTGAAAAAAACTCTTTTCTTCTGAGAACCCATACATTTTTTGTTGAAACTCATGTTATTATTAGTCGACCCGAAATTGTTTATTTATCGGCAATTATCATTTGTCTGCTAATTTTAGATTTGAACTAGATTGAACAAAAGTTTAGCGAATGTTGGTTTAGTTTGATTATCAGACACATTACATAATTATTTACAAAACAGTGACACATGCATACATATGTATCCTTATGATTTAAATTTAAAGGAAACTTTTTCCTAATTATACAAAATTGAAAAAGTAATGATGTTTTACAATTTTTTAAAAATATTACTAAAGGTACATTCTTTTCTTTCTTTACATTTGATTCCATACACTTCACACTTGACTCATGTGGTGTGATATTTTAAACTTTTATTTCGTTGTCAGTAAAAACGTTTATGAGCACGATAACGTGAATGTCAATGAATTAATTAATTGAGAAAGCCTAGTGATCCCAAATTAAAAAGAATAATGTGAAAAATAATAAAGGAAATCTTACAATTGCCTAAACAATGTTGTTCACAATGCTAGTTACCTTGGACTAGGTCTACATTTTTGAGCAAGATAATGATAAATCAAAATGCATTTCACAAATAAATGACTTGAACAAAGCTAGTGTTCCCAATTTAAAAAAAGAAAATCAAAAATAATAATATAAATATTAGGGGTGTGCCGGATCCGTTTTTTCCAACCGGATCCGGATCCGGATTTTCTTATGCGAAATCCGCCGGATCCGGATTCCGGTTTCTCCCGGATTCCGGATTTTGGTACTATTGGTAGATACTTCGGTAAGTCAAGGTGGACTACTACTTTTTGTGTATGGGAATTCGCAATCGGCGCCAAAAAATCCGAGTTTTTAATTTTCCGATGTGTGTGTCTATTTATTATTAAATTAGTACTTTCGATATATATTTGAGTTCCGTTCCATTTGGATAAGTGTCTTACGAGAGACGCCATGTTTCTACGCGTTCGCAGCAGGTTATGCAGCTCGCTCAACCTAATTTCGCCATGGGGTTGGCCACGCCCCCCTTTTTAATGGCGGAAGTTGACGATACTTAGGAAATATTAATTTATTATCACTATTTACATCAAAATAATTGATAACTTGTGTTTCAGAATGCATTTAAAGACATTTAAACTGGAATGTTTTAATTTGAGCTTTAACAACCCGGTAGAATCCATATTATAAATGATCAGAATTTACCGTGTGCAACACGTTGTCATTGGCAACCATTCACAGCCACTTGCATAACTGTATCGTAGTACTACCTCAGAGTTTCATTCATAAGAGTTTGCCGTGTGCAAAAACTATTAAACCATTGGTCAGGGAAAGCTTTAATTAATTATTCATGTGCCAAAGTTGAAAGTTTAAACTAAGTCTAAACAGTATTTTAGTGATAAGGCAGGGAATGCGTTGCCTTATATAAACTATATAGTCATTGCGCATGACGGGATTGGCGGAATGAGATCACAGAATGTGGAGATGCAGTCCATGTTAAAAAATGACAAACCAAGTCGTACTTTAAAAATTCATAACTTTAAAACTACAACAGCTAAAAATATGATTTTGGTGTTATAATTCTTTAAAAAATTACATCTTTTCAACTATGCCATTGGTTTATTTTTACAAAAAGTTTAAATTTTCTTATCAAAGTCCCTACACTATTGGCCACTATTAGCGGTGCTGACTCTAGCCTCTGGTATGTACGGAATATTAAACATTAAACAAGCTCAACGCTCGAAACAATCGATTAATGTATCGTGATCGTGTGAAATTCGGGAAAGAGAATTACTTTTATTTCAGATTATGATCCGGTGAGTCACAAAATCTGGCAAATTCCGAAATCCGGTATATTCCGGATTCCGGAATCCGGTTGTTCCGGATACATGTAAATCCGGCGGAACCGGATTTCACCGGATAGTGCAAAATCCGGCGGAACCGGATTCCGGACCGGGGTCCGGCACACCCCTAATAAATATAACCACTACCCCATAGTTTTTCCCACAAAACTGTTAACTTTTTCTTTTGCCTTATTGAAATTTCATTTCTTAAAATATTGGACAAGTCATGAAGCTGTCAACATTGTTCGAAAATTATTTGTTACATATTACCGATGACAGCAATACGTCGCGAAATAAATAATATCGGATTGCCAGCTGTCAGAGTGACAATCTGACATCTGGTAGAAGACCGAAGGCATTTTTCAATTTCGGCTAGACGGCCGAAAATCTCAGTCACTTTCGACCGAAATGAAAAGTGAACTGAAACTTAACTTTTTAGTTTCGTCCGAAACCGAAATTAAACCGAAAGGCTGAAAGTGATAAAATGGTAACTTTCGGCCCCGAAACCGAAGCCGAAATTCCGTCGGTCTCTAGAATGGATCTAGATCAAACTTAGTGCACATACACTTGATTATCTATATTCAAATACCAGAACTGAAGGGTAATGAACTAATAATTAAAATTGTTCTTAAAACTATCCAATATGACGTCACTTATGATGGCATTCAGAAATGATTTTTTTTTAGCCCTTTAGCTAAAATCTAAATTAAGGGGCCTGTAAAAAACACATGAATCATTTTTTTTTAAAACTTTCTCCCCTTAAAAAAAAAAATTTAAAAAATACAATTCTAAGGGTATCCTGATCCCAAGTGGGGATCCCTTCCCAGTAGTGATCCCATTCATCCCAGTGGCATCGCAGCCTTATTTGGAATAGCGTTACTTGTGGGACACCAACACCATTGGGATGAACCAGGGGATCCCTTTCCTGATGGGATCCAACTTACCGGGGGGAACCGAACATGGTGGGATCGAGTATACCAGATGAGATCACGTTTCCTGATGGGATCCTATACCTGTTGGGATCTCTATTTCCAGTGGGATCCTGTTCCTCTGTAGGATCTTGTTCTCCAATGGGATCCCATTCACTGATGTGATCCCATTACCGGTGGGATCCAGTACCCTGATGGATCCCATTCCCTTGTGAGATCCCGTTGCTTGGTGGGATCCCATTCTCCATTTAATCCCATTCAGGTTGGAATATATTCTCTGTTGTAATACTATTTCAATTATAATCGGATCAAGTGTCTCAGTTGGATCCTGTTAGGATCTTGTTCCTCAGTGAGATCATGTTCACGGTGGGATTCTGTTCCCCGAAGAAATTATGAAAAGTTTTGCCATATCTTGGCTAAAATCCATCAATACACAAAGTAGTGTTAACAGTAATTCAAGCCTTCAACTTCATGTATGCATGTATAGCTAATGCCAAAATACATGTAATGTACAATTAATGTGGAACTTTCTAGAAACTTCCAAAATTATCTTTAATTCTTATTCTATAATATTCTGGGAAACTCATTAAAAGTTAATGAAACAATAAACATGATAATTAAGGTCATTTAAATAAGCTTTAGAAGAGTATAGAAAAAAAGAATATCTTTGCTTCTAGAATAATCTAGAAACTTCATGAAACATGTAAAAAGATGACTCAGACTCAGTGATACTTAAAAAATCCCCAGGAAAGTACAGACATGAATAGAATTAAACAAACATTTCAATCAGCTTTAAGTTCCCATTATATATTCCTATGGAATAATATCACCTAACTATGAAGCAGCTTGGTCATATGATATGCCACAAACCGTAATAAAGCACGAGACAGCAGTTGCACAGTTGTAGATTAGTGCAACTTTATGAGAGAAGAATGTACCGTGTGGCTTGAAAATAATCCAGATCAAATTGGAGGCATTGGTTAAAAAGTCATAGCTTGGGTGGTGGCGGTAGGGCTGTAGGGTGGGGTAAGCTTGGTTAAGTGGTGGAGAAACACCTATTTTATATGATGAACTATTAACTGAGGTGTCACCTCAGACCTTCCCAACTCACTACACACACTCACATAAGGTAGTCTTTGATGAGTGTTTCTTCTCTCCTCTAATGGATTTCCAACGTTGTGTTTTTATCAAAGTGATGATGGGCATTACGCCCGCTACCCTCCCCCTTTCCATCAGAGCGTGATCACAGACATTACGCCCGCTACCCCTCCCCCTTTCCATCAGAGCGTGATCACAGACATTACGCCCGCTACCCTCCCCCTTTCCATCAGAGCGTGATCACAGACATTACGCCCGCTACCCTCCCCCTTTCCATCAGAGCGTGATCACAGACATTACACCCGCTACCCTCCCCCTTTCCATCAGAGCGTGATCACAGGCATTACGCCCGCTACCCTCCCCCTTTCCATCAGAGCGTGATCACAGACATTACGCCCGCTACCCTCCCCCTTTCCCTCAGAGCGTGATCACAGACATTACGCCCGCTACCCTCCCCCTTTCCCTCAGAGCGTGATCACAGACATTACGCCCGCTACCCTCCCCCTTTCCCTCAGAGCGTGATCACAGACATTACACCCGCTACCCTCCCCCTTTCCCTCAGAGCGTGATCACAGGCATTACACCCGCTACCCTCCCCTTTCCTCAGAGCGTGATCACAGACATTACGCCCGCTACCCTCCCCCTTTCCCTCAGAGCGTGATCACAGACATTACGCCCGCTACCCTCCCCCTTTCCCTCAGAGCGTGATCACAGACATTACGCCCGCTACCCTCCCCCTTTCCCTCAGAGCGTGATCACAGACATTACGCCCGCTACCCTCCCCCTTTCCCTCAGAGCGTGATCACAGACATTACGCCCGCTACCCTCCCCCTTTCCCTCAGAGCGTGATCACAGGCATTACACCCGCTACCCTCCCCCTTTCCCTCAGAGCGTGATCACAGGCATTACACCCGCTACCCTCCCCTTTCCTCAGAGCGTGATCACAGACATTACGCCCGCTACCCTCCCCCTTTCCCTCAGAGCGTGATCACAGACATTACGCCCGCTACCCTCCCCTTTCCCTCAGAGCGTGATCACAGACATTACGCCCGCTACACTCCCCCTTTCCCTCAGAGCGTGATCACAGACATTATACCCGCTACCCATCCCTTGCCGTCAGAGCGTGACAACAGACATTACGCCCGCTGCCCATCCCTTGCCCTCAGAGCGTGACAACAGACATTACGCCCGCTGCCCATCCCTTGCCCTCAGAGCGTGATCACAGACATTATGCCCGCTACCCTCACCCCTGGCTCTTAGAGTGTGATCTTAGGCATTACGCCCGCTACCCCTCCCTTGGCCTCAGAGCGTGATCACAGACATTACGCCGCTACCCTTCCCTTGCCCTCAGCATGATCACAGACATTACGCCCGCTACCCTCCTCCTTGCTCTCAGAGTGTGACCACAGACATTACGCCGCTACCCTTCCCTTGCCCTCAGCATGATCACAGACATAACGCCCGCTACCCTCCTCCTTACTCTCAGAGCGTGACCACAGGGATATACACCGCTACTCTCCCCCTTTCCCTCAGAGCGTGATCACGGACATTACGCCCGCTACCTTTCCCTTTCCCTCAGAGCGTGACCACAGACATTACGCCCGCTACCCTTCCCTTTCCCTCAGAGCGTGATCACAGACATTACGCCCGCTACCCTTCCCTTGCCCTCATTGTGATCACAGAAATTACGCCCGCTACCGTCCCCCATGCTCTTAGAGCGTGATCACAAACATTACGCCTGCTACCCTCCCCTTGCACTCAGAGCGTGATCACAGACATTATGCCCTCTACCCTGCCCTTGCTCTCAGAGCTTGATCACAGACATTACGCCCGCTACCCTCACCCTTGCTCTCAGAACGTGATCCCAGGCATTACGCCCGCTACCCCCCCTTGCCCTCCGAGCGTGATCACAGGCATTACTCCCGCTACCTCACCCCCTTCCTCTCATAGAGTGATCACAGACATTACGCCCGCTACCTTACCTTACCATCACAGGCGTGGCATACGCCAGCTACCCTCGCCTTGCCCACAAAGCGTGATCACAGACATTACGCCCGCTACCCTTCTCTTGCCCTCAGAGCATGATCACAGACATTACGCCCGCTACCATGCCCTTGCCCTCAGAGCGTGATCATAAACATTACGCCCGCTACCATGCCCTTGCTCCAGAGCGTGATCACAGACATTACACCCGCTACCCTCCCCCTTCCCTGAGAACGTGATCACAGACGTCATGCCCTCTACCCTCCCCTTTCCCTCAGAGCGTTATCACAGACATTACGCCAGCTACCCTCCTCCTTTCCCTCAGAGCGTCATCACAGACTTTACGCCCGCTACACTCTCCTTTTCCATTAGAGCCTGATCACAGACATTACGCCCGCTACACTTCCCTTTCCCTCAGAGCGTGATCACATACATTACGCCGCTACCCTCCCCCTTTCCCTCAGAGCGTGATCACAGGCATTACGCCGCTACCCTCCCCCTTACTCTTAGAGCGTGATCACAGACATTACGCCCGCTACCCTCCCCCTTACTCTTAGAGCGTGATCACAGACATTACGCCCGCTACCCTCCCCCTTGCCCTCAGAGCGTGATCACAGACATTACGCCCGCTACCCTCCCCCTTGCCCTCAGAGCGTGATCACAGACATTACGCCCGCTACCCTCCCCCTTTCCCTCAGAGCGTGATCACAGACATTACGCCCGCTACCCTCCCCCTTTCCCTCAGAGCGTGATCACAGACATTACGCCCGCTACCCTCCCCCTTTCCCTCAGAGCGTGATCACAGACATTACGCCCGCTACCCTCCCCCTTTCCCTCAGAGCGTGATCACAGACATTACGCCCGCTACCCTCCCCCTTTCCCTCAGAGCGTGATCACAGACATTACGCCCGCTACCCTCCCCCTTTCCCTCAGAGCGTGATCACAGACATTACGCCCGCTACCCTCCCCCTTTCCCTCAGAGCGTGATCACAGACATTACGCCCGCTACCCTCCCCCTTTCCCTCAGAGCGTGATCACAGACATTACGCCCGCTACCCTCCCCCTTTCCCTCAGAGCGTGATCACAGACATTACGCCCGCTACCCTCCCCCTTGCCCTCAGAGCGTGATCACAGACATTACGCCCGCTCCCCTCCCCCTTTCCCTCAGAGCGTGATCACAGACATTACGCCCGCTACCCTCCCCCTTTCCCTCAGAGCGTGATCACAGACATTACACCTGCTACCCTCCCCCTTTCCCTCAGAGCGTGATCACAGGCATTACACCCGCTACCCTTTCCCTTAGAAGCCTTGTTTGGGGGGGGGGGGGGGAAGGGGTGGGGGTTGTTGTAAGATTAGAAGTTGATTACCAATCAATTTATCAGGGACACGCTTCATTATTAACTTGTGTAGAAAGGTATCTGATCAAGAGTGACCGGGGACTTGGCATTCTTTTTCAAAGAACAACAGAGTTGGAGTCTCAGTGCGCGCAAAGCAGTGGGCATGGCAAAAGACGCAAAGCTTACATGAGAAAGCGACCGACGTCCAAGCTACCGATGGACAAGGTAACCAGAGGCATGAATAGAGCACATGGTGTTGATGTAAAACATTTCTTGAACTTTAACTATGGTTGAAGTATTCTTGTAGTGTTGATGGTCATCTCATACTGATGGTAAGCAAATACGTTGTGCGTGATTGGTCAGCTCTATTTGAGCTACCCTCCCCTTTTTTCGTATGCTAATTCGCTTAAGGTGACTGAGATGCGATTATCAAAATGAGGGTGGGAGCTAGTGATTACATATGATAAAACTGACTCATTTTGCGGTATTACTGGTAGTGGGATCACTTTTTTCAAAATGGCAGGACGACCAAGATAAACAAGAATGAGGCAGGGCAAGGAGGGCGCATCACAGGTCATAGGCAGACCTAAACAGATGAGTTTTAAGGGACTTTTTGAAAGTGGACGAGGTTTCACTATGACGTATATGGAAGGGGAGCTGGTTCCAGAACGTGGGCCCATGGAAGTAGAAGGAGCGTTCACCGATGGTCTTAGTTTTAGTTCTTGGGATTGAGAGGGTTCTATTGTCAATGGAAGAGCGTAGTTGTCTTGTGGGGATGTAAGGAAGCAATAGTTCAGAGAGATAGACAGGAAAGTGAGGGTCAGTGAACGAGTTGAAGCAAAGATTGGCAGACTTGTACTTGATGCGAGAGGATATTGGAAGCCAGTGGAGTTGCTGCATGTGTGGTTGAATTGGGTCGTATTTCTTTTCATTCAGTCGTGGTGCATGAAAGAAATTGTGTGGATACCACGCTCCATGGGTGCACACACAAAACAGAAAATCTATGGATGTGCGCCAAATGTAAACTAAAAAGACAGTACGGAACAAGTGATACATTGTTTCCATCCTATTTAAAGGAGTTTCAGTTCCTTGGCAATATTACAAAAGTTAACGTGTTCAGGGACATCATTTGGGTAGGGCGGGGTGGGGAATTCTGCTTCCCCCCCCCCCCCCTGAATTTGCAGGTTTTATCTATATTGCTATCTGCTGTGGCACCTCCAGGGACATCATTTGGGTAGGGGGGGGGTGGGAATTCTGCTTCCCCCCCCCCCCTGAATTTGCAGGTTTTATCTATATTGCTATCTGCTGTGGCACCTCCAGTAATAAAAAACTTAAGCCAACCAAGTTTTGGGTTTGCACCATTCCCCCCCCCCCTGAAAAAACCTGAAATAGCGCCTCTGTATGGTGTTCAACAAGCTGGATGATATCCTGTTTCAAACATTTTAAACAGTTCAGTTTTTCTTGGATTTCCCAGAGCATAAAAGGTGTTACCGGTAGTTAAAGAGAACTTTTGCAGACATCGTTGATGTATAGCCTACTGTAGATTGTAATCTTCCGTTGGATTGTACTGTTTTATATCATTATGTCTATGTTTCACGTATTTATTTTCACACTATTTTGGTTTATGAACAATCCTACCACTACGTCACAAATTTTAAAAGGGAGTCCTGGACAAAGAAATAGTGCACCTATTATATAGAAAATGCCACCCATCTGGTAAACTTGTGTTCTCTGTGCCACAATGTTGCCCCATGGCAGCCTTATTGATTGTCTGGAACCATGACATGTAACCAAGATGGTGGCTGTGTAATAAAACAACAACAACAAAAACTCACGTCTGCTAAAACGGGGAGGACAAATGGAGAGAATGTTCTGGTTTAACTATTTACTATGTCTATATGTACCTAAGAAAGAAGGTTAATTATGTGTCCTACTTTCAGCCAGTAGGCCCTACATGCTCTGTTCACTCAACTAAACACATGTGCGGCTCAACTTACACTTACACACTGTGGTAAGAAAACTACAAATGAAGAAAAACAATAAAAATAATTGTAAAACAATGAAAACCCAACTTTAGTACTATGGTATAATAGTCATTACTCAAATGACTGGGAGTGGTTGCCTATGACTATGACACACTACACATAATTTATAGTATGGACTCTACCGGGTATTTAAAGCTCAAATTAAAATATTTTGTTTAAATACGGGTATCTCCTAAGTTCACCATCTCATACGCGCCATAGGGGGCTGCTGATCATCCATCGAGCACCTCCCCAGGTGGTGGATAAGGAAAGCCCACCTGATAGAGAGGGTACCACTGGTACCGTACCAGGAAATAAAATACCCGTGGCAGACCAAAATCAGACCCTACTGCCTCTATTAAATTTCTATTAAATTCAAATTCCAAATCAAAACTCTATCAACTTACAGTAGAGAAAAGTAAGAGTACACTCCTCAAAAATACTCATGTCTGGTTTTATGTTGGGAAATCTCTCTTGCGCTATAGAAAACCACCACTAATAATATTAATACAAATAAATAAATGTGATAAAATAAAAGTTTTCCTTCTTTAAGTGCTTTGTAAAAAAAATGACAAAAGTAGTACAGTTGTACAGAGCTAATTTCGAATAAGAAAAATTGAACCAAAATCAACTTTCCAGCTTCAGTAGTGTTGTTAAAAAATTAATTTTAAAAGACTGAGTTCGTTTGACTTTTTTAACTTTATTAAAATTGAATGTTTAACCACATTTTGTGACCCAAGCCAACTGTTGGGTCACTCTGTAGAACTCATGTTGTAATGTAATGTCATTTTTAAAATTAATTGTAATCCAAAAGAAGTTATTATTTTAAAATTAATTTTGATCTAAATTGAATACTATTCACCAATGTATTTATATTGTAATTAGTATCAATTCTTTAGTCAATAATAAGATCAAGTATAAATTCATTCGATAATGAGCAGTGGAAGATCTAAAAAATCAATGTGCACCATCAATTAAAATACAATCAGTGTTTACAAAATGTAATGCCTTGTATCACCTTAGATAACAAAATACTTACTAAATTATTTATCTAGTACTAGTAAATATGTCTACCAGTAACGGTACTTAAAATCAGGTGAAAAATAAACAACTGTAACTGTAATATTGTATGTTATACAGAATGATAATAATAACGAAAGGTAAAATTAATATATATTATTAATAAATTGTAAATATGTTGTATAGGTCAAGGGTTGGTAACCTATGGCCGGCAAGATAAATTGTAAATATGTTGTATAGGTCAAGGGTTGGTAACCTATGACCGGCAAGTTTTCCAATCATTTATAATTTGTATTTCTTTTAAAAATTAATAATCACCGCTTTGAATGCATAACATCTTTGCTTTTTATAAAAATATCTGGATTTATTCAAATTCCCAAACAGCAAGTTTCAGTATTTATTTACACTCCAAAATTGATGTCATTGTTTCACCATATGGCTAAGTCAGGGGGTCAGCAACTTTTTTTAAGGAGCCATTTTTATAAATTATATCTGTTATGAAAATATCTTGACAGCTACACGTCTAGATTTGTAAAAAAAAAAAAAAAAAACAGATCGTCTTGATTCCCTCAGTCTATTTACGATATTAGTTTGGATTTTTTTAGCATCATCATCAAGAATGCTTGGTCTCAGTCTGCACTGCAGTTTGGCATTATTTGCATATTTGAATTGATGATAAGTGGGTGGGTTTTGTTATACTACAAAGAAAATAAATGTTAATAAGCATTTTGCCATGACCAAAACATTTGTTTGTCATGTTTAGTTTTACATTATACCTTTTTATGGTTCTTAAAAAAGTATACATAATTACTTTTAGGAATTCAAGCATTCTTATTGTTTAGAATAGATTAGCTTTAGGAAGTCAAGCATACTTATTGTTCAGAACGGATTAATTTTAGGAAGTCAAGCATTCTTATTGTTCAGAATGGATTAATTTTAGGAAGTCAAGCATACTTATTGTTCCTGAATAAGCCTATGACCCAGATACATAAAAAAAAATTTTTGTTTGAATACACATACAAAATTTTTTTAAAGTAAAATGTGATGATTAGAATTGTAACTCATTAACAAGCTTTAAAATTTGGGGTTTAGTTTTTTTCACACTGCAGATTTGTTACTTGGTTTCCCTGCAATGAAAATGTGGCCAACAATTTCATTTTCAAGTAATTTTTTTTTTTTACAGTATATTTTGCTGACAATATAAAAAATCATTTTGTTGTTGGAAGATTAAAATTTGTGAAATACCATGAAATGGGGTGACTTTGCCTACTTTTGGCCTTTAAGCATAAATTTCAACATGTTAACTGATCTAAAAACTAACCCCTAGGTGCTAACATGCAGAGTGGGTACCTATACTTTGCAGATTTTAGAGGAACTGTGTCTTGTTTTAAACAATGGGGTTAATTAAAAAAAATAATTGTAATTTATATTTTTTCCTTGAATGGTTGCTTATTGGTAAAAATCAAATTTAAAAGAAAAAGCTTAATTTATTCATTTAAATAGCCTCATGTAGCCAAGAGTTGCTGACCCTGGACTGGCAAATAAATTTAAAATTAATATAAAGGAGTTCTACATCAAAATGCCATTCTTGTGTCTGCTCAGAGTGATCACCTACGTAGGATTCTCAAAATGGATTAACCACTGAGATTTGTGGCTTCAACAAATTCACCTTGGGAAATACCTTTAAAATAACCTCATGTCATTCTCAACATTTAATTTTTTCATTGCTTACAAAAAAAACATCAAATAATGCAGTGTCGAAAATTCATCTCGCAGACATGTGTAGAAGTAGAAGCAACTGAGAATATTTTGATATTACTCTATTGTAAGGCATCCATTACAAAGGAAAATTACTTGAAAGTCATAATTTTTTATATTTCTGCTTTTTGGCTAGGAGCAAAACAGAAAATTTGAGTAAGCTTGCATCATTATTACATTAGCCTGTCCTAATAGGACTAAATAATTTAATTTTTAACACAAAGCATGAAATTTTTATCTCATTACATAATAACTTAATTTATTTAACCCTCAGGTTCCAAGCAGTTAAAGTGAGCAGCATTTTCTGCTGCTCTCAAATTCATTCCCAGTCAATGCCATTGTGGTTCCACACAGCTCAAAAATTATGGTAGGTCTTTTTCTTATGAATTTCGAGCAGGTTTTTTCTTTTGACTTCAAAAAATTTTTTGTTAGCTCCAGCTCTGCTTTGGAAAAATTAAAAGAATAATTTTACATTAAATATTAGGTTTGCACAGATTAATTTTCCTTATAAGCCCTTTTGCCAATTTATTGTAAGCTGTTTGTTATTTCCAAAATAATCACTCTGTTTAATCTGCTGCAATGACTAAAATATAATGTATTCAAAGGATCAAGATCATTATTTTTTTTTAGGAAAAGGGGTGGGTGTTGAGAAATTTGCTTATTTTCACTTAGCCATCTTATAAACTAAACTGAGCATTAGAAACGTATTTATCAGAAACTTACGGGGTAGAAGAGTGGGGCACATTGCTGCTAGAAGAGTGAGGCAAAATTGCGGGTTGAAGTATAGGATTGGGGCAAAATAGCCGGTAGAAGAGTGGGGCATCAGTTTTAATTACGGTAATTAAACATTACAATTTAAATTTTTTTTGTATTTTTTAAATTAATTGATTAAATTTTTTTTTATAACTCAATACTAAGAAGTAAAACATAACATATATATATATTTAAAAAATAGCTGTAGAACCACGTTCTTTTAAATTTTAATAATTATAAAGAATCTTTTTTTGTCTTTTCAAACAATGGGGAGAAAAAGGAATCCAACCTGAGTCCAGTGATTTTTTTTTTCCTTTTAGTTCTCCCCTTAAATGAGGACTCACTTGATTATTGCTAAGCATTTTTATTTTTCATGTGTAATAATTCCAGCGGTTCCTTCATTTTTTATTTGTCATGTGTAATAATTCCAATGGTGTCTTTATTTTTTTATTTTTCATGTGTAATAATTCCAATGGTACCTTAATTTTTTATTTTTCATGTGTAATAATTCCAAAAGGTTAAAAAATAAAGAAACATCAGTATCGTTTGTTCCATTAATATAATTCCTAGATCATTCTTATTTACTATTTCCGAATTCTCTATATTTCATCACTTCACAGGGCTGAACCTATGAAAAAGAAAAAAAGAGTTGATCCTAGCATCCTTGCAGCCCGTTCTGCTAAAAAGATCAAAAGGATAGAGAAAGAGATCAAGAGGCTGGCAAAGATTGGTAGAATCTTAAAACCTATTGATGAGTTAGAAATAGATAATAAAAAACTGAAACTGGCCAGGTAAGCTTTAAAAAAATCCAATTATAATATCTAGAGTAATATTATAATAGTATGCACTGCTAAGCTTTGCATGAGTCAGTTTTGAATTTAAAAAAAAACATACTTTTTAAGACATTTTTTTAAATCATATATAAAATATACATGTAAAATGTTAACTATAAAAACTATTCCTATCTTCAAATAATCATATTTGAAGATTCTATCATTAAGATGTTTATGCTCACTAACAAAACTCTTTCAACCCATACCTAGTCACCATACAACTCAAAGTTTAAATATTGTTTTTTGCAGTGAAAGAAAACGAGAGCCAACTATTGAATCACCAGAAGCAACAGAAATGAAGGCCCTTTTGACAAAAGAATGGGGGCGGTACCGCTCGAGGCAATGGCGTTATGAATATAAAATATATCAACAACTGGTCCATGCACAACAAGAGGCTTTAGTGGAATTGAGGGCAGAAGCTGAAGAATTGTATAAAGCAGCATTACAGGTGATTAGTTCTACGACATTACTGGTAAACACACTTATATTACAATGAAATAAATCTAGAATATAACAGCATAGTAGAATACACTTACATAAAAATGAAAGGTAAATCCACTCATTATAATATAAAATTATGCTTACCACATTACTGTTTAATGCATATCCGATTTTAAAGTTTGATACTTATGTGTTCAATTTTAGTCTCTCCAAAACAGAGGTTTAAAAAACGGGGCCAGTTGACCTGTCCCTCAGACAGTGGGGGTTGGACTTGAGTTTTTTTTAAAAATAAAATCTCATTTGTAGTACGGAAATTTGTTTGAAAGACTTTTGTCAAAGGAAATTTGATAGAAGTTTGATTGAATGGAATTTCAGTCAAACAGAAAATAGTTTTTGTGTGAAGGTGAGACTTAGAAATGAGGAGATTTGTTTCAACTGAAGATTATTCCTAACTCAAATTTTGTCAAATTTAAAAAAAAAAAACAAATTACAGTAGCCTAGTTATTTAATAATTGGAGAATAGAATAAAAGCAGTAAATGTTTTTTAAAATTGCATTGTTTCAAACAAACAAACAAATCTCCACATATCTCACTTGCACCACTTGGACTTACAAACAAACAAATCTCCACATATCTCACTTGCACCACTTGGACTTACAAACAAACAAATCTCCACATATCTCACTTGCACCACTTGGACTTACAAACAAACAAATCTCCACATATCTAACTTGCACCACTTGGACTTACAAACAAACAAATCTCCACATATCTCACTTGCACCACTTGGACTTACAAACAAACAAATCTCCACATATCTCACTTGCACCACTTGGACTTACAAACAAACAAATCTCCACATATCTCACTTGCACCACTTGGACTTACAAACAAACATATCTCCACACAGCTCACTTGCACCACTTGGACTTACAAACAAACAAATCTCCACATATCTCACTTGCACCACTTGGACTTACAAACAAACAAATCTCCACACAGCTCACTTGCACCACTTGGACTTACAAACAAACAAATCTCCACATATCTCACTTGCACCACTTGGACTTACAAACAAACAAATCTCCACACAGCTCACTTGCACCACTTGGACTTACAAACAAACAAATCTCCACACAGCTCACTTGCACCACTTGGACTTACAAACAAACAAATCTCCACACAGCTCACTTGCACCACTTGGACTTACAAACAAACAAATCTCCACACAGCTCACTTGCACCACTTGGACTTACAAACAAACAAATCTCCACACAGCTCACTTGCACCACTTGGACTTACAAACAAACAAATCTCCACACAGCTCACTTGCACCACTTGGACTTACAAACAAACAAATCTCCACACAGCTCACTTGCACCACTTGGACTTACAAACAAACAAATCTCCACATAGCTCACTTGCACCACTTGGACTTACAAACAAACAAATCTCCACATATCTCACTTGCACCACTTGGACTTACAAACAAACAAATCTCCACACAGCTCACTTGCACCACTTGGACTTACAAACAAACAAATCTCCACACAGCTCACTTGCACCACTTGGACTTACAAACAAACAAATCTCCACATAGCTCACTTGCACCACTTGGACTTACAAACAAACAAATCTCCACATATCTCACTTGCACCACTTGGACTTACAAACAAACAAATCTCCACACAGCTCACTTGCACCACTTGGACTTACAAACAAACAAATCTCCACACAGCTCACTTGCACCACTTGGACTTACAAACGAACAAATCTCCACATAGCTCACTTGCATGAACATTAACGTGTTAATATTTCAATAGGAAATATTGGCCTGCTTTTTGCTTAATGTCAAAGTTTGGTTCCATATTTGTCATTGACACCTGGGTGTCAAAACTCCAGATATTTTATTGATTTAATTCATTAGATTCTTTTACAGTTGTTCACAAGTTGTATTAACACCGAATTAAACAGAAGTCCCTTTCCAATTATACCGTAATGAAACTTTAATCCAGCATTGTATTTAACAGGCTGTTTTATTTAAAATGAAATGAGTAAAACAAATTAGAGTTAAATCTGAAAAAAGGAAAGCAACAAAACAATGAACATGTCGGCAGGAAGCTTTCGTCAAATCAAGAGAAAAAACAGAATAAATTTAAAAATAGCACTTAGCTTAGAAGTAGTATCCAAAAGGGCAGCAAATGAATTGTGACAGAATGTAAGTGGGTGAGAGATTAAATTGGGAAGAGGGAAAGAAAAGAGGAGATAGGTTGGGACGTGGAGGGGCGGAGCTAGGTTCAAGCTGTGAGAAGAGACATGACGTTCATACTATGTGGTGTCCATGTGCCATAGGTCAGGATAAGCTTGTGTTCGTGCTAGCCACGATCTTGCATATTGAAAAGTCCGTCTTGCCCTGGTGATCGCTATTATTGAAGTGTTTAAGACGGGACACTGTTTATCTTGTGTAATATTACGGAGGTGTTTAGTACACCTGTCAGAGAATCGGCGTCCAGTCTCCCCTATGTACGTCATCTGACAGCGGAGGCAGACAATGGCGAAGACAACATTGCGACTAGTACAAAGGAAACCGTCGCTTATCTGAAAACTGCCCTTAGGAAAACGTATGTGTTGCGTCTGGACGACAAAAGGACAAGAGTTGCAATGGCTGCGTCCACATGGCTTGGTCCCAAAGGTTTAACCCTACTTTGTTTGACTCATTTCCTATTGTGCTCACCTGATTGCAGTCTCTCCCCTTATTACCCGGCTACATTTCATGAAACATATATATAGAAGCATTCGCTTTAAGAGAGAATAATGCACAACTATCCCCTACAAGGTGCTTTCAATGATTGTTAACGAATAAAATAAATCACCAATTAAATGGCGGGAAAAGCATTCATGAACTAATAAATCTCTTCAAACACTTGACACACAAGAAAGCATAGAATGTCTGCCAACTATCCCCTACAAGGTGCTTTCAATGATTGTTAACGAATAAAATAAATCACCAATTAAATGGCGGGAAAAGCATTCATGAACTAATAAATCTCTTCAAACACTTGACACACAAGAAAGCATAGAATGTCTGCGTTTCAAGTTAATCATTTAATCTTATAGAAATGTCTGCTTCTCCTGGGTCCTAACTTTTAACATCCCAGTTTCTCATTGTTTACTTTTATTAAACTATTTAACTATTTTTTCTTTAATGAGAGATTCAGCCCGTTCATTCATTGTATCATATCAATAACTTTAGCATTTCATTTCCTGTCCTTCATACATATAAAAAACAAAAATCTCTTTTAAACGCCATATGATGACTAATCAAAGTTTGTTTTGTTTCTCTCACTTATTTCTTATTTTCTCCTTCAATATACTCAATGAAATTCAACATGTCATTTAACCCATGTTCCAAAGTCTGACAATAAATTATAGGGGAATAAATGGCTCCATTTAATAGCAGCCCTAAAATTATGCACCTTCTTTTCTTTGGAATGGACCAAACTAAGCCCTTAAAAAATGCCATAGGGCAGATCAGGCCCTTCCTTTCCTAGTAGTACTGAGCATTAATAGAATTATTTGTAAACTAGAACTAGAATGATTTCTGCTTTAATTTTAATAAATTTTTAAATATTTTTTTTCCTGACATGCAGTTAATCATGCAACAGTATAACCAAGTTATGAAACAATGACAGCACATTTTTATTCTTAAGATTTTAAACTGAACATATGCTCATGTTCCCAGTTTTTGTTTATCCTTGTAAAATGGGATTTAAAAAATCTCACGCTGAAATCCCCCTGATAAAATTAATTCAATAAAAAAAAATTATTAAAATTACACCCAATTAAACTTTACAAGAGTGGCTTTTTAGACGTTTGCTTGTTATTGTCTATTAATACAGGAAAAACGATAGTAAGTTTACTTGAGAGGGTGGTCACTTGTTACTAGTTGATCGCTTGTTACTAGTTGATCGCTTGTTACTAGTTGCTTTATTTTCCCCTACTCTCTTAGCCAGAGTAATAGATAACTAGCCAATAATATTTAATATGCTTGTAACTCATAATAATCAGATATGACCACCTGAAGAAAAAACCTTTACACTTTAAACAAGTTTTCTTTTGTATTCTTTACAGGTCGCAAATTCTAGTTTCAAATCCAATCATGAAATATTGTTTGATGCCACTCATATTTTTTTCAAAATCTCACAGGTTCTGTCTCTATATATTTCCTCGAATTTCCAGACTCAAAATATATTTTAAAAATCATTTTCAAATCAGCGTTAATGCTTAATTTAGCACATATATTTTGAGTTATGGCTAAAAGGGTTCCCCGACCTTTGACTCTGATGTAGAGTTAAGAGCTAAAATATAATGTTATTCTTTCTTTTTTTTGTAGTACATTTCTATATTGCAATAATTTTTTTTAATTATTTAACTTAAAACCAAACCAAGTTAAAATTGTGATGATGTCTTAATTTAAAACCAAACCAAGTTAAAATTGTGATGATTTCTTAATTTAAGACCAAACCAAGTTAAAATTGTGATGATTTCTTAATTTAAGACCAAACCAAGTTAAAATTGTGATGATTTCTTAACAGAACTTGAACTTCTAAAATAGGGTTAGGTCCTGTCTCTAATTTTCTAATCCCAAATATTTTGATATAGCTTAGTAATATTGAAACCATGCATCTGCTAAAGTTTACATGTTCACATATTCTGAGAAAATGGGTCATCCATATAAATTTCCACACCCTCCTACCTGTTGCACCCATTTTTTTAGGACCCCCACCCCTCTGGATACGCACAAATGAGCTGGAAAAAAAAATTAATTAAAATTTTTTTTAAATATGCCAACTGTAAACACAGCTTTTCCTTTTGGGGATGTTTTGTCGCATCACATCCAGCATCACATCCAGCATCACATCCAGCATCACATCCAGCATCACATCCAGCATCACATCCAGAATCACATCCAGCATCACATCCAGCATCACATCCAGCATCACATCCAGCATCACATCCAGAATCACATCCAGCATCACATCCAGCATCACATCTAGCATCACATCCAGCATCACATCCAGCATCACATCTAGCATCACATCCAGCATCATCTTGCACTATAAAAAATGTGTATTCAGCCTATGTAACTACTTTACAAGATAAAATGAAATTACTGGTAAATATTGTAAGAAACTGAACTTCTCACCTGGATCTTCTGGCATGAAATTTTGTGAGGTGTGATAACATATATAATGGTCATATATAAACCAAGTTTTCCATATCTGTTGCAAAAAGCTTAGTATTAGCAGACTTAATTTAAATTTTACCATTAGCTACTTCCTTATTACTATCAGTTGACACAAGGGCTTAAACAGGACAAACCAAGGAGAGTGTCCTTTAAGCTCGCCCATGCGTTTTTTTTTTAAAATGTTGCTTCTCATTGAATTTCTTAATGCAAAAATGTTTTGAATTAGGCTGAGACTAAGACATTTGTATGTTAATGTTGTGCATGTAAAACAATTGTAATACTTTATATTAAAATTCTCTACAGATTGATTATGCATTGATTCCTGTTGATTTTCAAGGACCGAAATTAACTCCAGCAATACAAGATTACAGTGTTCCAGATGGAGAATATGTAGACACCACAAGAAAATATTAAAACTAACTATTATGATAAAAAAGATTTTGTTTTTAATGTACATTTAAAGACCTGGAGACTTGTCTATAGTGGTTGAACTGAAGGAACTCTATATTCTGCCAAGTCATACAGAGCAAATGGGCCATCCATATAGTAAATGGTATGTATACAAAAAAAGACATCCCACCCCCCCTTCCATTGCACCATACTCTTTTGGACACCCACCTATGTGTACATACAATGAGCTTTTCATCTCCCCCTTACAGCCACCTATGTGTACATGCAATGAGCTTGTAATCTCCCCCTTAAAGTCACAATACAGAAATGAGACGCTCATTTTCACCATTGTTTGGCAAGCCAGGCGTGTTACCAAAATATGCACCGCGTCACCCTGGGGTGCTGCATTGCCCTCAGTTAGGACCATAAGAAAGAGGCAAAAGGGTCGCTCAAAATGATCTTAAGATGGGAACTTCAAAGTGATTGAAAATATAAAATACCATCTACAGTACCGGTACTTCACAAAAACAAGGGGTGGCAAAAATCATAGAGTGGCACTTTTTTCTATGTTTTGCCTTAAATTAAAGCTTAACCTTAGGCATACTGTTTTACTTACACAGATATGGTAGTTTGTGTCCTATTGATTTTAGTCAAAATAAATTATGCTTTTATTGGATATTAAACCAATTCTTGTTGGATAGTAAATACTTAAAATGAGTTTTCTTTTGCATTCTTAACAGCGAATTCTGGTTTCAAATCCACCACAAAATATTGTTGGCTGCCCCTCATTTTTGCAAATTTTCCAGGTTCAATCTAAATATTTCCTTAAATTTACAGACTCATAAAATATGTTAAAATATCATTTTCACAGGGGGGGGTGGTAACCAATGTTCCCTCTAAGGTTTGTTGGTTCGTGTGCAAAATCATACAGTTGTATGCAAAGTTTTACAGCATCACTTTTGTTGTGTGCAAAATTTTACAGCCCACAAACACAAATTTACATGGAAATTTGCTGCACGGATACTCAAAACTGCTGCGCGGCGTCTGTGAGAAAGCTGCACGGCCAGGCAGCTTAAAGGGAACATTGGTGGTAACGCTTAATTAAGCAATTACATTTTGGGTTATGGCTAAAAGGTTCTTTAACTGTAACATAATGCGAGATGTGTGAGTAAAGATGAGGGGGCCATATACAACACTCATGAAAATCAACATTGTAGAAAAAACACAAGACGATGCAATTAACCATGTTCGCAGTAGGATGCAATGAACCATGTGATACAATGAACCATGTGATGCAATGAACCATGTGATGCACTGAACCATGTTCGCAGTAGAATTTGAATGGTTCTGAGTTCAAAAATAAATTTGTTAAAGTGGTCCAGCCCATCCTACCATTTGATGACTAGAGTGTTCCAGCCCATCCTACCATTTAATGACTAGAGTGGTCCAGCCCATCCTACCATTTGATGACTAGAGTGGTTCAGCCCATCCTACCATTTGATGACCAGAGTGGTCCAGCCCATCCTACCATTTGATGACAAGAGTGGTCCAACCCATCCTACCATTTGATGACAAGAGTGGTCCAGCCCATCCTACCATTTGATGACAAGAGTGGTCCAGCCCATCCTACCATTTGATGACAAGAGTGGTCCAGCCCATCCTACCATTTGATGACTAGAGTTTTCCAGCCCATCCTACCATTTGATGACAAGAGTGGTCCAGCCCATCCTACCATTTGATGACTAGAAGTGTCCAGCCCATCTTACCATTTAATGACTAAAGTGTTCCAGCCCATCCTACCATTTAATGATTAAAGTGTTCCAGCCCATCCAACCATTTAATGACTAGAGTGTTCCAGCCCATCCTACCGTTTAATGACTAAAGTGTTCCAGTCCATCCTACCATTTAATGACTAAAGTGTTCCAGCCATTTAATGACTAGAGTGGTCCAGCCCATCCTACCATTTAATGACTAGAGTGGTCCAGCCCATCCTACCATTTAATGACTAGAGTGGTCCAGCCCATCCTACCATTTAATGACTAGAGTGGTCCAGCCCATCCTACCATTTAATGACTAGAGTGGTCCAGCCCATCCTACCATTTAATGACTAGAGTGGTCCAGCCCATCCTACCATTTAATGACTAGAGTGGTCCAGCCCATCCTACCATTTAATGACTAGAGTGGTCCAGCCCATCCTACCATTTAATGACTAGAGTGGTCCAGCCCATCCTACCATTTAATGACTAGAGTGGTCCAGCCCATCCTACCATTTAATGACTAGAGTGGTCCAGCCCATCCTACCATTTAATGACTAGAGTGGTCCAGCCCATCCTACCATTTAATGACTAGAGTGGTCCAGCCCATCCTACCATTTAATGACTAGAGTGGTCCAGCCCATCCTACCATTTAATGACTAGAGTGGTCCAGCCCATCCTACCATTTAATGACTAGAGTGGTCCAGCCCATCCTACCATTTAATGACTAGAGTGGTCCAGCCCATCCTACCATTTAATGACTAGAGTGGTCCAGCCCATCCTACCATTTAATGACTAGAGTGGTCCAGCCCATCCTACCATTTAATGACTAGAGTGGTCCAGCCCATCCTACCATTTAATGACTAGAGTGGTCCAGCCCATCCTACCATTTAATGACTAGAGTGGTCCAGCCCATCCTACCATTTAATGACTAGAGTGGTCCAGCCCATCCTACCATTTGATGACTAGAGTGGTCCAGCCCATCCTACCATTTAATGACTAGAGTGGTCCAGCCCATCCTACCATTTAATGACTAGAGTGGTCCAATCCATCCTACCATTTGATGACTAGAGTGGTCCAGCCCATCCTACCATTTAATGACTAGAGTGGTCCAGCCCATCCTACCATTTTTTGACTAAAGTGTTCCAGCCCATCCTACCATTTAATGACTAGAGTGGTTCAGCCCATCCTACCATTTAATGACTTGAGTGATCCAGCCCTTCGTACCATTTAATGACTAGAGTGGTTCAGACCATCCTACCATTTAATGACTTGAGTGATCCAGCCCATCCTACCATTTAATGACTAGAGTTGTCCAGCCCATCCTACCATTTAATGACTAGAGTGGTCAAGCCCAGCCTACCATTTGATGACAAGAGAGGTCCAGCCCATTCTACCATTATATGACTAGAGTGTTCCAGCCCATCCTACCATTTGATGACTAGAGTGTTCCAGCCCATCCTACCATTTGAAGACAAGACTGGTCCAGCCATTCCTACCATTTGATGACTAGAGTGGTCCAGCCCATCCAACCAATTTATGACTAGAGTGGTCAAGCCCATCCTACCATTTAATGACTAAAGTGTCCCAGCCCATCCTACCATTTAATGAGTAGAGTGTTCCAGCCCATCCAACCATTTAATGACTAGAGTGTTCCAGCCCATCCTACCGTTTAATGACTAAAGTGTTCCAGCCCATCCTACCATTTAATGACTAAAGTGTTCCAGCCCATCCTACCATTTAATGACTAGAGTGTTCCAGCCCATCCTACCATTTGATGACAAGAGTGGTCCAGCCCATCCTACCATTTGATGACTAGAGTGTTCCAGCCCATCCTACCATTTGATGACTAGAGTGTTCCAGCCCATCCTACCATTTGATGACAAGACTGGTCCAGCCCATCCTACCATTTGATGACTAGAGTGGTCCAGCCCATCCTACCATTTAATGACTAGAGTGGTCCAGCCCATCCTACCATTTAATGACTAGAGTGGTCCAGCCCATCCTACCATTTAATGACTAGAGTGGTCCAGCCCATCCTACCATTTAATGACTAGAGTGGTCCAGCCCATCCTACCATTTAATGACTAGAGTGGTCCAGCCCATCCTACCATTTAATGACTAGAGTGGTCCAGCCCATCCTACCATTTAATGACTAGAGTGGTCCAGCCCATCCTACCATTTAATGACTAGAGTGGTCCAGCCCATCCTACCATTTAATGACTAGAGTGGTCCAGCCCATCCTACCATTTAATGACTAGAGTGGTCCAGCCCATCCTACCATTTAATGACTAGAGTGGTCCAGCCCATCCTACCATTTAATGACTAGAGTGGTCCAGCCCATCCTACCATTTAATGACTAGAGTGGTCCAGCCCATCCTACCATTTAATGACTAGAGTGGTCCAGCCCATCCTACCATTTAATGACTAGAGTGGTCCAGCCCATCCTACCATTTAATGACTAGCGTGGTCCAGCCCATCCTACCATTTGATGACTAGAGTGGTCCAGCCCATCCTACCATTTAATGACTAGAGTGGTCCAGCCCATCCTACCATTTAATGACTAGAGTGGTCCAGCCCATCCTACCATTTGATGACTAGAGTGTTCCAGCCCATCCTATGATTTGATGACAAGAGTGGTCCAGCCCATCCTACCATTTGATGACTAGAGTGGTCCAGCCCATCCTACGATTTAATGACTAGAGTGGTTCAGCCCATCCTACCATTTAATGACTAGAGTGGTCCAGTCCATCCTACAATTTAATGACTAGAGTGGTCCAGCCCATCCTACCATTTAATGACTAAAGTGATCCAGCCCATCCTACCATTTAATGACTAGAGTGGTCCAGCCAAGCCTACCATTTGATGACCAGAGTGGTCCACCCCAGCCTACCATTTGTCATACCATTTGATGACCAGAGTGTTCCAGCCCAGCCTACCATTTGTCATACCATTTGATGACCAGAGTGGTCCAGCCCAGCCTACCATTTGTTATACTATTTGATGACTAGAGTGGTCCAGCCTACCATTTGATGACTAGAGTGGTCCAACTCAGCCTACCTTTGGTTGACTAGAGTTGTCCAGATTACCATTTCATGACTTGAGTTTACCACTAGAGTGGTTCAGCCCAACCTACCATTTAATGACTAGAGTGGTCCATCCTAATCCTACCATTTGATGACTTAAGTGGTCCAGCCAATCCTACCAAAGTAGAATGACTAGTCTGGTCCAGCCCGCCTACCATTTGATGACTAGAGTAGTCCAGCTCATCATACCATTTGATGACTTGAGTGGTCCAGCCCTTCCTACCATTTGATAACTAGAGTGGTCCATCCTAATCCTACCATTTGATGACTTGAGTGGTCCAGCCCATCCTACCATTTGATGACTAGAGTGGTCCAGCCCACCCTACCATTTGATGACTAGAGTGGTCAAGCCCAGCCTACCATTTGATGACTAAGAGTGGTCCAGCCAAGCCTACCATTTGATGACCAGAGTGGTCCAGCCCAGCCTACCATTTGTCATACCATTTGATGACCAGAGAGTTCCAGCCCAGCCTACCATTTGTCATACCATTTGATGACCAGAGTGGTCCAGCCCAGCCTACCATTTGTTAAACTATTTGATGACTAGAGTGGTCCAGCCTACTATTTGATGACTAGAGTGGTCCACCTCAGCCTACCTTTGGTTGACTAGAGTGGTCCAGATTACCATTTCATGACTTGAGTTTTCCACTAGAGTGGTTCAGCCCAACCTACCATTTGATGACTAGAGTGGTCCATCCTAATCCTATGATGACTTAAGTGGTCCAGCCAATCCTACCAAAGTAGAATGACTAGTCTGGTCCAGCCCGCCTACCATTTGATGACTAGAGTAGTCCAGCTCATCATACCATTTGATGACTTGAGTGGTCCAGCCCTTCCTACCATTTGATAACGAGAGTGGTCCATCCTAATCCTACCATTTGATGACTAGAGTGGTCCAGCCCAACCTATCATTTGATGACTAGAGTGGTCCAGCCCATCCTACGATTTAATGACTAGAGTGGTTCAGCCCATCCTACCATTTAATGACTAGAGTGGTCCAGCCCATCCTACCATTTAATGACTAGAGTGGTCCAGCCCAGCCTACCATTTAATGACTAGAGTGGTCCAGCCCATCCTACCATTTGATGACTAGAGTGGTCCAGCCCATCTTACCATTTAATGACTAGAGTGGTTCAGCCCATCCTACCATTTAATGATTAAAGTGTTCCAGCCCATCCAACCATTTAATGACTAGAGTGTTCAAACCCATTCTACCGTTTAATTACTAAAGTGTTCCAGCCCATCCTACCATTTAATGACTAAAGTGTTCCAGCCATTTAATGACTAGAGTGGTCCAGCCCATCCTACCATTTGATGTCTAGAGTGGTCCAGCCCATCCTACCATTTAATGACTAGAGTGGTCCAGCCCATCCTAATATTTGATGACTAGAGTGGTCCAGCCCATCCTACCATTTAATGACTAGAGTGGTCCAGCCCATCCTACCATTTGATGACAAGAGTGGTCCAGCCCATCCTACCATTTAATGACTAGAGTGGTCCAGCCCATCCTACCATTTGATGACTTAAGTGTTCCAGCCCATCCTACCATTTAATGACTAGAGTGGTCCAGCCCATCCTACCATTTAATGACTAAAGTGTTCCAGCCCATCCTACCATTTAATGACTAGAGTGGTTCAGCCCATCCTACCATTTAATGACTTGAGTGATCCAGCCCATCCTACCATTTAATGACTAGAGTGGTTCAGCCCAGCCTACCATTTAATGACTAGAGTGGTCCAGCCCTTCCTACCATTTAGTGACTAGAGTGGTTCAGCCCATCCTACAGTTTAATGACTAGAGTGGTCCATCCCATCCTACCATTTTATGACTAGAGTCGTCCTGCCCATCCTACCATTTAATGACTAAAGTGGTCAAGCCCATCCTACCATTTAATGACTAGAGTGGTCCAGCCCATCCTACCATTTAATGACTAGAGTGGTCCAGGCCATCCTACCATTTAATAACTAGAGTGGTCCAGCCCATCCTACAATTTAATGACTAGAGTGGTCCATCCCATCCACCATTTTATGACTAGAGTGGTCCAGCCCATCCTACCTTTTAATGACTAAAGTGTTCCAGCCCATCCTACCATTTAATGACTAAAGTGTTCCAGCCCATCCTACCATTTAA
The DNA here is from genome assembly GCA_964033795.1 of Lymnaea stagnalis. Classification (NCBI taxonomy): domain Eukaryota; kingdom Metazoa; phylum Mollusca; class Gastropoda; family Lymnaeidae; genus Lymnaea; species Lymnaea stagnalis. Next base: position 50,914 of record CAXITT010000605.1, on the reverse strand, counting down.
TGACTAGAGTGTTCCAGCCCATCCTACCCTTTGATGACAAGACTGGTCCAGCCCATCCTACCATTTGATGACTAGAGTGGTCCAGCCCATCCTACCATGACTAGAGTGATCCAGCCCAATCTACCATTTAATGACTAAAGTGTTCCAGCCCATCCTACCATTTAATGACTAAAGTGTTTTAGCCCATCCAACCATTTAATGATTAGAGTGTTCCAGCCCATCCTACCGTTTAATGTCTAAAGTGTTCCAGCCCATCCTACCATTTAATGACTAAAGTGTTCCAGCCCATCCTACCATTTAATGACTAGAGTGGTCCAGCCCATCCTACCATTTGATGACTAGAGTGGTCCAGCCCATCCTACCATTTAATGACTAGAGTGGTCCAGCCCATCCTACCATTTAATGACTAGAGTGGTCCAGCCCATCCTAATATTTGATGACTAGAGTGGTCCAGCCCATCCTACCATTTAATGACTAGAGTGGTCCAGCCCATCCTACCATTTAATGACTAGAGTGGTCCAGCCCATCCTACCATTTAATGACTAGAGTGGTCCAGCCCATCCTACCATTTAATGACTAGAGTGGTCCAGCCCATCCTACCATTTAATGACTAGAGTGGTCCAGCCCATCCTACCATTTAATGACTAGAGTGGTCCAGCCCATCCTACCATTTAATGACTAGAGTGGTCCAGCCCATCCTACCATTTAATGACTAGAGTGGTCCAGCCCATCCTACCATTTAATGACTAGAGTGGTCCAGCCCATCCTACCATTTAATGACTAGAGTGGTCCAGCCCATCCTACCATTTAATGACTAGAGTGGTCCAGCCCATCCTACCATTTAATGACTAGAGTGGTCCAGCCCATCCTACCATTTAATGACTAGAGTGGTCCAGCCCATCCTACCATTTAATGACTAGAGTGGTCCAGCCCATCCTACCATTTAATGACTAGAGTGGTCCAGCCCATCCTACCATTTAATGACTAGAGTGGTCCAGCCCATCCTACCATTTAATGACTAGAGTGGTCCAGCCCATCCTACCATTTAATGACTAGAGTGGTCCAGCCCATCCTACCATTTAATGACTAGAGTGGTCCAGCCCATCCTACCATTTGATGACTAGAGTGGTCCAGCCCATCCTACCATTTAATGACTAGAGTGGTCCAGCCCATCCTACCATTTAATGACTAGAGTGGTCCAGCCCATCCTACGATTTAATGACTAAAGTGTTCCAGCCCATCCTACCATTTAATGACTTAAGACTTAAGTGTTCCAGCCCATCCTACCATTTGATGATTAGAATTAGAGTGGTCCAGCCCATCCTACCATTTAATGACTAGAGTGGTCAAGCCCAGCCTACCATTTGATGACAAGAGTGGTCCAGCCCATCCTACCATTATATGACTAGAGTGTTCCAGCCCATCCTACCATTTGATGACTAGAGTGTTCCAGCCCATCCTACCATTTGATGACAAGACTGGTCCAGCCCATCCTACCATTTGATGACTAGAGTGGTCCAGCCCATCCTACCATTTAATGACAAGAGTGGTCCAGCCCATCCTACCATTTAATGACTAAAGTATTCTAGCCCATCCTACCATTTAATGACTAGAGTGGTTCAGCCCATCCTACCATTTAATGACTTGAGTGATCCAGCCCTTCCTACCATTTAATGACTAGAGTGGTTCAGCCCATCCTACCATTTAATGACTTGAGTGATCCAGCCCATCCTACCATTTAATGACTAGAGTGGTCCAGCCCACCCTATCATTTGATGACTAGAGTGGTCCAGCCCATCCTACAATTTAATGACTAGAGTGGTTCAGCCCATCCTACCATTTAATGACCAGAGTGGTCCAGCATATCCTACCATTTAATGACTAGAGTGGTCCAGCCCAGCCTACCATTTAATGACTAGAGTGGTCCAGCCCATCCTACCATTTGATGACTAGAGTGGTCCAGCCCATCCTACCATTTAATGACTAAAGTGGTCCAGCCCATCCTACCATTTAATGACTCGAGTGGTCCAGCCCAGCCTACCATTTAATGACTAGAGTGGTTCAGCCCATCCTACCATTTAATGACTATAGTGGTCCAGCCCATCCTACCATTTAATGACTAGAGTGGTCCAGCCCATCCTACCATTTAATGACTAGAGTGTTCCAGCCCATCCTACCATTTAATGACTAGAGTGGTCCAGCCCATCCTACCATTTAATGACTTGAGTGATCCAGCCCATCCTACCATTTAATGACTAGAGTGGTTCAGCCCAGCCTACCATTTAATGACTTGAGTGATCCAGCCCATCCTACCATTTAGTGACTAGAGTTGTCCAGCCCATCCTACCATTTAATGACTAGAGTGGTCCAGCCCATCCTACCATTTAATGACTAGAGTGGTCCAGCCCATCCTACCATTTAATGACTAGAGTGGTCCAGCCCATCCTACCATTTAATGACTAGAGTGGTCCAGCCCATCCTACCATTTAATGACTAGAGTGGTCCAGCCCATCCTACCATTTAATGACTAGAGTGGTCCAGCCCATCCTACCATTTAATGACTAGAGTGGTCCAGCCCATCCTACCATTTAATGACTAGAGTGGTCCAGCCCATCCTACCATTTAATGACTAGAGTGGTCCAGCCCATCCTACCATTTAATGACTAGAGTGGTCCAGCCCATCCTACCATTTAATGACTAGAGTGGTCCAGCCCATCCTACCATTTAATGACTAGAGTGGTCCAGCCCATCCTACCATTTAATGACTAGAGTGGTCCAGCCCATCCTACCATTTAATGACTAGAGTGGTCCAGCCCATCCTACCATTTAATGACTAGAGTGGTCCAGCCCATCCTACCATTTAATGACTAGAGTGGTCCAGCCCATCCTACCATTTAATGACTAGAGTGGTCCAGCCCATCCTACCATTTAATGACTAGAGTGGTCCAGCCCATCCTACCATTTAATGACTAGAGTGGTCCAGCCCATCCTACCATTTAATGACTAGAGTGGTCCAGCCCATCCTACCATTTAATGACTAGAGTGGTCCAGCCCATCCTACCATTTAATGACTAGAGTGGTCCAGCCCATCCTACCATTTAATGACTAGAGTGGTCCAGCCCATCCTACCATTTAATGACTAGAGTGGTCCAGCCCATCCTACCATTTAATGACTAGAGTGGTCCAGCCCATCCTACCATTTAATGACTAGAGTGATCCAGCCCATCCTACCATTTAATGACTAGAGTGGTTCAGCCCAGCCTACCATTTAATGACTTGAGTGATCCAGCCCATCCTACCATTTAGTGACTAGAGTTGTCCAGCCCATCCTACCATTTAATGACTAGAGTGGTCCAGCCCATCCTACGATTTAATGACTAGAGTGGTTCAGCCTATCCTACCATTTAATGACTAGAGTGATCCAGCCCATCCTACCATTTGATGACTAGAGTCGTCCTGCCCATCCTACCATTTAATGTCTAAAGTGGTCCAGCCCATCCTACCATTTAATGACTAGAGTGGTCCAGCCCAGCCTACCATTTAATGACTAGGGTGGTCCAGCCCATCCTACCATTTAATAACTAGAGTGGTCCAGCCCATCCTACCATTTAATGACTAGAGTGGTCCAGCCCAGCCTACCATTTGATGACAAGAGTGGTCCAGCCCATTCTACCATTTGATGACTAGAGTGTTCCAGCCCATCCTACCATTGGATGACTAGAGTGTTCCAGCCCATCCTACCATTTGATGACAAGAGTGGTCCAGCCCATCCTACCATTTGATGACTAGAGTGGTCCAGCCCATCCTAACATTTTATGACTAGAGTGGTCCAGCCCATCCTACCATTTAATGACTAAAGTGTTCCAGCCCATCCTACCATTTGATGACTAGAGTGGTCTATCCTATTTCTACCATTTGATCACTTGAGTGGTCCAGGCAATCCTACCATAGCAGGATGACTTAGAGTGGTCCAGCCCATCCTACCATTTGATGACTAGAGTGGTTCAGCCCATCCTACCATTTGATGACTAGAGTGGTCAGTCTACCATTTGATGACTAGAGTGGTCCAACTCAGCCTACCTTTGGTTGACTAGAGTGGTCCAGATTACCATTTCATGACTTGAGTTTTCCACTAGAGTGGTTCAGCCCAACCTACCATTTGATGACTAGAGTGGTCCATCCTTATCCTACCGTTTGATGACTTAAGTGGTCCAGCCAATCCTACCAAAGTAGAATGACTAGTCTGGTCCAGCCCGCCTACCATTTGATGACTAGAGTAGTCCAGCTCATCATACCATTTGATGACTTGAGTGGTCCAGCCCATCCTACCATTTGATGACTAGAGTGGTCCAGCCCACCCTACCATTTGATGACTAGAGTGGTCAAGCCCAGCCTACCATTTGATGACTAAGAGTGGTCCAGCCAAGCCTACCATTTGATGACCAGAGTGGTCCAGCCCAGCCTACCATTTGTCATACCATTTGATGACCAGAGTGGTCCAGCCCAGCCTACAATTTGTTAAACTATTTGATGACTAGAGTGGTCCAGCCTACCATTTGATGACTAGAGTGGTCCAACTAAGCCTACCATTTGATGACTAGAGTGGTCCAGCCCAGCCTACCATTTGATGACTAGAGTGGCCCATCCTACCTTTGGTTGACTAGAGTGGTCCAGATTACCATTTTATGAGTTGAGCTTTCCACTAGAGTGGTCCAGCCCATCCTACCATTTGATGACTAGAGTGGTACATCCTAATCCTACCCTTTGATGACTTGAGTGGTAGAGCAAATCCTACCAAAGCAGGATGATTAGAGCGGTCCAGCCCAGCTTACAATTTGATGACTAGAGTGGTCCAGCCCATCCTATCATTTGATGACTAGAGTGGTCCAGCCCAACCTACCATTTAAAGACTAGAGTGTTTCAGCCGAATATTTAATTTGAGTGGTCCAGCCTAGCCTACCATTTGATGACTTAAGTGGTCCAGCCAATCCTACCAAAGCAGAATGACTTGTCTGGTCCAGCCCGCCTACCATTTGATGACTAGAGTGGTCCAGCCCAGCCTACCATTTGATGACTAGAGTGGTCCTTGTCAGTGGACAAATAGCAAATCAAAGTATAACTAATTTTAAGGAGATGAAAGTTTATAGCTACAAAATTAAAAAAACTACCATACAATTATCGTTATCAATTTTTTTACATTTTTAAATCAGTACAGGTGCAGCCTGAGGTGCAGGTAAATTTAACTCTAGCGCCATAGCTCGAAACCCACCCCCACTTTCACCTTTCTTCTTCTTCTATATATTAAGGGCCCACGATCAATTTATTGATAATTTTAGCTTCTATGCATGTAGAGGGGATTTGCAATGTTTCTATGCCTGGCGTTGAGGATATTTCACTGATTGCAAGTGTTACTTTGTGAGGGAATATCCATATCCCAGGGACACCATAGTAAGTTTCTAATTCTACACAATAAAAATCATATGCAAATACATTAGTTATCATGAGGTCCAAGTTATGTACCTACCTGATATTACTGATAATGCTATAGATGACTAGTTATTTGTGGGTTAAGTTATATATCTGATAAACAAGCTACTTTTTTATGATAATGGTATTTAAACATAGTTTTTGATAGTGATAACTCAGGATTTATTAACTTTTGTAATTTTTAAATTTAAAAAGCCTATTGTTTTGAAAACATCAATTACAAAGAGAACCAAAATGAATAATTTCAAAACTGATGTGGAATCTAACTTGCTGTTTATTTTCAAAATTTAAAAAAATCATTTAAAACACAAGTTCAACATTCAAAACTTTAAAAACGAATGAGGAAAATTGATTTCATTGATCAATCATTTATTATTGTAGAAGAATCCATTGAATGCAAACACATTGATGTTAATGAATGTGGCACATTTTTGTTTCCTGAAACAGGTTTTAACTTATTTTAAGTTTAAATACAAACTCATTGCTTTCAATTTAAAAAAAAAAAAACCCTCAAGTTGTTAAAATTTCCCACACTTGATCTGAGACTTATGTTGACTTCACACTCTGAACTCTGAGACTTATGTTGAATTAACTGACTGTCAGAAAGGGTTTTAAATATTAGTATCAGCAAATTAAAACAAAAATTGGAAAAAAGGCACGCTCAATCTTGTTGAGACCTGACATAATCTCATGTCCATATGTAAAATAAAATTATTGGTAAGTAAGGGAGCTGGTAATCATGAGTGAATGGCAAAAAGATTTTTGAAAAAATTTCAATGACAAGAAAGCAAGTGAACACTAAGAGTAAAAGTGAGGATTCTACAAAGACAATTATATGAAAATAGTTGCCAATTCTCCAGACGGCTGCTGTATTCTTGGCTACATCAAGATGATTGCTACATATGATAGGCTTCATACCACATTTCTCCTGATTCTTTTAAAGATCTGAAAAAAAAATAATGTAAGTTTATTTAATTCAGTCTTTAATTGAGCCAGTACTTCAAACTTAACAACACAGATCTATACATTCAGTGTATAGCCTTGGGGACCTACCAATTTAGATTTAGCTGGTAGCATTGGGGATAACATTCTCTCTAGTTATCCCCAAGGCTACAAACTAAATATAAATTACTGTATAATTAAGTGCCGGTAGTTATTCCCTTAGATCAGGGGTGGGCAAACTACAGCCCGGCAACCGATATTATGCGGCCCTCGTATGCATTTAGAAATATTTAAAAATTCCTTGTCTGTAAGTTATATCAGAATTTTGCAGAATTTCATGTACTGTACCGTTATGATTGTGTTAACATTTTTTATCAAATTTGTTTCTAAATTTCAATTTTTTAAACAGTCCTTGTCTTTTGTCATGTAATGCTAATTTGAGAATTTACCAATTTTAATATAGAGAAATGTTTATTGACATATAAAAATTGGTCATAATATACATGCTGCCCCCCATGTTAGTGTGGCCCTTGGCACAAAAAGTTTGCCCACCCCTGACTTACATATAGATTATTTTAACTGTTGAAAGTTTTTTATATATTCAGATCCTTCATCCAACATAATGGTATATGGTGAAGCATTAGCAATAATTTTAATTTAAACTTTTGTGCCTGTTTGAACAAATTTTCATTGTTCCGAACAGACCTACAACCAACAGTGCTTGCTGCCTTATCTGACAGCTGGTTACATCCCATCCTAAAGTTACTGGCGATTCAAGCTGTTCAGGACTCCCATGAGAAAATACACAGAGGAATTTATTTAAGATACCAGGTACCGTTAGCCAAAAGAATACTTTGGATGGATAGATTTCTGAGCATTTATTTAATGCTTACAATTTACAGACCTGCCCACCCATATGAATTTAATTTTATTTATGCTTTTTCACCTTGAATTCAAAAATGCAAATTTCACCCAAAATATATTAATAATCTGAAGCTCACTAAGACCTGTCATGATCTATAGTAAACCAATCACAAGTAAAAAAAACAAATAACCTGTTTTGGACTCTCTGAACCCAGTCCTGTTTAAATTACTTTTGATATAGATAAAGTATGTTTTAATTTAATTTTTAATAAAAAGAAAGTTTAGGGAATTACAGAACGGAGTACAATTTATTTAAATTAATTCTTTAATGATACAACAGGGAATTAACAATAAACATAAAATAAGTAAAAAAAAAAAAACTTTGGTTTCCAAGGTAACTTGCCTTTGCTTGTTTTTTTTTTGTGAATTTCAAAACCTCATATTTTTAAATTTCAAGTTCAGACTTAGACTATCAAATTTATAATATAGCCGACAAAAGGTCTCTATTTTTCATGTCAAAATTAGGGGGGAAAGCTTATGATGATGTATTTTCATTTCTAAAAAAAAAGTTAGGTAATTCCAATCTTAATTTATGGAAAGAGAACAACTTAAATCATATTAATTTAAAAAGTTATAACAGCATTTAGTTGACAAAAAAACGTCAAGCGCAGAAATACGTGGGGAAAAAAAACAAAATAAAGAAAAATGCAGTAAAAAAAATAATTTTTATTTTAAATTTTTTTACTGGACCTAAAACTGTCCATCAGCATATCATCATCAGTGGCGCTTACAGCCCATGTATGGTCATGGCCTGCTCCACCACATCCTTCCATTCAGAACAATCCATGGCTTTCCACCTCCATGCACAAACCCCCAACTGGTGTAAATCCTTTACCTCGTCGATCCATCTCAGCCTTGGGTGAACGATGTGTCATCTGCTCCTAGGTTTCTGCCTGTATATTACTTTTGCTACTCTATATTCCGTCATCCTTTCAATATGTCCTGTCCACGCAATCTTTTTTTTTATTGTTGTGACTATGGGTGAGTCTTTGTACAATTGGTATAGATCTTGGTTTGTACAGATTCTCCAGACATCATTTTCCATCACTGGGCCACATATTTTTCTGAGAATTTTCTCTCCCATGTATTGAGAAGGTTCTCTGCTTTTCTGGTAAGGGTCCAAGTGTCACTAGCGTACATTACTACTGTTCTTATAATTGTGATGTATATTGTCTTCTTTGTTCCCCAAGAGAGGTTTTTGCTTCCCAGTAGCTTTTGTAGGCTGAAATAGGAACGGTTGCCTGCTGTTAACTTTCTTTTTCCTCTGACATTATTTCATTGTGTTCATTTATTGTTTCCCCATGATATTTGAATGTGGCAACTCTCTCAAATGTGTGGTGGTTTATATTGATGGTGTCATCAGCATGGGAGTTACCTGACATTATCATATATTTACATCAAGACCAGCTTTGACTGAGGCATTTTCAAGTTCCCTGACTGCTTTTATTATGCCATTATTCTTTCTACCCAGTAGCGCTTTGTTGTCTGTGTATGCCAGAGACTGCAATGGCTGGCTATATAAGGCTCCTGATGGATGTTGTTGTGTAATACCTCTCTGGAAGTAGCTTGTTATGGTTCCACTGGTGCTCACTAGTATGCTTCTAGTAATTATTTCTAGCGTGATGTTAAACAGGATACATGATACTTAATCTTCTTGTCTGAGGAAACCCTTGAGTATTCTCCCTGCACCTTGATTCTACTTTTGGAGTTAGCCATCATCATATGTATGAGCCCAGTAAGCTTGTTAGGGACTCCAAGTTCTTGTCCATCAGCATATGCTGGACCTAAAACTGTCCATGAGCCAATGCTGGATCTATAACTGTCCATAAGCCAATGCTGGACCTAAAACTGTCCATCATCAAATGCTGAACCTCCCTCATTCTTATCCAGCTCCTGGTCTCGTTCCCCCCCCCCCCCCCCCTTCCCCCCCCCCCCCTTCCTGCCTCTCTCAACTTTTCTCTTCTATTGTCCGCCTTTTCTCTTCTATTGTCCGCCTTTTCTCTTCTATTGTCCGCCTTTTCTCTTCTATTGTCCGCCTTTTCTTTTTTTCCCAATTAATTTTGGCTCAGCAATAGTTGTTTGTTCGCTAGCTTATTTTTCAGCCTCTCAGACTTAATAGATATTACTAAACCATAAAGCTGACTTTAAACGCTCGAATTGTGGCACGCATCATTCTGTACTGTGGGAGCTCTTCAGAACTTTTTGAGTGCCTTTTGAAATTGCATTAAATGACATAGAAATATTGATACAAGACCCCAAAAAGTATATATTTTTAGAAAGTTAAATGGATGTGGATAAAGTTGGCTATATTGCCCACCTCATACATAACTTTTGGTCAGTGTCCTTGACCTTGGATAGCTTAAGAAAAAATAAATCGACACAATGTCTTGCTTTCAAGTGCTCATAGCATCATTAATTTTTATAGATACACTTAAACTTAAAACTACTCTAAATGTTTCTTTCAGAAAATGTAACGTTTGCTAAAGTTTTGATTACAATTCAACCTCTGAGAGCAAATTTAGTAATTTTAGGTCATTTATATAAGAAACTGGGACCACAGCTAAAACCAAGTACAAAAATCTCAGGCAAAATAGTTATTACTAGGCGACCTGCGGCGTAGCATGCGCCACGAGCTTGTTGGAGTGTGCGGGGCGGTAGCTCCAACACAGTGGGCATGTCTCGAGACCAACGATGGGCAGGTAAGGGAAGGGAGGGTTTGCCTGCGTCTTGCTTGCTCTGGTGTATCTATATATAGCCTGCATCGTCTTCTTGCCCTTGTTTCTAGATATAGCCAGCCAAACATTGGCGTCAGCAATGGTTGTACTTCCCATCTACTAAAGTTACTTGACAAAAACCTGAACTCAATTTATGCACATTTAAGAATGCCAATTTTGGTACAGTCGAACACTACTAACAGTAGGCCTACTTCAGTATCACTAAGACTAGTTTTTGCACCTGGCAAACTGTTATGAATGAAACTCGTAGTGCCACTGCATAGCCAGTATGCAAGTGACAGTGAATGGCTACCCTTACAACATTTTGCACACTGCAAATTATGATCCTTTATAATAAGGACTCTACCGAGATTTTAAACCTTGAATTAAAAATAAAACATTTATTTAAATTACTTCTAGGTTTATTCTGAAATACAAGTCCTGTATTTTGAGAACTAATTATTTTTAATTATGAACCACATTTTTATTTGTTGTTTGCTATTTCTTCCTGTGGAGTTCAAAAACCATCGATTGGTCATGGGGATTGAGATAACCGAGGTTAAGTGGCAAATTTGACCCTGAGATATCAGGGTTCAGCGACATAAAAGAATCGACATAACCGAGGAGAAAATGCTAAGACAAAGAGAGAATATGGCGGCTCCACTTCAAAAATGTCGCCATAACACTGAATAACAGGGTTGGCAAGTACCGAGGTCGAGACAAGCGGGTTTGACTCTAGAGCAGGGGTCTCTAAACTTTTCAGCCCGAGGGCCGCATTAAATATCAAGCCGCAGTTCGGGGCCGACTACACACCCGAGTTCCAAATAAAAAAGAATCAAAACAAGGATGTTTTTTTTAATGATTTATTTAATATAATTTTATTCAGTTATTTAATAACACATTGATACGCTACAAATGAACACCTGTCTTAGAGGGAATGGTGAAATTGTTTCCTAGATGCCAAAATAGCAGATATTTCTGGCTTTAGCTTTGATGTCATTAACATCAACAGTGACCTGAGATTATCATCGGACAAGTTTGTTCTCAAATTGTTCTTCACGTATTTCATTCTTGAAAATGTTTGTTCACACAGGTATGTTGTTCCAAAGACTGAAAGGTACCTTGATGCAAAAGTTTTGACATTAGGAAAGTCTACCTTGGGCAAAAACTGGTAAAAACCCACCAGTCCTTCTTTGAGCTTGTCCCTAAGGAGGTCATTTGCTAGCAACTCAATGACCTCCAGCTGCAGTTCATCTTGCCAACTGGCCACATCTTCTTCAAATGGGTTTTGAAACCGTCTCACTTCTTCTGGGTTGAATCCAATTATAAAACCGCTGCTGAAACTGCAGCAAGAGGTCTTTGATGATCTCACATGCAATAAAGTGGGGAACTCCGCTATTGCTTCAGCCATAGAGACCTTGCACTGCTGAAAGTGCGTCAAGTTGTTGGCCTGTACTTGTTCCAAAAACAAGACGAGTTTGGATCTGAAGGCTTTTAGATCTGTATAGATCAGAAACTAGATTTTCCTCTCCTTGCAGTTTTAGGTTCAGAAAATTTAAATGACTAGTTATGCCTGCAGCACATGCCTATTTCCTTACCCACTCTTCATCAGTAATGGCTGTGGCTTGCCTTCACTTTCCAGAAAGTCACCTATTTCCTTTATTAACTTAAATACTGTGCTCAGAATTTTCTCACAACTTAGCCATCTTACTGCTATGTAATATGGTAAATCTTGCAATTCTGTGTCTGATAAGTATTTATGCGAAGAAAATTATCACATAATAAAATAGAGTGCATCATGTTTTGCAATCAGACACTGACTGACACCTACACCATCTCATCGCAGCAGTCAACCGTAACTGGTAAACCGTGATCAAAATCATCAAGTCTTGAACAAGCACCAAACTGTTTCAAAACTCAGCAGCCACTAGGTGGCGTTAAATCATCTAATTGTCTGTGAACTTCGTGCCTCTATTTTAATTTGGTAAAAGCATAACGTGGGCTTAAGCGGCGACTGACCTTGGCAGATACACGTAAATTTCCTCACTTTTTTCCGTAGACAAAAAGGTCTCCGCTGGCCAGATGAGAGGGCCTCGCAGGCCGCCGCAGTTTGGAGACCCCTGCTCTAGAGTAATTTTACTTTTGCATGACATTTACATAAACTTAAGCATTGGCTCAAATCACTTAAGTTTATAAAATTAAAATGTAAAGTCTTAACACTTTTTCAAAATGATTTTAGCTACTCTGTCCACATAACTTACGAAATAGAACTATTGGTAACTTTCCACAGCTGTTTCCAATCAAAAGTCAAAGGCTGATGCATAAGAAAATAAATAGGTTGGCTAAACACTATTTTTTAACCTGATTGATAACAGATTGAAGAGTTTGGTAACTTTCTTAGATTCAGAAAGCTTAATTTATCTAAATCTGGAAAAATCCAGCTTTCAATTGATTCTAAATATGCAGGATGGTTAGGCAACTGTTAGTATACAAAACGAATTTTGTAAAATATTTGGTCAGAAATGACATTTATAGGGTTAGTAAAATAACGTTTAACAATATTTTTCTAACACAATATAAAAGAAATTTCAATGTATTTAGATTTTAAAAATGGCTTTAGAAACCAAATGTCCAAACTCAGAAATCATTTTTTTGGGCTAATTTTTCACATACACCTCTTAATTCCCCCCCCCCCTCCCCACTTAAAAGTAAAGCTGTAGATTGCCTTGTGTAACAGTTCAATAAAAAAATTATTCAAACTAAAATACTATTTCATTACTTAAATAGAATTTAGTACTAAAAATAATTTGACCTAGTACTAGTAGGCAGGATAGTGTTGACCTTATTTCTAAAAAAAACAGTAACATTTGAGCAAATGACTTACCCAACTACATCACTCATTGCTTGGAATAAGGACTTTGATTGATAATTTAATCCATGCTTCTTACAAAGAGACTTTACAAGTGATGTTGTCTTGTGCAAGTTATTCCTTGGCATTGTGGGAAATAAACTGCAGAACACAAAAAATGGTTTGTAGCAATGCAAAGTTTCAGAAGTTTTCAGCATTATTAGTTTTTTTTTACGCTAGAAAAAAATTACATAAAGAAAAAATAATAATAATTTAGTAACTTACCAATATGGTTTACTAAAAATGTATTTAATTACATTATTACTGAGGAATATTTTCAAAATTATTCTCTTGCCTTATAAGTGGATTCACCAAAATGTTAATTTCATTCGTTCAACTTTATTTGAGTCATCTCCCTTTAGCTATAAGCTTCTGATGAATTAGGGGACTTGAGGACTTTTTAATACATTTCAGCATCTTGGCCTTATGATTTTTCTAAATATTAGTTTGCCAGACAAAATGACAATCATGTTCTTTGATCATGGGTCATCATTTTCTTAATTTAAAAAAATTAATTACTTCAGCCAACTTGGGGTAGGTCAGTGAATAAATATGTTATTATCATAGGGTATTTATCCTTGCATATATCGGCTAATGCAAATGTAATTTTCAACTAAATGTGTGTGTTCAGCTATAATGAACTATTTTAATTCTGATACCATATAAAAGCATGTTCACATCATTTAAAGTGATGAACGTTATTTTGATTAAAATCTGGACAGTTTGTCAGCTTCTCGTAAATGACTAAATATTTAAGACTAATTTATGCACAATTATATTTATACTTTATATGCTCTTCTTACTGATGCTCTATCTGAAAATTGAGGTGTCCAGAAAACCAGTCATTAAACAGTGACTGGTCCACATTGCACGTTGCCTTGAGTTGTGAGGTGACCCAATCTTCATCTTGATCATAATCCACACTCATGGGGATATGACTCATTTGTGTTGTCCACACAAACCAGTGAGATTCGAGAAATCTGGTGTCAAGGAAAATTTAAAGACACATACATTTTAATCATGGAGCTTTGAGTAAAACGGTTGCAAAGATTTTTGTGATTTATTTGGTATCAGCCCTTTTAAAATGATCCCTATGTATAAAAAAATGCCAACCAGGCATGCATTAGACATACACTAGATCAGCATTTCCCATAGTTTAAGTTTGTCGGACAAGTGCTGGTTCATGGACCTCACTGAGGGGAACACTGAACTAGATTACTTCTAAAGTATTTTATCAAAGTTGTCACACAAAAGATAAATATCTTTAAATGTGCCATTAGGTTATGTCTTTTTCTTCTTCTTCCCAATTGTTTGAATTTTTAATTTTTTTTTTAGGATTCACACAATGGACAGAATATTTTACATAACAACAAAAAAATTTGAATAATGTGACGACCAAATGTTATGAAATAATATACACTTCATATTTCTGTTTTGTTATTTCCAAGCTGTTATACCGGTTTGGCTCAAACTTCATTAGCATGATATAATCACTTGGAATCTCCTGTTTATTAAAGGTTCATATCATACATCTGGATTAATTTGAATTATTTGTACCGGTACGGTATGTCCATTTCTCCCTGGGGCTCTGGTCAACTTGTCTGTAGTGGCATGCCAACTAAAGAAGCGCTGCCACCGACCCCCTAGCGCTACCCGGGGAACATAACCACCAATCCGTGAGCCTGCTTGGGCAGACAAAGGGCATGCTTGGTATCTGAAGAAAATTGTAGCAACTACAGTAGCAGATCTGTTTACTCTTATGACTGAGGCATACATTGTAGCATTTTGAGGTGTTTTATGGATGTATGCCAAGACTTATCACAACTATGATTTTAAGAAACCAGGTTGAAAATATATACATTCCTGTAGTTTTTCAGATTAAAGAAATAATAAAAAGTAAATTTTCGGTTGTTAGTTTTAACCTGCTCTCTACATCCAGCCGTGAATGGATCGAGAAATACAATTGGTTGGTGACCAAATGTAACGTTTGCCCTGAGAAAGGAAGGCGGTTGTATTGATTGGGGAGATTTTATGTACGGGTGTGCCCGGGGGGGGGGGGGGG
>CAXITT010000605.1:18237-35863 GCA_964033795.1 Lymnaea stagnalis | reverse complement strand
CGGGGGGGGTGGGGGGGGGGGGGGGGGGCTAAATATTTAGGTATATAAAATTAACACCACCACATTTTCGTAAGGATAGTGGTCGCCATAGCGACAATTTTAGTAAATTCTTGCCCTTGTTTTCTTTGTTTTTGTATGACGTAATTTTGTGACATAGTTATTTTGTTCAGCAAACCACATCGAATATGATTTTTTTTACCCCTGTATGTTTCCAACACTCCTCTTCCTTTCACTCATTTACAGTTTGTTTGTGGTAGTTATCAGACTATAATATAATGGCGGTAATAGGCTTAATGGATATTTATTCTTCTTTTTAAAACCAGCTTTTCTAAATGATGTCATTATTCGTGATTTAATTCTTATTTAAATACATCCTGTTTTATGCTGATTTGACTTTGAGTTTGAACCACGTTAAATTTCACCAGCTTTTTTATTTTGACCCGTGACAGACTGTAATGTGATCTGTACATCCGCTCAATATGAATACAGATCTATAGCAAATACATGTCTGCAAAAACAAAGTGACAGCAGATGCAAGTACAGCCAGTGCTCGACATACGACCTATGCAACTTACAACCATTCCACTTTACGACCACAATCATAGCCATATTAGTATTAGATTTCAGATTTATTTCAGCCTCAAATATCAGTCACACGGCATTGTCTGCAATCATCAACGGTCGTTAACTAAGGAAAGGGAAGCATGATGCTATGATGATGCGTGTTCGCCTTGAGACTTACGGAAAGCGCACTTTTGAATTTGCTGGCCCAACAATTTGGAACGCCCTTCCTGTCACTCTCAGAAACAGCCACTGGAGTCCTTTAAACCGATTTAAAAACACATCTATTTCGCAAACACCTTCTGAGGTGATGCTGTCTACCATCTTTTTCCAGTTAATGTATATTGGCTTGTGTTGCCTATGGTTGAAATGGGATGAAAGACTTTGACTTGGTATGCTCGTATGTAGTTTTTATATTGTTGCGTCTGTTTTTAAATGTGGTAAATTTTAGATTGTTTTTATTTCTCTTTTTAATATGGTTGACTTTGTACCGCGCTTTGAGCTTTTGGGGATGAAGCGTGTTTTTCAAATAAACTTTATTATTATTATTATTATTATGCTATGCTTCTAGTCAGCGTCATCAATTTCTAAGATATAACTTGGTCACACTCAATAACCCTAGGTCCATCGACTTCCCCAAGCGCGGCTAAAGCTTGTTGATTGGAGAGCTCTTCAGAGTTTGAAAATTTGAACCCCATCTCCCATAGAAAATTATGATTTATAACAATAATAAAAGAAATTTATGATTTAATTTAACTTAAATATTTTTATTACATCACTTCACATTACTGTACACATAGCGTACTCAACCTATGACCAAATCGTGTTACGAAGGGTCTGTCGAAACCCATCTTGGTCGTAAGTCGAGCACTGGCAGTAGTTATTGCATTCATTATATATACTGTATGTTTATTTACTATTAAGCTATTGTACGATTTTGAGACAATATTGTACAATTTTAGGAGTTCGAGTGTAAACAGGTCTGCAGTATTACTAACAGCTGTGAAATTAACTGCAGTTGAAAAAGCGATAGAAACAGGGTAGGGATCAGGATTTTTATGGAAGATATAAGGCATGAGATGGGTAGTGGCAACCTCATCCCAATTATTCTTTGTAAACAGCCACTGAGAAGGCTGCTCTAAGTCTAAGGCAATCATTTTGTCCCAGCTACTTTGAGAACAATTTGCAAGGTAGAAACCCAGTGTAGAAAACCTTATTAGAAGGTGTCCTACACTTCCCCAAGATGGGCAGGGCATGATACTGTAAACCATCCCAACCCCTTGCAACAGGTTGACTGCTGGTGTGATAGCAACATCACTGACCAGAGGTCCTTGAGATGGCCCCTGTAAGGCTATTCAGTTGAGTGAAGTTAAGGGCAGGGCCGTCCTAGCAGAAGGAGATTTCCAACGTGGCCCTATAGTAAGGGAACTTGGGGGGGGGGGGGGGGGGGGGGGGGGGGTTTGCTTTTGGGAGGATGTTAAGAGCTTTTTAGCTGGACGGCTTGCTGTTTCCTAATGTCTATTTAAATCCCTTGTGCATCATTAGATGACCCAAATATACAAGAACATGCAATGTAATCAATGATACACATGGGTGATATTGCAAGTTTAAGAGTTCAAAAAGTCAGCTTTTAAGGGCTCTTTTACCATGCTCATAGAATATTATAACTACATGTACCCAGCATTAAGAAGGTAGGGAAATTACCTCAATTTAAAGGACTTATTAAATATATGTCTAAGTACTTTTGAAAGATTTTTGCGACTGGAACAGGGCTAGGGAACCTGCGACCTAATTATGACTATGAATGATCCAAATTTCAATAAAATTTATTTGATGGATTTACTTAGAGTTAGAAAACCTGCAGCCCTTAATGATGGCCGAAGCATACAATTATTTAACAACTAACATTTAACCATACAGTTATTTAACAACTAACATTTAACAGGTAAGTTTTGTCTACAAATCAAGTAGCCAGAGAGCCCCCACACCCCCCCACCCCCCCAGGGCTCTAGTTGGCATGTCCGTCCCAAAAATGGCAATGTCGGTAAAGAGGCGTTTGTCATGAACGCCCTGAAACGTTACCCAGGAAACAGTAATACTGTGTAGGAGACCTGCGCTGAAAGTCAAAGGTAACGCATGGAAACTGCGTTAGAAAGAGCACGGCTGCATGGTTCCTACCAAGTTCAGTGGAAAATAACGCAGAAACAGGTTGGGACATGTTTACAGTTGGTGTATGGATAAGGTGAGGGAGTGTGGCGACCCTCACCGATGATTCTAAACATGCAGTCTTTGAGGGTACTGCAACCTCTCCTAGGCAACCTCTTTCTCTCCCAGATGTGCTCACAGAACACCACGTAAACCCTATTAGAGGGCATCTTTGAAACACCTACGCCCCCCCCCCTTTGGGAAGGGGGGGGGGGGGGGACTTGGAGACATAAAATATATCCACTCCAGTCCCTAGAAAGTCCGGCCCGGTTGCTGTGGGAGTAGCACCCCGGCTGGCCAGGTGTTCCTTCTCTGATGCTGCCTCACTCGCATAGTCGATCGAGTAGAAGGTTGGGTGTGGCTGTCTCAGGGGCGGCATGAGGGGCGGAATGCCCCCGGCGTGCCACTTTGCGGCCCGACTGGAATGAAGACCACTGGGGGAGAGGTTGAAGGCCAGTTGTGTTGGCGGGGTAGGGCGCTGAGGAAGACTTGATGAGCTCTGGCTCGATAGTTTGCTGATTTTCGTAAATAAGTTAAGTTAGTTAGTTAGTAGCCAGATAGAGAGAGGAATAAAGCTGTTTAGAATTCATAACTTTTACAACTGCACAGAGAGAAGTCTGATGTTCATTGAAATGATTTCTTTCTGCAAAAATTAAAACGTTTTCTACACTATTCATTAATGTGGAGCAAATCTTAATCCTGAATAGATCTATGGCCCTTAAGTGGCATAAAGGGAATGACAAAACATGTAGCCACTGGACTTTATGGCCCTTCAGTGGCTTAAAGGGAATGACAAAACATGTAGCCACTGGACTCTATGGCCCTTCAGTGGCATAAAGGGAATGACAAAACATGTAGCCACTGGACTCTATGGCCCTTCAGTGGCATAAAGGGAATGACAAAACATGTAGCCACTGGACTCTATGGCCCTTCAGTGGCATAAAGGGAATGACAAAACATGTAGCCACTGGACTCTGGAACATACCAAGCATTAAATAATCATCAATTTGATCCATTTTACTTGTTGGCATTCAAAGTAGTTTAAATCATGTGATGATTTCCTATTGACAAAGTTGCAGTGCATTCAGAAGCATTCAGAACAGGTAAGAAGACTCAAGTGGGTGAGCTGGATCAAATATTTGGTTATGAGTGAATGGGGGCCATTTTTCCATGGCATTAATAAGCATGATACTTCCATGGTCATCAATCCCCAGGAACCGTTTAGACATGCTGACACTTTTTCACATGTGCATTTTTTTTACAACAGAGCATTTTTTTAACAACAGAGCATTTTTGTCTAATTTCTCCTTTCCCCTGACAGAAATAATTTCAATACTAGCATGTCCACTCAACATGTGCAAGACACAAGCTGCCTAGTGCTGCTTCACCTATACACTACATAAGGAAATATCATTAATAAGCTAAAATAATCTACCTTCAATTAATAAACACAAAATTAAAAACCCTATCCTAAAGATCACAGTTAATGCAACTCACCGGACCCAAAAATACAGCAAGAAAGAGCCTCCAATGCCCAGAAAGGGATAAAAGATCATGATGTAACGAGCAAAGAAAGTTGCCATCCAAAACATTTCCTGTGAAATAAGTAAATGTATTGAAAAATCAAATAAAACTCAAGACTACAAAGCCAGGGGTCTTGATTAGAACTGTAAAACAAATTTTGAGCTACTAAAAAGTGAGTTAAAAAATTCTCCATTGTAACAATTAGAGGCTAACTTTGTCATTTATTTTATGACAACAAATGTTGTTAGATCTCAATTGCTCAAATTGCAAGGGTTGTAGATCAACTTTAGGATGTTATAAATTTGTTTGAAATTTACCACATTTAAGAAAAACAAAGTCATGTTAACTGTCAATACTTATTCCAAGCCTAAAATATCAAATTGTCTAAACGCTTAAAAGATAATTGGGAAGAATTCAATATTCTGGTCTAATGAAAACAGGATCACGTTTATATTGTAATAGGAGTTACTTTTTTTTTTTTTTTTTTAAATTAAATTTCTAAATGACAATTGTAGCATAAAAAAAATGGTTGCACGGATAATAATTTGCATTTAAAAAACTATAATTGGTTTTAAAATTGGAAAAACTGAAATATTTAATTTTTCTCAAAACATTTTCGGAAATAGTTTATATTTAATTTATGAAAATGATGAACCTTATACATTTTTGAGTAAACTTACTCCATAGAGCTTTCTTGACCACAGAAAGTAAGGAACTTCATAGTTAAAGTACAATGGTAGCAGCAATGGAGGCATAACTGTAACAAGTAACAGTAGTATGAATGACTGACACTATATAATTCTATCAAATATTGTAGTTATTTTTAAAATCTACTTTCAAATACATGGTTTTAAAACATTTGCATAAACATGCTGACCTCCTAGAGTTTTAATACCGGTACTATACATACAGATTCCCCCAAAATAAATTGTTTTTCATATTCATATAAAGCAACATTCTATATTTTATTTTATGTGATTAAAAAAATTTGCACATAAATTAGGTCTTGTTTTTTTGTTTTTTTTAAAATTGAATCATGTTTTGAAAGTTATAGATCTAAAGTTAAAAAAGCATGATAAGAAAAGAGTAAGTATTGTAAGAGATAATTTTTAAAAATCATAGTCAATTCTGTTTATCTTGAGTAAACAAAATAATTATTATAGCATCAAATTTTCAATTTGTCTATATTATCAAAAATTTTATTATTAAGTTATAAAATGAACATGAAATCAAAATGTTCAGTTTACCGATTCTCTCAGAAAGTTCAAGGCAAAGGAAGCAAAACATTATGAGAAATTTCTAAAACCTTTGTGATTATTGTGTAACAGGAAATAAAAACATATACCAGCAGTCAATTATTCAAATATTCAGAAATCAATTTTTAAGCTCTGAACAGAAATGGATTCCTATCTAATACATTTGTATAATGCAATGTAGTGATTATGTAAAGAAAGCTTGGCTTACCCATAAACCAGTATTTGTGCTGATGAACATAAGGCATAAATCCTTTTTTCTTTTTGCCCCACTGAAGAAAACAAAAACAAAATGGTTATAAAGATCTTGGATATTCTCCCTGCTGAGAAATAAAGTCAAAGACACTGATTGTAATGCCATATCTGATGGAAGGCTGTTCAATATTGCCTGCCTTTGTGTAAAGACCAAGGTAAATAAAAAAAGTTACTAATTCATGAGCTGCTGTTCACTGACGCTGCGGCCTTAACATCGCACACAGAAGAAGATCTTCAGCGGCTATTTAATCGTCGATCACACGGTTGCAAAGAGTTTGGACTGTCAATGGTCTACAGAAAAAAAAAAGGTTGTGATGCAAGAAGCACAATCATTTCTATTTAGGGCTATAATCTGTCGGTTGTTAACATTTCACAGACCTTGAATCCAATATTTCTAGTTCTCTCTCCGTAGACGAAGAGGTAACCATCAGGTTCGCATAAGCAGCAACAACTATGGCTAAATTGTATAACCGGGCGTGGAATAATCTCAATCTAACTGATAAAACAAAGCTAAATGTGTGCTTTATGGCAGTGAAGTGTGGACCACATATTCCACTCTTGAGTGGAAACTCAACAGGTTCCATCAAAGATGTCTGCATCGCATTTAAGGATACATAGAGGTCTTGGACCGTGCAAAAATGAGCAGCACATTCTCTACTCTCTGCAAGAGGTGCCTCGCTGGTTGGGCCATGTAAGGAGAATGGAGGAAGACAGTATTCAAAAAAAGCTGCTATATGGAAAGTTGGCAGAAGGGAAAGGACTTCTTTGACGGCCATGGCTGTGATTTATGGAAATTTTCAAAAGGAGCATGAGGGAAACCAGCATTGAAATCAACAAATGGGAGATAATTGCTGAGAACCGTTGTAAAAAAGGCACAAGATGCGTGAAAAAAAGCCCTTGGAACAAAAAGAACAATATGAAATGCCAAATCTAACCAGGAGTCAATATTCTCCTGCGAAAAAATGCAGTCAAGATTGCCATTCTCGGATTGGCCTAGTGAGCCATTCAATGAAATGTACATAGCAACTCTATCGTCTCGCGAAGACAGAAGGATGCCATATATAAATACTGGTTTATATGAACATGAATATTAACTAAAAAAATTTAATTGAGTCAGACTGAATGTTCAGGTCAAGCAGAACTCACAATTGACTAAATGTTCAAGGCAAGCACAACTCAACAATGACTGAATTTTCAGATCAAGCAGAACTCATCCATGACTGAATCTTCAGGGCAGGCAGAACTCACAAATGACTGAATGTCGAGGCAAGCAGAACTCATCCATGACTGAATGTTCAAGGTAAGCAGAACTCATCCATGACTGAATGTCGAGGCAAGCAGAACTCACTAGTGACTGAATGTTCAAGGCAAGCAGAACTCACTAATGACTGAATGTTCAAGGCAAGCAGAACTCATCCATGACTGAATGTTCAAGGTAAGCAGAACTCATCCATGACTGAATGTTCAAGGTTATCAGAACTCATCCATGACTGAATGTTCAAGGCAAGCACAACTCATCCATGACTGAATGTTAAAGACAAGCAGAACTCATCCATGACTGAATGTTTAAGGCAAGCAGAACTCACTAATGACTAAATGTTCATGGCAAGCAGAACTCATCCATGACTGAATGTTCAAGGTAAGCAGAACTCATCCATGACTGAATGTTCAAGGTAATCAGAACTCATCCATGACTCAATGTTCAAGGCAAGCAGAACTCATCCATGACTGAATGTTCAAGGTAATCAGAACTCACCGATGACTGACTGTTCAAGGCAAGCAGAACTCATCCATGACTGAATGTTCAAGGTAATCAGAACTCATCCATGACTGACTGTTCAAGGCAAGCAGAACTCACCAATGACTGAATGTCTAGGAGAGCAAAACTCAGAGATGACTGAATGTCGAGGCAAGCAGAACTCACTAATGACTGAATGTTCAAGGCAAGCAGAACTCATCCATGACTGAATGTTGAGGCAAGCAGAACTCCCCAATGACTGACTGTTCAAGGCAAGCAGAACTCACTAATGACTGAATGTTCAAGGCAAGCAGAACTCATCCATGACTGAAAGTTAAAGGCAAGCAGAACTCATCCATGACTGAATGTCGAGGAAAACAGAACTAACTAATGACTGAATTTTCGAGGCAAGCAGAACTCACTAATAACTGAATGTTCAAGGCAAGCAGAACTCACCAATAACTGAATGTTCAAGGCAAGCAGAACTCACCAATAAATGAATGTTCAAGCCAAGCAGAACTCATCCATGACTGAATGTTAAAGACAAGCAGAACTCATACATGACTGAATGTTAAAGACAAGCAGAACTCATCCATGACTGAATGTTTAAGGCAAGCAGAACTCACTAATGACTGAATGTTCAAGGCAAGCAGAACTAATCCATGACTGAATGTTCAAAGCAAGCAGAACTTATCAAAGACTGAATGTTCAAGGCAAGCAGAACTAACCAAGACTGACTGTTCAGGGCAAGCAAAACTCACAAATGACTGAATGTCGAGGCAAGCAGAACTCCCCCATGACTGACTGATCAAGGCAAGCAGAACTCACTAATGACTGAATGTCCAGGCAAGCAGAACTTACTAATGACTGAATGTTCAAGGCAAGCAGAACTCATCCATGACTGAATGTTCAAGAAAAGCAGAACTCATCCATGACTGAATGTTCAAGCCAAGCAGAACTCATCCATGACTGAATGTTCAAGGCAAGCAGAACTCATCCATGACTGAATGTTTAAGGCAAGCAGAACTCACTAATGACTGAATGTTCAAGGCAAGCAGAACTCATCCATGACTGAATGTTCAAGGTAATCAGAACTCATCCATGACTGAATGTTCAAGGCAAGCAGAACTCTTACATGACTGAATGTGCAAGGTAATCAGAACTCATGCATGACTGACTGTTCAAGGCAAGCAGAACTCACCAATGACTGAATGTCGAGAAGAGCAAAACTCACCAATGACTGAATGACGAGGCAAGCAGAACTCATCAAAGACTGAATGTTCAAGGCAAGCAGAACTCACCAAGACTGACTGTTCAGGGCAAGCAGAACTCACCAAGACTGACAGTTCAGGGCAAGCAAAACTCACCAATGACTGAATGTCGAGGCAAGCAGAACTCATCCATGACTGAATGTTCAAGGCAAGCAGAACTCATCCATGACTGAATGTTCAAGGCAAGCAGAACTCACCAATGACTGAATGTTCAAGGCAAGCAGAACTCACCAATGACTGAATGTTCAAGGAAAGCAGAACTCACCAATGACTGAATGTTGAGGCAAGCAGAACTCATCCATGACTGAATGTTCAAGGCAAGCAGAACTCATCCGTGACTAATGTTCAAGGTAAGCAGAACTCATCCATGACTGAATGTTCAAGGCAAGCAGAACTCATCCATGACTGAATCTTCAAGGCAAGCAGAACTCATCCATGACCTAATGTTGAGGCAAGCAGAACTCACTGACTGAATGTTCAAGGCAAGCAGAACTCATCCATGACTGAATGTCGAGGCAAGCAGAACTCACTAATGACTGAATGTTCAAGGCAAGCAGAACTCATCCATGACTGAATGTCGAGGCAAGCAGAACTCCGCAATGACTGAATGTTCAAGGCAAGCAGAACTCACTAATGACTGAATGTTCAAGGCAAGCAGAACTCATCCATGACTGAATGTCGAGGCAAGCAGAACTAACTAATGACTGAATGTTCAAGGCAAGCACAACTCACTAAAAACTGAATGTTCAAGGAAAGCAGAACTCATCCATGATTGAATGTTCAAGGCAAGCAGAACTCACCAATGACTGAATGTCGAGGCAAGCAGAACTCATCAGTGACTGAATGTTCAAGGCAAGCAGAACTCATCCATGACTGAATGTTCAAGGTAAGCAGAACTCATCCATGACTGAATGTTCATGGCAAGCAGAACTCATCCATGACTGAATGTTCAAGGCAAGCAGAACTCATCCATGACCTAATGTTGAGGCAAGCAGAACTCACTAATGACTGAATGTTCAAGGCAAGCAGAACTCATCCATGACTGAATGTCGAGGCAAGCAGAACTCATCCATGACTGAATGTTCAAGGCAAGCAGAACTCACTAATAACTGAATGTTCAAGGCAAGCAGAACTCATCCATGACTGAATGTTCAAGCCAAGCAGAACTCATCCATGACTGAAAGTTAAAGGCAAGCAGAACTCATCCATGACTGAATGTTTAAGGCAAGCAGAACTCACTAATGACTGAATGTTCAAGGCAAGCAGAACTCATCCATGACTGAATGTTCAAGGTAAGCAGAACTCATCCATGACTGAATGTTCAAGGTAATCAGAACTCATCCATGACTGAATGTTCAAGGCAAGCAGAACTCATCCATGACTGAATGTTCAAGGTAATCAGAACTCACCGATGACTGACTGTTCAAGGCAAGCAGAACTCATCCATGACTGAATGTTCAAGGTAATCAGAACTCATCCATGACTGACTGTTCAAGGCAAGCAGAACTCACCAATGACTGAATGTTCAAGGCAAGCAGGAAACCCCCCCCCCATGTGCATTCTTCTGTCTGTCTATGTTCAAAAAATAACACAAATCAACAACAGCAAATTAAGTTTAAGTCTTTTCCTAGTCTTTTTTGGGGTGATGATTCCATAGTGCATCAGCTTTATCTTAACAGCACTTTAGTTTTCTCTATGAGGTCAATTTGCTGAATGAGAATATATTTTTTTTTGAGTTATAAAAGGGAAATATATAATATATACATTTAAATTATCAACATTTTGTGTTTGCATAAAGACATTTGTCTACTTTCTTTTTATAATTGCCATAATTGTGATAAGCTCAAAGGACAATTTTGACTTGATTCTGCTTTATTAACTATTTATGTGCAATATATTTAGATGTCAAAAAATGATCTTATTAGACTACATAAAGTTTATTTTCTAAAGCTTTCCAGCATGATGTCAGCATAAGACAGTTTCAATATATCATTTCAACATGTAGGAAATCTGTTTCAATCTATCATTTCAACATGTAGGAAATCTGTTTCAATCTATCATTTCAACATGTAGGAAATCTGTTTCAATCTATCATTTCAACATGTAGGAAATCTGTTTCAATCTATCATTTCAACATGTAGGAAATCTGTTTCAATCTATCATTTCAACATGTAGGAAATCAGTTTCAATCTATCATTTCAACATGTAGGAAATCTGTTTCAATCTATCATTTCAACATGTAGGAAATCAGTTTCAATCTATCATTTCAACATGTAGGAAATCTGTTTCAATCTATCATTTCAACATGTAGGAAATCTGTACTGAGTTTGACACAAAAATTAGAGAGATTATTTAGTGCCAAGCTTGGAGATCAAGATCAGCCATGGGCTCTGTACATTGTAAGTAAAACTTATACGGAGCTATTGCTCCAACTGACTTAATGCTCGTCTCCAGAATTGGGGAAAAGAATGTAGTACAGCCTGGAAAAAACAAAAATACAAGGATATGTTGTCTTTTTTTCTTAAAGAAGACTAGCCTTTGGTATTGTGGATTGACATCAGAAACTTTATGCATTACACGTTCTGATTGAGACTATATCTTAAGTGTGTGGCATCTTTTCATTGACAGTCAAAATGAAGTTTAAAATGTATTCTTTTAATGAATGGTATCAAATAAGTTGTTTTTCTAATCAGTCAATTCCCAGGATGAAAAAAGAATTTGTTTCCATCTTTAAAAAGATAAACTATTATAAACAAGTATTTTTTCTTCCCTTTGTTTACAAGGTGTCAAACATGAACATTGGGCAATAAAAGATTGACCTTTAAGAGAAATATGGTGGTAGGAGGAGCAATATAAACAATTGAGCTTTAGTTTCAAAAGATAGTTATCATTCTAATTCATATATATATTTATATTTGAATTAGAATGATAACTATCTTGTGAACTCACCAAAATCTATATATCTAATCTGCCAGGTAAAACGATTTGTAAATGGTTAGAATTTCAATAAAGCATTATATGCACATTGAATATGGACAGAAAAACTAAAAGATGGAATTTTGATGGCCAGTAGATCAGAAAATGCATAAATGACCCACTTTTCATAATATCAAATAAGAAACTGAATCAACCTCCCCACCTTTATTTATTTATCTTGTGAAAAAACTTAATGGTAATCACTATTAGTGTCCAGAGAATCTTAAGAAAAGAGTGAAGTGAAAGATTTCAATATGACATGCAACCAGATACCAAGGTAAATGAAATGATGGCAGCCAGAGACCAAGGTAAATGAAATGATGGCAACCAGAGACCAAGGTAAATGAAATGATGGCAGCCAGAGACCAAGGTAAATGAAGTGATGGGAAACAGATACCAAGGTAATTGAAATGATGGCAGCCAGAGACCAAGGTAAATGAAATGATGGCAGCCAGAGACCAAGGTAAATGAAATGATGGGAAACAGATACCAAGGTAATTGAAATGATGGCAGCCAGATACAAAAGGTAAATGAAATGACGGCAACCAGAGACCAAGGTAAATGAAATGATGGCAGCCAGAGACCAAGGTAAATGAAATGATGGCAGCCAGAGACCAAGGTAAATGAAATGATGGCAGCCAGATACCAAGGTAAATGTAATGACGGCAGCCAGATACCAAGGTAAATGAAATGATGGCAGCCAGATACCAAGGTAAATGAAATGATGGCAGCCAGATACCAAGGTAAATGTAATGACGGCAGCCAGATACGAAGGTACATGAAATGATGGCAGCCAGAGACCAAGGTAAATGAAATGATGGGAAACAGATACCAAGGTAATTGAAATGATGGCAGCCAGAGACCAAGGTAAATGAAATGATGGCAGCCAGAGACCAAGGTAAATGAAATAATGGGAAACAGATACCAAGGTAAATGAAATGATGGCAGCCAGAGACCAAGGTAAATGAAATGATGGGAAACAGATACCAAGGTAATTGAAATGATGGCAGCCAGAGACCAAGGTAAATGAAATGATGGCAGCCAGAGACCAAGGTAAATGAAATAATGGGAAACAGATACCAAGGTAAATGAAATGATGGCAGCCAGATACAAAAGGTAAATGAAATGACGGCAACCAGATACCAAGGTAAATGAAATGATGGCAGCCAGATACAAAGGTAAATGAAACGATGGCAGCCAGATACCAAGGTAAATGAAATGATGGCAGCCAGATACCAAGGTAAATGAAATGATGGCAACCAGATACCAAGGTAAATGAAATTATGGCAGCCAGATACCAAGGTAAATGAAATGATGGCAACCAGATACCAAGGTAAATGAAATGATGGCAACCAGATACCAAGGTAAATGAAATGATGGCAGCCAGATACAAAGGTAAATGAAATGATGGCAACCAGATACCAAGGTAAATGAAATGATGGCAGCCAGATACCAAGGTAAATGAAATGATGGCAACCAGATACCAAGGTAAATGAAATGATGGCAGCCAGATACCAAGGTAAATGAAATGATGGCAGCCAGATACCAAGGTAAATGAAATGATGGCAGCCAGATACCAAGGTAAATGAAATGATGGCAGCCAGATACCAAGGTAGATGAAATGATGGCAGCCAGATACCAAGGTAAATGAAATGATGGCAGCCAGATACCAAGGTAAATGAAATGATGGCAGCCAGATACCAAGGTAAATGAAATGATGGCAGCCAGATACCAAGGTAAATGAAATGATGGCAGCCAGATACCAAGGTAAATGAAATGATGGCAGCCAGATACCAAGGTAAATGAAATGATGGCAGCCAGATACCAAGGTAAATGAAATGATGGCAGCCAGATACCAAGGTAAATGAAATGATGGCAGCCAGATACCAAGGTAAATGAAATGATGGCAGCCAGATACCAAGGTAAATGAAATGATGGCAGCCAGATACCAAGGTAAATGAAATGATGGCAGCCAGATACCAAGGTAAATGAAATGATGGCAGCCAGATACCAAGGTAAATGAAATGATGGCAGCCAGATACCAAGGTAAATGAAATGATGGCAGCCAGATACCAAGGTAAATGAAATGATGGCAGCCAGATACCAAGGTAAATGAAATGATGGCAGCCAGATACCAAGGTAAATGAAATGATGGCAGCCAGATACCAAGGTAAATGAAATGATGGCAGCCAGATACCAAGGTAAATGAAATGATGGCAGCCAGATACCAAGGTAAATGAAATGATGGCAGCCAGATACCAAGGTAAATGAAATGATGGCAGCCAGATACCAAGGTAAATGAAATGATGGCAGCCAGATACCAAGGTAAATGAAATGATGGCAGCCAGATACCAAGGTAAATGAAATGATGGCAGCCAGATACCAAGGTAAATGAAATGATGGCAGCCAGATACCAAGGTAAATGAAATGATGGCAGCCAGATACCAAGGTAAATGAAATGATGGCAGCCAGATACCAAGGTAAATGAAATGATGGCAGCCAGATACCAAGGTAAATGAAATGATGGCAGCCAGATACCAAGGTAAATGAAATGATGGCAGCCAGATACCAAGGTAAATGAAATGATGGCAACCAGATACCAAGGTAGATGAAATGTACATATGATGGAGATTTTTGTTAGGAATCTTTTTCAGGTTTGTGCCTGGAGCTCCTATCTCTATCTCATTGAGTCTAATGAAAGGAACTTCATTTGTGCAGAATTAGATACAAAGTCTCCAGTAAATCTCTTCATTTGGTATAATAGAAGCACACTTTCAGTAACACCCTTTTCTTTAAATAATTAATATATTGCTTCATGCTTAGAAATGACATGTTCACCATCTCAAAAACTAGAGCTGATATGGGAAATCTGGTGCTATTTTTGGAATGAACCGGTCAAATATACCCAGAAAAAAGGTCCATTTGAGGCAGCAAGCCATGTGTTTGGTCAGTGTCATGTTAATCCATGTGTCACATCAAGTGGATATGTGCATAACAAAGTCTACGTGTACTATTTTAACATGGCTTTTAATAACTGGTAATAAGAGGTTCAAATAGAACTAAACAATGTGGGAATAATAATAATAATAATAATAAAGTTAATTTGAAAATCACGCTTCATCCCCAAAGGCACGAAGCGTGGTACAGTCTAGTATATTAAAAGAGAAATGAAACAATCTATAATATTCCACATTGAAATACAAAATGCAACATTGCAAAAACTATACGAGAATACCCATTCTAAGTCTTACATACCTAACAACCATAAACAACACAGGCCAATACACATCAACAAGATAATAGCTAGATCGACAACATCATCCCAGCAGGTGTTTGCGAAATAGATAAGTCTTCAAATCAGTTTTGAAAGACTCCAGTGACTGGCTGTTTCTGAGAGCGACAGGAAAGGGGTTCCAAATTGTTGGGCCAGCAAATGCAAAAGTATGCGTGTAAGAGGGAGCTTGTTTACATCATATTTCTCGTGCGTGCCCTCTGATTGACCCCGCATGAGACGCTGTGTTCACAAAGGGGTGTGGCTTAGGCCTTTGAAGTATCTTGTTTACAATCGGCTTCCAATTACGCATTGGGTATAATGATGACTCCGGGTACCTTCTGGAATGTACTACTAAACCCGAGATATGTAAACAACACGTCATAAGCCCTTCTGGAAGCGTCTTACTCTACATGTATATATAGGGATTGACAGGCACGGACGAGAAGAGGAGGGAGATTTTCAGATAGATTTTCTTAACATTTGTTTTGGGTCGTATCTTTAATATTGTTGATTCTATGGTATCGTCCTTTGTTAGGCACTGCTTACAATGAGCCAATTAAAATTAAAATAGGAGATTAATTTCTCCCAATACAAGTCAGTGCGTAACAAATTGGGGGCATCGTCCGGGATAACCGAATCCATATTTTATTCTCATTAGACCCCAATTTTAACAAATTGTGGGCTTTTCCGAGGATAATTTTAATCCATAATTTTTATCACACCAATAATAAATTGAGTGTTTTTCTGTGGATTTTGACAAACTGTTTACCTTAATATTCAAGCTAAATTTGATTATACGATACCATTTTACGATACCAACAACAGAGCTGGTTACAAGTTTTTGATTAGTGTGTGCACTAAGCTTAAATTTTTATAAAAATCAGTGTTGTATTTTGCCTGTGTAAAAATGGATTTTGATGTTGAAAACCCATCAGTTGAGGCATTAGACAAATGTTCTAGGAAGGAGCTATTTTCCATTGCTAAAGATTTAGGAATAAGTGTAACTCATTCGGCAGTTAAAAAGACCATCCGAGACATGATCATAGTTCACTTAGTGGACGAAGACATGTTATCTGAAGATGAACTGGCCTCAGTCACACAACCGAATGATCCTAGTATGGAGCTCCAACTAAAGCTCAAACAAATGGAACTAGATGCCCAGAGAGAAAAAGAATGTGAGCTTAAACAGCTGGAGCTAAAAAAAGAATGAGCGCTTAAACAGCTGGAGCTTGAAGCTCAGAGAGAGAAAGAAGAAAAAGAACGAGAGCTTAAACAGCTGGAGCTAAAAGCTCAGAGAGAGAAAGAAGAAAAAGATAGAGAGCTAACAATAAAGTTAAAACAAATGGAAATAACGGCCAATTTAGGAGCAATGGAAAATAGACTCACGCCTCCAGCCGGTCAGGGTTGCGATGCAATTACATTTGCAAAAGTAATCCCTAAATTTACAGACAAAGAGGTTGACCAATATTTTGCGCAGTTTGAGATAACTGCCCAAAATTTTAAAATTCCTGAAACTATGTGGTCCACCTTACTTCAACCAGCTTTGACCGGAAGGGCATCCGAAGTCTTTGTGTCCCTGAATGCGGAACAGCGCGGGGACTATAACCTAGTAAAATCATTAATACTTAAGGCTTATGAATGTGTCCCCCGAAGCATACCGTAAAAAGTTTAGGGAACTGTGGAAACGTGATGGCCAGACTCATGTTGAGTTCCTCCGGGAAAAGGAACGGCTCCTGGACAAGTGGCTGCACGCAACCAACACCAACACAGACTTCAAGAAATTCAAGAACCTCATTCTGATGGAGGAGTTCAAGAACTGTGTTCGTACTGAGGTGCGAATACATATTGCAGACCGTGGCAAAGGTGACGCACATACGGCAGCAGTGTTAGCCGACGACTTCACCATCTCACATCAACTTTCCAAGAATCCATCTGACACCAAAAATGACAGGCACAATAAGATAGCTGTATCAACTTACAATAAACCCCCACAAAAACCATTCAAGCTCGGTACGAAAGAAATTGGTGCAAAAGACACATGTGCCTACTGTAAAAAGGAAGGACATACGAGGGATGATTGCTGGAAACTCAAGAAGAAAACTGAGAAGACCACACATCCTGGTACACAACACAAAGTCTCCGCTTGTACGTCTCGTCATACATCTGGAAACACATTTTCAAAATTCAAGAGTTTTTGCTCTCCAGATGTCCATACAAACTTCAAAGAGGTTTGTCACGACTCATCAAAGAGTTTCAAAATGAACAATAAGGCTAGTTTTACTGACTCCAGCCAAGTTCCTGCTTCGACTGCGAGTTTTATGAGCTTGTCGCCAAGATCCTTTTGCTCCAAGAAGAGGTCTACCTCCAGAGGGCGTTTTACAGAGGACTTGTGTGAAAGTTTTGACGACTCTACCCAGAGTTTTACTTCCTCTACCCTAGCCGAATGTTCTCAAGACTCCAACAAGAGTTTACCTACCAAGGTCCAAAATTCTACATCAGAAAATACTGATGTCATACAAGACTTCATGCCTTTCATATCGGAAGGATTCGTATCACTGCCAGGTGATTT
>CAXITT010000605.1:2726-16954 GCA_964033795.1 Lymnaea stagnalis | reverse complement strand
AGATTTTGTTTTACTCTTCCCTGATGTACCTAATAAAACCAACATTGCTGTACATGATGTTGACATTGGCAATGCAGTTCCGGTCAAGCAACACCCCTATAGGGTCAATCCGGAAAAACTTGAAATAATCCGGTCTGAAATAAAATACATGCTTGAAAATGATATAATTGAACCAAGCTCTAGTAACTGGAGTTCACCATGTACTTTAGTCCCAAAACCTGACAAAAGTTACAGGTTTTGTACTGACTTCAGGAAAGTGAATGCATTTACCAAGACTGATTCCTTTCCGATTCCAAGGATAGACGATCTTATAGATCGAATAGGTGATGCCAAATATGTAACCAAGATAGACTTACTATCAGGTTCCTCTATCTGACAGAGCAAAAGAAATCTCTGCTTTTTGTACTCCAGATGGTTTATACCAATATAAAGTAATGCCGTTTGGAATGAAAAATGCCCCAGCTACATTCCAACGTCTTGTAAATAACATTATTGCTGACCAGGAAAATTGCAGCGCCTATATTGATGATGTAATTATTTACAGTCAAGATTTTTCATCTCATGTAAACCAATTAAGATCTCTGTTTAAAAAATTGTTGCAGGCAAATGTAACTGTAAATTTAAATAAATGTGAATTTTGTCATGCAACTGTGGAATATTTAGGTCACATAGTGGGTCAAGGTCATGTAAAGCCTGTTCAAGCTAAGATAAATGCTATTGTATCACTTCCACCACCCACTACTAGAAAACAGTTAATGAGATTTTTGGGAATGGCAGGTTATTATAGAAAATTTTGCAAAAATTTCTCAGTTATTGCTTCTCCTTTAAGTAATATGTTAAAGAAAAATGCAAAATTTCAATGGTCAGATGCTTGTCAGGAAGCATTCGAAAACATTAAAAATATACTTGCTAATGCTCCTGTTCTCATTGCACCAGACTTTAACAAACAGTTTAAATTAGCGGTAGATGCCAGTGACGTTGGCATTGGTGCAGTTCTTTTTCAAGAAGATGACCACAATGTAGATCATCCTGTCTCTTATTTCTCAAAGAAATTCAACTCACATCAGAAAAACTATTCCACTGTAGAAAAGGAGTGTTTAGGTTTAATTCTTGCTCTCCAACAATTTGATTTTTATGTCAGTTGTTCTTTACATCCAGTACTTGTTTTTACTGATCACAATCCTTTAACATTTTTGAATAAGATGGTCTCCAAAAATCAAAGATTGTTAAGATGGAGCCTATTTTTACAAGAATATAATTTGAACATCAAACATATTAAAGGAAAAGATAATGTCATTGCAGATACTTTGTCCAGAAATTAATTTTCACTTATGTTATTGTTAATAAGCTGTTAAGAAGCTTTTTGTCTAATATTTTGAGAGTAAGAAATGTACTTTCTTCAATTTTAATGAAAAAAGAATTCCATTTTTGAACAATGAAATTTTTTTCTCTTAAGAGGAGAGGTGTTATAGAGAGCTTGTTTACATCATATTTCTCGTGTGTGCCCTCTGATTGACCCCGCATGAGATGCTGTGTTCACAAAGGGGTGTGGCTTAGGCCTTTGAAGTATCTTGTTTACAATCGGCTTCCATTTACGCATTGGGTATAATGACTCCGGGTACCTTCTGGAATGTACTACTTAACCCGAGATATGTAAACAACACGTCATAAGCCCTTCTGGAAGCGTCTTACTCTACATGTATATATAGGGATTGACAGGCACGGACGAGAAGAGGAGGGAGATTTTCAGATAGATTTTCTTAACATTTGTTTTGGGTCGTATCTTTAATATTGTTGATTCTATGGTATCGTCCTTTGTTAGGCACTGCTTACAATGAGCCAATTAAAATTAAAATAGGAGATTAATTTCTCCCAATACAAGTCAGTGCGTAACAACGCGCCTCGTAAGTCTCAAGGCGACCACGTGGTATAGAGAGTTTGCCACTATCAGATGAGCGGAATTGTCTAGTGGGTACATAAGGCGTCAGCAGCTCTTTGAGATATGACAGTGCCAGGTCATGCAAGCAGCGGTAGCACAGAGTTGCAATTTTGTACTCTATGCGAGCGCGGACCGGCAGCCAATGCATTTCTCTCGGAAGTGTTTTTGCATGGTCAAATTTGCGTTTGCGAAGAACAATGCCAGCTGCATTATTCTGTGCTCTTATAATTTTATCTAGGAGGATAGAAGACCCACCATAAGAGCATTGCAGTTGTCTATCCATGATAGCACGAATGCAGACATCAGCTTCTTTGATGTATCTAACGTTAAGAAAGGTCTGATATGATTAAGTCTGAGCAGCTCTAGAAAAATCTCCCTACAAAGCATGTTAATGTCATTTTCCATAGTTAGTGTTCTGTCTAAATAGACACCCAGGTTTCGCACTGTTTTAGCAAACTCAATCTGTACACCTGAGAGAGTAAGGGTTTGTGTGTTATTTATATATTTTAGATTTTGAGTGGTAGCAATGGGGATCAGCTCGGTTTTTCACCGTTCAATTTAAGTTTGTTTATAGTCATCCAGTGCTTAACTGACTCCACTGTCTTCTGTGTCATGCTAAGAGGCTGAGGGAACTGAGAGGGGATCACAGATTGCCGAAGTTGGGTGTCATCCGCGAACATGTGATATAGCATGTCAAACTGCTTGATCACTGCACCCACGAGCTGAACGTACATTGTGAAAAGCACCAGGCCTAGGAGCAAGCCCTGTGGTACTCCGAATTCGATGAAAGATTGCTTCGCTGTCACGCCGTTTGCAATAACTGATTGGACCCGATTTGTTAAGATACGAATGGAACCATTTCAGGACTGTATCGGTGAAACTGAATGTATTTTCCAGACGTTGAAGAAGTATGCCGTGGTCAAGCATATCGAACTCAGCCGATAGATCAAGTAGCGACAAAAGCGATATCTTGAATACACATTTTATTTGAATACATTAGACAAAAGATATGAAACATGTTAAATTATCATTTAGTTATTCCTAGGCCAAAAGCAAGTTATAGTCTTTCAATAATAAAAAATTTAAAGAAAAGGGGTTTGTATTATTGGATAAACATTTAGCTCTTTAGTTGAGAAGACTTATAAATTGAAACCAAAATGGCAAGGACATCTCAATCGCCTCATGGGGAGACCAAAACGGCAAGGACATCTCAATCACCTGATGGCAAAATTCAGATTCAAGAGTTGGATGCAGGATTTTTTGTGACGTCATCAAACTGGCCGTCTGGCAGCACAAGTTATGCATGAACCGCTACAACCTAAGTCTCATGGGGATAACAGAACCAGGCTTGGACTAAGTGGAAAGCATAAGCTTATTTCAGGATAAGTAGTCACATGTTAAGGAAAACAAGACAACAATCACCAGAAAGGAGGCACACACTAAGAGTAGCGACAATAGAATCCTACAATGAAAACCAGTGAATGAATTATTTCTCTATGCTTGGATCAACTCCAAGTTGTCAAAACATTGAAATAGAAAAAACAACTGGATAATGGTCAGGACCAATTATCTTATCAGTCTAATCTAGTTCAATCTGATGCAAATTTCATGAGAAAGTGCACTGACACATTTGGATCAACCTATTTTGAAGCTTTTGAATTCAAATTTGTTGGACTCATTCAGGTCAATGTTGCTCTTTTATAATAATAAAAAAAATTAATCTTATCTTGAGGAAATATTGAATATACTTTTTAGTAGTCTTTTTTCAGACACAATGTCAGATTTCAGGAAAGTTATTAACTTTTAAATTCTGCTGGAAAGCAAAAAAATCACTGAATTAAATATAGACAAGACAGAATAACAAGATATTTTAATCAGCCAGTGTTCAGATTAGCTTGTCAACTATCAAAACTCATTAGAATGATAAAATTGTAATTAGTACATCAATCAAGTGATAATGACCAATGGTTAGTAATGAATAAAGAATGCAATAACAGTTTAAAATTAAGTATGGAATGCAGCAATGAATTTTAGACCTGTAATAAAAATGTCTTGCATTTTTATGTAGAACTGAAAAAAGTTCTTGTTTGTGTCTAAAACATTACTTATAAGATAAAACATTACTTATTATGATTTCAGACATAAGGTTATATAAGACCACTTTATAAAGGAATATTTTTATTTTTTTGGCCAACTCAAATGCCTCCAATGGCCAATTTCATTGACAGTTAACTCTTCACTGGCCACATGTCATTAGAACTATAAAATAAATAAAATCAAGACAAATTAAAGGCTGAACCAAAATATTAATTTTTATATATCTCACATAAATAAATGCAAAATAACAATTTGGGAGAAAAAAAAATGTAAGTGGTATTTGTTTTCTTTTCTCTACTGTACCTTTTAAAAAGTGATTTGTTTGTTTTTGTCTTTGCCACTGATTTTGTAACATTTCATTAGATAATAAAGAACTGGGTTTGCTTTTTGTCAGTTTCCTTTTTTTTACCAAAAAAAAAATCTGTCAAAGACATTTGTGTCTATTGCCTCAAGCCTTCAAACCCAGAGTGCATGATTCCCCCACAAAGTGACACTGGAAATCAGTGAAATTTCCTCATCAACACCAGGAACAGAAACATTGCAAATCCCATCTACATGCATAGGAGCCAAAATGATCAATAAATTGATCGTGGGCCCTTAAGATTTAGTAGAAGAAGATAATATCTTTATTTCATCAGCATATTTTGAAAAAAATTCTTTGTTGTATTGAAGCAATGCAACAAATTAAAATGTGTAGCATTATCATTTTAAGTGGCGTTTTTTAAAACGATAAATTTGCCCATAAATGTTTATGAAACACGTTCCAGATGAAGACACATCTTCACATGTCACAAGGCTACATGTTTAGTAGTGATAGTGTACATGTATCTCAGTTTTCAGAGAGTCTCCTTCGGTACAGAATGTTAAAAGACAAATATATTCAAAAAAAATTTTTTAATGAATACATTAAATAAACTGTAGAGATATCATTGAAATATACATCTAAAGAAATAGTTAATTCAATAATTTAAAATGTGCGTTTTAACTCAAAGCTTCAGCAAATTCTACATCAGGTCTATGACAGTGATTTGAGTGGTATCTGTTTTCATACAATTTTTCCTCAATTTATTTTTAACAAATATTTTGGCATCTGTTCATCTCCAAGAGACAATGGTGGGTTAAGGTGCAACATAATTCAACCCAGTACAAATCGGCCCCATGTAATCTGCAAGTCAATTTTATCCCTGAAGAAAAGGTCCCCGACAATTTGGCTCCAGACAAAAGGGCCGCCCTCAATTAGTCTCCTGATAAAAGTATTAAAAGAGCCCCTGTCAATCACTCTGGATTCAACCATTAATGCTGCAATGTTTCATGATTTGTATCTTCAAAATTTGACAATGAATTTTTTGGGAGGAATATTGTTGGGGCCTTTTCGTCTGATGTCATATTGTCAGGAGCAATATTGTCAGGGGCATTATAGATGCCGGCCCTTTTGTCTGGGACTAACGGGGGCCCTTTTGTCTGGGGCCTTATTGATGGGGCCATTTTGTCTCTGGGATTTTTGAAGTGACATGCAACAATGAAACTTTGCTGGAAATGTCTCTAGTTATGCTATGATAACCCAGGCAAGGTGTACAGGGGGGCAATTTGAAAATGTTTGTGGGGTGAGGAGTCATTAAATCTCTGAGATAAAAGATATATTATTTAAGTTTCCAAAAGGGGCGGGAGCAATGTTAAACAGAACCCTTTTTAGTGGTAAACCACTTTAGTAAAGTCAAGCTATGTAACTAGTGTTTTAATGAATTAATCTTTTTTCACCTAAATTGTAAAACATTATAAAATTAAATAATTCTTTTGGGTTTTTTTTTGTTTTTTAAATAAAATTTATATAGGTTAATTTTATAGATTATTTTTGTGAGCGAGAGGTGGGATCAAAACTCTAGTCATTCTTTCCGAAATAGCCATAAACAGGCAGGGCTTTTCTGAATAGACACTTTCTTATAGAGGATGGGGATTTATATTGGTAAAAGCTAGGTACTAATGAGCTTTTTATAGTTGCAATATGGAGACTTCAAAACATACTCTAAAATAAATATTTCCTATATTTGATTTTAAACCATGACTTACTTCTTTAGGCAATGTTTTGCCAAGCAAAAAAAACATCTCCATTCGTATATCTGGATCCTTGCGAATGGTATTTGGCTTAGCATGATGTAAATAGTGACGGTAATTCCACCATGAAGAGGAGACTCCCTGGTACACATAAACATTGATATATTATGTCCCACATTTCAAGACATAAAAAGATGCAATGAAAAAAACTTTCAAAGATGTGCACTAAAGACCTGCCAACCTGCCCAGAAAAAAATCTGTAGGGGGTGCACGCAGGGCCCCACAGGGGGCTGGCGCCCGGGGCGGGGGGGGGGGGGGGGGGGGGGGGTTGGGTTAAGATCTATAAACTAATGTAACAGCCTTTTTTCAGTAAATAAAGAAAAATAAAGTTACCTCCATTGTCTTTGACAATAGACCTGCCAACCTGCCCAGAAAAAAATCTGTAGGGGGTGCACGCAGGGCCCCACAGGGGGCTGGCGCCCGGGGCGGGGGGGGGGGGGGGGGGGGGCGTTGGTTTAAGATCTATAAACTAATGTAACAGCCTTTTTTCAGTAAATAAAGAAATATAAAGTTACCTCCATTGTCTTTGACAAGTCCACTGACTGGAAATGTTTATATACAGATATATACAGTACAGGACAGAAGATCCATTTTATTTACATATGTCATATTTACACAGGCTGTTCAGATCAGTTTTCCAGTATATTCCTAGTTCCTGGTGGCCTTTTTGCACTTATCCAACAGCTCTTTGGACAACAAATGAAGGCTAGCATTGCAATTGATTTTAGTTACAAGAAAGTTAGAAGAGTATCAACTTTCATGCTTGCCCTTGTTTCATTGTAATTTTTCTTTACAATCTTCTAGCAATCTGCGAGTCTGGAAACAATTATTTGACTCTAGCATTAAAACGATCGGAGTTGACTAGAGAAATATTTCCTTCAATAAGAACGGTGGTAAATGAAACGATCTCATATTCCGATTCCTTAGCAACGAAATTTTTAATTAGACATGAATTACTTTTACTTTTAGTTTTAGCTGCAGTTGTATGTTTTTGTTTTTTTGGGGTTAAAATGTTTATTAATATCATTGTAGCCACCACTTTCAATAGATTTAACCATTTGATTAAGAAAAGGTTTTAAACAAAAAAATTCTGAATTATTTTTTAGCCTACCGGATCAATTGATGATTGAAGAATGATTTGGAGATCGCGGTTTGCTTCGATAAAAACAAGGCAGTGTCTACACATCAGGCGACCGGATAAATAGTGTAGGAGATATTCATCTGGTGGGCATGCCACGCTTTATAAAAAACATCATTACTTTTTAACCAATTGCTCATTATATA
Source organism: Lymnaea stagnalis (assembly GCA_964033795.1). Classification (NCBI taxonomy): domain Eukaryota; kingdom Metazoa; phylum Mollusca; class Gastropoda; family Lymnaeidae; genus Lymnaea; species Lymnaea stagnalis. Next base: position 9,522 of record CAXITT010000605.1, on the reverse strand, counting down.
TATAACAACAATGGTACTAGTATTACTTTTGTAGACTTGAACATATTTCTTTTTCATGTAAACGTTCAGACTATCTTGAAATTGTTGAAATGCAGTACCATAAACTCTGATCGACAATTAGTGGTCACATGACAAGGCTGACGGACAAATATCTCGCGCAACTTTGTTAGCTGGTCATGTGATTTGGTCAAATATATAGTAGTCGGACGAATATCTCGAGAACTCATTTACTTATTCGTCCGATCGCCGGAGATGTAGACACTTCGTAAAAACAAATGCATCACTTTCTGTCGTCCCCTATCTTTTTTTTCTTCTTTTTTTTTTTTTTTTTTGGTGCCTTTCGGATTTTTATGACGGGTGAAAAATTATAAAGTTTGAAAAATCAGAATTTTAAGGGGGTTTGTTTTTTTTTTTTTTTTTTTTTTTTTTTTTTTTTTTTTGGTGCCTTTCGGATTTTTATGACGGGTGAAAAATTATAAAGTTTGAAAAATCAGAATTTTAAGGGGGTTTGTCGGAAGGTCGGAATGAGAGGTAAAAAATCTGTATAATTCCGACAAAATCGGAAGGGTTGGCAGGTCTGGCATTACAGTTTTTTTTTAAAACTAATTAAGAATAATTACTTAATAATATGAGTACAAATGAAATATAACAATAGAAATTATCAGGATCAAAGACATCCCTCACTTTAAAACAAAAAGTTATTTAAATCAACAAAGTAATTGGAACCTTACTTACGTATGTGGTATTACATAATATTCTAATTTTTAAATAAATGTTATTCACATAAACTTCATGGTACAGGTAAATCAAAGTATTAAATGGGCTTATGAAAATACCTTGAAAAAATTCAGCAGGAAAATATGTATACCATGGTTTACTTTAGAGGAGCTAAACACTGAGAGATGGCCATAGTCATGCTGTGCCCACCCGGCTTGTGCCTGGAAAGGTCAATAAATAAACGATATTAAATTTATTAACATTAGTTAATAAAAGAAAATTGGTTGTTAGTCCCTTTGTCCTTTGAAATAATCCTTTAAACTTAAATAATTAACATTTATTAATCTAGAAAGAGTATATTACAGAGTAATGAGATGAAAATGATCTATAATATACAAATATTTTACTTATATTGCAAATTTAAAAATGCATTAAAACAGTCACAGTTAAAAATCACCAATTTTGAGGACCCAAATTTGTGATGAGGGTCCTTCCATGAAATGTGACAGCATCAAATTTTAAGATCCATTAATATTTTCATTTATGGTACGGTACATTTAATATTTTCATTATTGCTAAAAAAAAGTGACATTCAAATCTTAATAATTAAAAGTGATTGTATTTTCTTATTATTGCATCTTAACGAGTGTTTGTAGTGACATGTATGTACACAATTTAAAAGTTATGAATGTCGATAAATAATGTTATGTGAAAACATGTTCAAGTTGACTACCCATCAGGAAACATGGTTTGAGTTTAAATAATTTCAAAATATATAAACTGACCTGAGCAGAGACCAAAAATATAGAGGCTACTAAAAGGGATGACCATGAGGCACCAAAATAGTAGACAATTAACCATCCCAGTAACTCAAGGACAAATATGTGCAACATGATAAATGTGAAGAAAGGAATACTGGCTTTGAACAAGCCCATATCTTCTACAGTTCGTCTAATCTCTCTAAAGTCTTTGATTAATTCACTCTGTAAGAGAAAATTTGAAAAATAAGCCGCAAATTGTAAATATATGCGAAGAGAAACAGAGCTAACAAAATTTGGTTTGACTCAAAGTATATTTATATACAATTTGACCATTTAGACCTACATAAAAATGTTTCCCTATTTAAGTACAATAAATAAAGAATGAACTCATTATTTTGACAAAGAATGCTGCCTCAAGACAACTAATTTCAATTATTGTAATAATAATAATAATAATAATAATAATAAAGTTCATTTCAAAAACACGCTTCATCCCCAAAGGCTCGATGCGCGGTACAAAGTCAACAAAAAACAAATCTATAATTTACCACATTTAAAACAAACGCTAATAAGAAGTTAATATTATAAAAATACACTAAATTGTAAGGCTAATAAGAAGTTAATATTATAAAAATACACTAAATTGTAAGGCTAATAAGAAGTTAATATTATAAAAATACACTAAATTTTATATAGAAATATCAAATACCTCTTTGTTTTCATCCTCTCTTACTTTTCCAATCCGTAGAGGCCTCAGGTATTTACTTACTGAATTCTTGTCATTGTGAAATGCAGTCCATGCATCCTGATAAGAACGTTTTAAAAGACACTTAAATATATTGCTCTAATAACACTCCATTTATAAAGGGATAGTGTGTATTTGTGATATAACATTTATTTTACAATTCTAGACCTTTATATCTATGTAATTACTAATTCTAATTATATGGAATGCCACCAAAGACCGTATCTTTCATTGTGTGATTCTGAGCAAAATCATTGCAAAGGTGATTAATTTGGACAGCATTTCCCAAATGCCAGTTTGGGACCAGGTACTGGGCCACAAAAACAAAATACCAGGTCGCAAACAGAGGAGGAAAAAAATGTTTAAAAACCTATATTTCCATTTTTGGCTGAAACAATTGCCAAGAAATTAATAATAATAGCAATGAAACACTGGATTATAGTTTTCAACTGAAAAAATTTGAGACCTGCTGAAGCAAAATTTTGAAGAATTTAACATAATAAAGCTTTTTCAGGCTTATTTTGACTGATTTCAAGACATCTTAAAGAATGGATGGAGATGTATAGGACATACTCTTCGAAAACCCACTGATAGCACCACCAGACAATTTCTGACATGGAATCCACAGGGAAAAAGAAAGAGAGGAAAGTCAAATAATACATGGAGACGTGAGCTAGAGGCAGACACGCAAATTATAGGATACACCTGGAAACAACTGGAAAGGAAAGCACAGGACCGTGATGAATGGAGAATTCTTGCGGACGGCCTATGCCCCAGACTGGGTAAAAAGGCATAAGAAGAAGATTTTGAAAGTGGTTAAGCTGATATGCTCGGAATTTTCCTAACTCGTAAACACTAGCAGCAATTTTAATAGGGATCCTTTGATACTGTATCAGATTGCTACAATTTACACAATTATGGTTGTGCATTACCCACCAACTTACTTTTTAAAACTTTTCTCAAAGCCGCACTCTTGCCATGTTTGTCTCATAAAAAGCTATCAAATAAAAACTTTTAGTCCGAATTAAAAATGGTTCTTACCATTATAATAACCGTGCAAATATATAGAAACATAATAAAATCAGAATTAGACTAGTCGGTGAGATTCGTCTGAAACCATTTGTGGAGAGTCACGTTATAGATATGAGAATGGGGAAAACGCGCCGGCAGCATTAACACTAAACTTTGCTGTTATGTAGCGGGCAACAAAATATCGAGCAACAAAATATCGCCTTGCAGGTTACAAGGCCATGAGTTTGAGACCCCTATATTAGATGTTTTTTTATTAATATTCACGATTATCTCATTTTTATAAAAATAATGTAAATATTGATAATTTCCCCCGTCATTTTTTTATGTATGCAGAATGTATGCGTGAACAAATTTCAAAATAGCTAAATGTTTCATTTTCGGTTTCAGCCGAAAGTCTCTTTAAGCTTTCGGTTTTGGCTTCGGTTTCGGCCCAAAGTCATTTTTTAACTTTCGACCGAAAGTCATTTTTAACTTTCTACCCAGTTTCGGTTTTGGCCGAAATCAGAAAATATTTTTCTGTCTGTCTCTAATCAGCTTATATAATATATTACAATCATCAGCTTTCTGTCTATGGTAACTGGCTATGATCAATTATGATTAGGCTTAGGGAATAATATTATTTAAACATGTTTGAGGTTTCTTTCCATAAAAATTTAATTTCAATTTTTACTCTTATGTAGCAACATCTAACTAGTCTAGATTGATTAGGCCTAGCCAGATTTTTGCCTAGTGCCTTGCCGTAGTAATTTTAAAGAGTTTTTTTAAAACTCTCATCCAAAGCATTTAGGTGGTCACTTTGTTGAGTACCAATACCAGGAGTTTTATCTTATTTCTAGCTCTAAAGTTATGATTGAAATTATAAAACTGATTGATGTAGGTTGGCCTAGCCAGCAAGGCAGTCCATAAATTAAATAACGGACAGCCTTGAAAATTTTACTTTAAATAACTTGTAAGTAAATGTCATTAAGAGCTTAAGGATGTCTGTAAAAAAATTTGGCATTTTTAAAAGTGGAAAAAAAAACGGGAGATCTCAACATTTGTGATTTCGGTAAATTTGGAGAGATCAGCCTGCAACCGCCATCTCGGTTATCGCGACCCACGAACTTATGTCCTAAATGTATCCCTAAACCTAACCTGAACCCTAATTCTCGGCAACTTTAATAAACAGGCAAATGATGTCACAGGCTAATCAATCTGAATTAGACATGATTTCTTCTTTCTAAGTTGAAACTTAGGACCATAATCTGGAGAAATTTAACACTGATGACAAGACAATGAAATACAACAAAATAACATTTTAAATTAGACTCAAACCTCATTGATGAAGGAAAGACTATAAATAAAGCCATACAAATATTTTACAAATTTTAGCTTCTTATGGTTATTTTAAAAATGTGTCAATAAAAAATTGTTAGGACAGATTAAGAATATTTATCCCTAAATTTTATATTTTTAAGTTGGCAATCATGTGAGATAGATTATTAATATTACTTATTCTTACACAATATTGACAATAATAATGTCTAACATTTCTACAAGATTTCAGTATTCTTCATTATTTTATTATTAGTTATTTTTGTTCAAGCCTTATACTATACTATATTATACTAATATTTATTATAGTGTAGTAAAATAATATTAGTTAGTAAATTAGTTAGGCAGGAATGTAATGAAAAATGAGTCAGTATACTGAGTACTGAGCCATCATAATCATAGCCTAGGCCTGGGCAAGGCTAAAATATTACTCCAACTCCAATTATCACAATTACTATTATAAATAACAACAATGACAATGAATGTAAAGTAGTTCTACTAAAGACTAAGTAGGAATGTAATTCTAGACTAGTTTAACAGATTAATTTACTGTCTCAGTGTTAGGCCCTAAAGTAAAGTCCAAAGACTAAGTTAAAGTAAATCTACTAATACTAACGTTTACGGTCACCCATTACTGTTGTTAAATATTCAATCATAATCATAGGCTGTGCAGTGCCTATTGGAATAGATTTAATTTTAATTTATTTGATAATTCTTTAATTCATTAATTCAATTTAGATATCATAATGGCTTGGGGGGGGGGGGGAAGAGGGGGTAGCCGCGTAATAGGCATGCATGGATGGTAGGCCCAGACCTAAAACAATTATTTTACAAGTAGTTAACAGCATTGTTTTTACCGTTGAATCTTGCCCTGCTTGATTGGCTATGAGTCGCTCACCACCAGGATGTTTTCTAGACCAGTTGGTTACATCGTAAACATATCCTTCAATGACAATCCAGCTGTCGGATTTGGACACATGTTTTCTGATTTCGGCCCAACTGTACACAGGCAATGTGTCATTGGCTGGTATACCTGATTTGCACATTACTTTTATGGGTACTAATCATATACGAATAAATTAATATTAATAGATACACAAATACTTAGTTAAAAGTATGTTTATGGTGATTTCGACTTTAGTTAACAAAAAGGGTTGACAGTGTCAGTGAACTCGGCCTGTCTGCTATAATTTATAAACACAAAGCCGGGTAACCTTGACCCTTTACATTCACCCCTCGCCTCACCATTCATTGTCCAATCGCTATTTCTCATATATTTCATAAGCCCCATTAGGCTGATAAGTGCGTGCACTGTAGTTGAAGTGGACTAAGTTCACATTTTTTCCATTGAAGATGGATATTATTAGACGAATATTATTTGAAAATTTATAATAAAATTATGTATGAACGTAAAATTTAAAACTATGACCCTAACTAGTACTAGTATAATTGTTCATTAGTTAGGACAGTTACAGTTGTCAGTGGTGACGAAGCTATGGCACGCGTGCCGCTATCGGCACACAAAGCGCTATCTGGCGGCAAGCGATGTAAGAATCTGATAAGTGAAATTTCACCGCCCACTTCCCCACCTCCCCCACTTTTTTTAAAAACCAGAGCCTCGGTATTCAGATAATTCATGTGTAATTGCAGTATTGGAAATTTGAGATAAATAATTGGTTTTGGGGTTGCCAGTCTCTCAATGTGGGTCATTTAAAAAAAGAATTCAATCTACGGACAAATATTTAAAATGTTAACATTTTTGTTGTTGTTATACTCCACACATGATTAAAATAAAATTGTTCAAATTATGAAGAAGAGGTGTTATGTTGGTGGTCGCTTGTTGATAGCAGTTTTCATTTTCTGATACCAACGTACGAATATTATTTGAATAAATATTTATATCATCATCATGGCGATACCATCCTAGAATAGTAGCCTTCCCTCAGTAAAGTTAATTTTTCACTTAATAAATTATATTACTATTGTTTAATTATACGACATAACTTAGAAATGATCCACATAAACAAAGGCTAAATTGGTTAAAGAACTCAGTATCATCAGCCAGTCAGCTTGTGAAATGAAATATAGCTGCAAATAGAAAGTATTCTGGTCATAACCAAAGAAATGTGTCTTACTAAGGCTAAGGGGGCTATCCATATAAAAAAATGACGTCACGCGTCTGTTGTTTTTTTTTGGGGGAGGGGGGGGGGGGCGGGGGGTCACATTT
>CAXITT010000604.1:457653-459631 GCA_964033795.1 Lymnaea stagnalis | reverse complement strand
GATCATTCAACCTATCCATTAGTTATTTAAAGACAAGATCATTCAACCTATCCATTAGTTATTTAAAGACAAGATCATTCAACCTATCCATTAGTTATTTAAAGACAAGATCATTCAACCTATCCATTAGTTATTTAAAGACAAGATCATTCAACCTATCCATTAGTTATTTAAAGACAAGATCATTCAACCTATCCATTAGTTATTTAAAGACAAGATCATTCAACCTATCCATTAGTTATTTAAAGACAAGATCATTCAACCTATCCATTAGTTATTTAAAGACAAGATCATTCAACCTATCCATTAGTTATTTAAAGACAAGATCATTCAACCTATCCATTAGTTATTTAAAGACAAGATCATTCAACCTATCCATTAGTTATTTAAAGACAAGATCATTCAACCTATCCATTAGTTATTTAAAGACAAGATCATTCAACCTATCCATTAGTTATTTAAAGACAAGATCATTCAACCTATCCATTAGTTATTTAAAGACAAGATCATTCAACCTATCCATTAGTTATTTAAAGACAAGATCATTCAACCTATCCATTAGTTATTTAAAGACAAGATCATTCAACCTATCCATTAGTTATTTAAAGACAAGATCATTCAACCTATCCATTAGTTATTTAAAGACAAGATCATTCAACCTATCCATTAGTTATTTAAAGACAAGATCATTCAACCTATCCATTAGTTATTTAAAGACAAGATCATTACACCTATCCATTAGTTGTTTAAAGACAAGATCACTCAACTCATCAATTAATAATTTAAAGACAAAATCATTCATTCACAAACGTCTTTCAACTCACCTCGTGATCAGCCTCTGCGAGCTGTTTGTTCTTGACGTCTTTAATTGTTCCATTGAACTGTTCAGTCTGTTCCCCGAGTTGTCGGTTGAGGGCAGAAACCTGCTCGAGAAGACTTTTCTCCTTCTTGGAAAACTTGGTGCTGACCAGCGCGAGCTTTTCTTTGAGCTCCTTCAGCTGCTCCTCCTGGGTCCTGACCAGGACCTTGAGCGCCTGGTAGCAGTCGTGGTCGGCGAGGGTGTGGAGTTGCAGCACGAGGCCGCACCCTTTGTCACACTCCCCATGGGTCGGCACGGGCACGTGACCGTCTCGTGCAGGTAAGTGCAGGTAAATGTCCTTCTTGGGAACCAGTTGACCACATCCGGGGTTGACGCAGGGTTTGAACTCACACCTTTGGGTGTGCCGGATCAGATCCGTCAGCCGGACCGCGTGGGTGCAGCCGCGGTCGAAAAGCTCGCACTTGACCTTGAGGTTGAGAATGACCTCGCGAAGGGGCAGGACGTTTTCAAGGTCGGTCGGGCCGAGGGGCCGGCACTTTTGTGGACACTGGCCGTGTTTGACAACCAAAGGGCAGTATGCAGCCCGAGCAGAACACGTGACCGCAGGCGGACCGGACCGGGTTGTCCAGGGCACCGTGACACAGGAGACACTTCTTGTCGTCTGCCACGCTTGTCACAAACTTGGCACTGTCAAATCCCATTTTAATGACAACACCGAAGAGTGTCACCGAGACGGACTTTGTTTGTGCTGTAAAAAATATAAGAAAGAGGAAATGTTTCAATTCTTATTAAAGCCAAGTCCATATCATAACAAGGAATCGATGGTTCTTATTGCGCACATCCAACTCCATGATCCAACTAGCGTTTTATTTTATTGCCAGCAGACAATTTAATTTTGCAATTTCCGACTTTTAATATTAGAAAAAAATAGCTTTGAAACCTTATTATTTTTCCTTCGTTACAGCTTGAATTAAAGGTTCTTTGGTGAAAGTTGCTTTATAGATAAGTAAAAAATTACAGATTCATGAAATTTTGTATCCCTAAAGTCCACTAACGAAAGGTGTTTTGGGTTGTTGTTGTTTTTTTTAATTAGTGGACAATTCCAGAATTACCGAATCACGGTAGCGATAGTGATAGCGATAGAACTGTGCAATCACG
>CAXITT010000604.1:447653-452653 GCA_964033795.1 Lymnaea stagnalis | reverse complement strand
AAAAGAGAAAAAAAAAACTATTCGGGGCGCCTGGCCTCAAACGGAGTGTTATAAAAAAGATATATAGGCCCATTTTGGTCAAGATCCATCAATCCATTTAAAATTCTATTTCGAACAAACAAACACAAAGATATTCACATGTATATATATATGTATTAACAACGCCATGACAACTAACAACTAACACATGTATATATATATATGTATGTATATATATATTTATATATGTATATATATATAAATATATATATATATATACACATATATATAAAATATCACTCTCTTTCTCTATCTTTCTCAATTAACTTTAATCATTGCTCTTTGTAGCTCCGACCGGCTATTAATGTTAGGCTATGATGACATGGTGCACTCCTGATGCAAAAGATGACATGGTGGTTTGATGTAAAAGATGACTTGTTGGATGGATGCACAAACCAAATGACAAGTTGGATTGACGCACAAAACATGACATGATGGATTGAAGCACAAGATGGCATGGTGTTTGTTGCACAAGATGGCTTGGTGGATTGATGCACAAGATGGCTTGGTGTTTGTTGCACAAGATGGCTTGGTGGATTAATGCACAAGATGACTTGGTTGATTGATGCACAACATGACATGGTCTTTGTTGCACAAGATGACTTGCTGGATTGATGCACAAGATGACTTGGTGGATTGATGCACAAGATGAAATGGTGTTTGCTACACAAGATGGCATAGTGTTTGTTGCAGAAGATGACTTGGTGGCTTGATACACAAGATGACATGGTGTTTGTTGCACAAGATGACTTGGTGGATTGATGCACAAGATGACATGTTCTTTGTTGCACAAGATAACTTGCTGGATTGATGCACAAGATGACTTGGTGTTTGTTACACAAGATGGCTTGGTGGATTGATCAAAAGATGACATGGTGGATTGATCAAAAGATGACATGGTGGATTGATGCACAAGATGACTTGGCGTTTGTTGCACAAGATGACTTGGTGTTTGTTGCACAACATGACTTGCTGGATTGATGCACATGACAGCATGTTGTTTGCTGCACAAGATGGCATGGTGTTTGTTGAAAAAACATGACTTGCTGGATTGATGCACAAGATGGCATGGTGTTTGTTGCACAAGATGACTTGGTGGATTGATGCACAAGATGACTTGGTATTTGTTACACAAGATGGCTTGGTGGATTGATTAAAAGATGACCTGATGTTTGTTGCACAAGATGACTTGGTGGATTGATGCACAAGATGGCATGGTGTTTGTTGCACAAGATGGCATGGTGGATTGATGCACATGATGACTTGGTGTTTGTTACACAAGATGGCTCGGTGGATTGATCAAAAGATAACAAGGTGTTTGTTGCACAAGATGACTTGGTGGATTGATGAACAAGATGACTTTGTGTTTGTTGCACAAGATGACTCAGTAGATTGATGCACAAGGTGGCTTGGAGGATTGATGCACAAGATGGCATTGTGTTTGTTGCACAAAATGGCATCGTTATTGTTAAACAAGATGACTTGGTGGATTGATGCACAAGATGGCAAGGTGTTTGTTGCACAAGATGGCATGGTATTTGCTGCACAAGAGGACTTGCTGGATTGATGCACAAGATGGCATGGTGTTTGTTGTACAAGATGACTTGCCGGATTGATGCACAAGATGGCTTGGTGGATTAATGCACAAGATGACATAGTGTTTGTTGCACAAGATGACTTGCTGGATTGATGCACAAGATGGCATGGTGGATTGATGCATAAAACGGCATGGTGTTTGTTGCACAAGATGGCTTGGTGGATTGATGCACAAGATGACATGGTGTTTGTTGCACAAGATGACTTGCTGGATTGATGCACAAGATGGTATGGTGTTTGTTGCACAAGATGACTTGGTGGATTGATGCACAAGATGGCTTGGTGGATTAATGCACAAGATGGCATGGTGTTTGTTGCACAAGATGACTTTGTGGATTGATGCACAAGATGGCTTGGTGTTTGTTGCACAAGATGGCTTGGTGGATTAATGCACAAGATGGCATGGTGTTTCTTGCACAAGATGGCTTGGTGGATTGATGAACAAGATGGCTTGGTGGATTAATGCAAAAGATGGCATGGTGTTTGTTGCACAAGATGACTTTGTGGATTGATGCACAAGATGGTTTGGTGTTTGTTGCACAAGATGGCTTGGTGGATTGATGCACAATATGGCATGGTGTTTCTTGCACAAGATGGCTTGGTGGATTGATGCACAAGATGGCATTGTGTTTGTTGCACAAGATGGCATGGTGTTTGCTGCACAATATGGCTTGGTGGATTGATGCACAAGATGACACTGTGTTTGTTGCACAAGATGACTTGGTGGATTGATGCACAAGATGGCATGGTGTTTGTTGCACAAGATGACTTGTTGGATTGATGCACAATATGGCTTGATGATTGTTGCACAAGATGGCTTGATGGATTGTTGCACAAGATGGCTTTGTGGATTGATGAGCAAAATGGCATGGTGTTTGTCGCACAAGAATACTTGGTGGATTGATGCACAAGATGACATTGTGTTTGTTGCACAAGATGACTTGGTGGATTGATGCACAAGATGGCATGGTGTTTGTTGCACAAGATGACTTGGTGGATTGATGCACAAGATGGCTTGGTGAATTGATGCACAAGATGGCATGGTGTTTGTTGCACAAGATGACATGGTGTTTGCTGCACAATATGGCTTGGTGGATTGATGCACAAGATGGCATGGTGCTTATTGCACAAGATGACTTGGTGGATTGATGCACATGATGGCTTGATGATTATTGCACCGGATGGCTTGGTGGATTGTCGCACAAGATGGCTTGGTGGATTGATGCACAAAATGGCATGGTGTTTGTCGCACAAGATGACATGATGGATTGATGCACAAGATGACACTGTGTTTGTTGCACAAGATGACTTGGTGGATTGATGCACAAGATGGCATGGTGTTTGTTGCACAAGATGACTTGTTGGATTGATGCACAAGATGGCTTGATGATTGTTGCACAAGATGGCTTGGTGGATTGTTGCACAAGATGGCTTGGTGGATTGATGCACAAAATGGTATTGTGTTTGTCGCACAAGATGACTTGGTGGATTGATGCACAGGATGGCATGGTGTTTGTTGCACAAGATGACTTGGTGGATTAATGCACAAGATGACATAGTGTTTGTTGCACAAGATGACTTGCTGGATTGATGCACAAGATGGCATGGTGATTGTTGCACAAGATGGCTTGTTGGATTGATGCACAAGATGGCTTGGTGGATTGATGCACAAGATGACATGGTGTTTGTTGCACAAGATTACGTGGTGGATTGATGCACAAGATGGCATGATGTTTGTTGCACAAGATGGTATGATGTTTGTTGCACAAGATGACTTGGTGGATTGATGTAGTCAAAGGATTCGAATTGAATGAAGACGAAACTTTGACACCAACGCCATGACAACTAACAACTAAATAATCTTGAAATGAGCGATATACCGGTACAGACTTAGTTATTTATACGCAATTTTTTATCTTTTTTTCAAATGTCTCACTATTTCAAGTGCTACATTGTATTTTATTAGTGCCCCCACCCACCCCTCCCCCCAACTTGAAAAAACTTAAATTTAAATCTAACTTGACTTCAGGTCTCCTTTGCTTTGAGAAGTTATTCATGCTTTTTGTGTCCAGTGTTTGCCACCGGGACTTGCTCTCGGTCAGTTTAGTGGGAACAGAGGCGTAGCGAGGGGGGCAGATGTGCCCAGGCGCCAGCTAGTTAGGGGCGCCAAAACGTGCTTTGATATTATTTTATTGGTGAAAATAATGGGCTTGAGAGTTGAAAAAAAGAAAAAGGGGTGCTTTAAAATGGATCTTGTCCCGGGCGCCAAACACCCTCGCTACGCCTCTGAGTGGGAATCCTCTTTGAAGTACAGATACGGACATATTTTGATACCGGGGTATGTTGCAGTCTGGTTCGTACAATTCTCCATAAAAACCAACCCTACCAGACCTGTTTACCCTCAAACTCTTCAAATCGTACAATATCCTCACAAAATGGTTTAAAACATTATCCTAATTGTATAATAATAAACCTGCAGTATAAACATGTACACACCTTAAAATCGTACACAGTTCGCCAAAGTAAACAGGTCTGCTATACCCATACAATTAAAATGATACCCATCCAAGAGATTAGCGCGGGGAAAATTCTATGAAACACCGCTTTGTCAAGATTACTTTAAATAACTTGACCGGTTGGGGGGAGGGGCGCTACAACTTGGCTGACGTGAGCTGGTGACTGTATTATGTGTCCCGTTTTTGTAAGGGTTTAAGAGAACAACACGCCACTAACGCCACGTGTAATGTGTTACTATCATGTGTGATCCCTGCAGGCCTGTTCGTGTCAGTGTGACAGGTGTCTGTTTTAGGTGTTGAACTTCATTCTTTAATTTTATATTATCTTCTCATTAGAACAATATTTATGCCCAAGCGTCAATGTAAGTTGATGGCGGAGTATTCCAAAGCGTGGAAAAAGGGACGCCATGAAAGTGAAGTCGAGTGCACAGTTTGCAATGATGTTTTTAGCATTGGTCATGGTGGACGTTCAGATATAAACAACACATCACATCAGTGAAACATAGGAAGAGGCTGATTACCCCAAGTAGACTTCTAGGTTAGATTTCATAGTTAAAATTAGCATATTTTAATAAAGAGTTTCTGGGGGAAGCCCCCGGGACCCCTCTTTAGCTGGAGGGTATCCCCCCACCCCCCCCCCCCCGGCAGAAAAAAACAAACCAAAAAAAAACGTCCTTGAAAGGGTCCCGTTTTTTCCAAATCATGATTTCGTCACCCTAGGGTAGGGGGGGGGGACTGTATCAAACTCGCAGACGATCGTCTAAGAGAGCGACGCCAATCCTACAACAGCTGTTGATTGCGAACGTCATTCGTGGTAGCTCGTCCCGCACCTGTTCTTCAAGGACACCC
>CAXITT010000604.1:427343-446862 GCA_964033795.1 Lymnaea stagnalis | reverse complement strand
GGACTGATAGATGCAGCAGCGTAGCTAGGATTTGTGTCGCAAGGATGGGCCGAGAATTTTGCCGCTGCCCTTCTACTTCTACGACAACGAAAAAAAAATGTTCTGATGACTGAATATGCTGCCCTGGGCCTGGGTGAATCCTCCCCCTCCACGTCCCCTTCCCAACTCCACTGGATTGATGACGATCTCATCATTCTTCGATCACAGATTTTTGGAAATTGTTTACTAAGGCTAAACTAGGAAAAAATATTTCACTAAAAATGCGATAACTTTTTTTTCTAATTAATATAGAAAGATAGACTAAACTTAGTATCAATCATACGGAGTCCTTTCTAATGATATAAGTTTCATTAATATATATCAACTTTGAAAGTTTTAGAGAAGTTCCTAGTATGGAGATGTCCGTAATGCCTATCCATGGACCCTACATAACATCATTACATGTATGTTTAAGATTCCATTAAAAGAATGTCGCGACAGTCGTCGGCTCTTTTTGTAGTGTCCATTTAATACTATTAAATTTTGTCAGCTTTAGTGCCACTGGTTTATTATAGAAGTTGTTACACTTTTTTAAAAAGTTAGGTCAAGTTCCTCTAAACCTAACCATTTATATGATAGGTTATATTTTAAGCCACCCCCACCCCATCTAAATACTAATTCACAATGCTTAAGCTACGACGCGTTTCAGATATTAAAGCATTTGAAATGTACTAACTGAACTGACCCCATTCAATTTCAATCCAAAGCCAAAGTGCAGTGCACATTTCATCACGCAACTATGACTATACCACTTCATTCTTCATTGACGAAATGTGTACCTATAAATAGCAACAGTTGCATCAACAAATAAATGTATACGAACTTTTAATATTTGATGTTCTCTTTATTCAAAGTCATTGTTAAAATTTTGTCTAAAATCTTGTTTGACCCTCTACCTTGTGAATAAATTTTATTGATTTTAATTCATTAAGATTTTGGGAGGAGGGGGGAAGGGCCCGCTTTAAACAAAAATATTATGCCCATTACAAAAAAAAAAATGTGAGATTACGAGCTATCTAGTATTCACTGCGCATGTCCATGACCTCGTTTGGATAATTTATTTTTGTTTTTATAATAAGCGCAGTTCATAGATTCAGTGAACACTTTTCGCAATCCTGATCCAGCGGTAAAGACAAACTCAAAACTCTATCAGAGAGCATTTCTCACTGTGAGTAGAGCCTACATTTTTTTAATTGTTTTATTCTTATTTTGTGTTCCACAAATTCATAGTGTGAAAATTATAGACAATATTTATACTAGTATGTCTATAATTTCTATCAGAGAGCATTTCTCACTGTGAGTAGAGCCTACATTTTTTTAATTGTTTTATTCTTATTTTGTGTTCCACAAATTCATAGTGTGAAAATTATAGACAATATTTATACTAGTATGTCTATAATAATAAGTTATTAATATAATAAGCATACTATCTATACTATACTACTTTTACCACTATTACTATGACTATACTATACTGCAATTATTGTTATTATTGGTTATTATTTTTAAAATATTATTTTTTCAATTTTAATGGCCTTATACTATAGTTACTATAGCAAATGTCGGTTTGTAGGTAAACTATTTTATTAAAATTAAACTATTATATTGTATAATTTATAATTATTAATACTAAATAGTACTAAATAGGGCCTATTATAGTAAATTATAGGCCTATACTAGACATGTTAATTTAAATTTAAAATTAGGCTAATTTAAGCAATAAAGTCAGGACAACAATCATAAACAATCACTCACTGTCAATTCAATTAAAAAGAAACAAAATGCCAAAATAAATGTTGATTTAAATTTTTTTTTTTTTTTAAAGGCTTTCTCTTGCTATAATTAATGACACTAAAATCAACACTGACTGAACACTGTTAAATAACTTTACTGGCCCTGAACTATGGCACTGGTGGCTTCATTTCGAGGAATTACAATAAGGCATGGCTCCATCTTGCCAAGTGCTTTCTTCAGTTCATCACTTAATTCAGCCGTTACAACATGTTTGGGTAGCTCAAATATTGCTCGGTGCCTCTGCAGTTTAGCAACTCCAAAATCTGCAGCTTTACATCCACAGCAACACCACAAAAATGGTTACATTCAGGTGAGCTGTTATATCTCATTCTAAGATGTCATATTTTTTAACACTGAATTCACTGGTTTAATGCAACGTTGCAAAGGATAATTAGATGGCTATAAATTATAGAAATATTCCTTAGAATATAATGTTAATCAAAATCGTTCTTTATATTTTAACCTCCTAATTGCCTTAAGTCTTAAGTTTTAATGAAAACTAAAAAATAAACTTAAGATATTTTACAATACCCAGCTAAATAAATACCAATGAATGAAACCATTTTGTATTGTATAAAAATTAATGAAAATGTATTTAGTTTATTTTGTTTAATTAACTTTTTACTATAAGTGATTCTGATAAATTTGTACTTTTGAAAAGTCCACTTGAGTGCTAATATGTTAATTATTTAAAAACATTTGCATTTAGTTTTAGAAATTTGATAGTTTACAAGCTACATTCTTATAGACGAAATCAACAAGAGTAAACCTATATGTATTTATTTCATATTCTCACCATTGATATTCTTTTTCTACTGCTTCCAACAGACTCGACACTTAGCTGATGCCAACAATATAAAAAAGGAAGTCTCTGAATACAGGGAAGGAAAATTTGATACCATTCCAGATCCATCCAACTTGTCTCACTTCAGGTTTGTTGATCTGGTTTATTTCACATCATAGATTATGGAAATAGTTGTTATGGTTTTTCTTTTTTTATTTAAACTAATGATCATTGATAAAATTATTTACACTTATTTTGTACTTTTTTATTCACTAATAAATTTTCTCAGATATTTAAAGCCAAAGGTAAATGATGGGTCACAAATCAATTTCCTAATTTTCCTTTAGAAGCAGCAATACAGCAAATAAAGATGTGATTACCACAGTTGGGGAAGATGGGACTGTGATAAAAAAAGAGTCTCCTCCTATAGGAACATATGCATTACCCCATCCTATTTGGTAGGTATCATAGTGTTGAGGTAATAAAGTTAAGTAAAATCAGCATTTTCTATAAATAAACAAAATAAAGCTGAAATCAATGAAATATAAGACCTATATGCCTATATTTCATATTCTCACATTGATATTCTTTTTCTAAATAGGTTCAGGGGGAAATATATATATATATAAATGTTAAATTCCATGTAAAAGTTGACAACAACATCCAAAAACTAAATGCATCAAATGTGGTGCAATATAAATATATTTCATACATCTTGCTATGTAATCATTTTTAGTATCTTTGTTTGGTGTGACACTTGACCTGGTGGCTATCTTGAATTAAGAACATTTCTGCACATTTTAATAGAAATTTTGTTGATATTCATTGCGTTTACATCTAAATATAGACGGGAAGCTTTAACTGTCATTGAAATAACATTACTTGCATTCAGACATGTTATGTCAGTGGAAAAAGTCATGTTATGTCAGTTACATTACTTTGTATTTTTTTTTTAATGGGCCTTCATAGTAGTTTTTAAAAGTCTACCTGAGAGAAGTATACATTTTAGGATAATTAGTTTAATAAAATTATATTTCAATTAAAACAGATTTTAGAGGGATTCAACAAAAAAGATGCTAACTTAATTTTTTGTCTTTTTCATTTTACGTCAGTTACCATTCCAATATTTATTATTTTTACCATTTTGCTTAATACATTTTTATAAATGGTATTGTTTTACAGTCTAACAACTTATGACCCAAAACCATTTATTGTTAAATTAAGCACAGTTTACAGCATTTTTCATTTATACTGGATGCAAATTGAAATTATTTGTCTGAAAGTTACATCAGCTATCATGGAATTCACCAAAAATATATATAAATAAATTGTGTGTCTGTATAGTATATCATATTTATGTATCGAGGGGGAATAATATTCAGGCTTAACCCTGGGACCAGCTTTTCCTTTGCAATGGTTCTGCGATTGAATTATTTTTCTTGTACATAATTCCATAACAATTGCCTTGATTTACCTATTACAACACAAATGTTGAATCAAAATGTCTTTAAAAAATAAATAATTGTAAAAATTTGTTATTATTTCAGGACAGATGAACAGCTGCACAGTGTTAAAATTACACACAAAGAGCCTGATGGAAAAATAGACAAAGTAGGTTTAAGATTATTTACCTGTGCCAATTAATTTGCTGTCATTCCGTTTTAGATTACGTTTTATCAAAGATAAAAATTTAATCTAAAAAAAATGAACACTTGAGTAAATTTGTAAAACCTGAAACTATCAGTCTGTGTTCATTAAACAGGCTTAAAATGCTGGAGTCACTGAGTGATTCTGTCTAAAGTATCTGTTACCACTTTCCTGTTCCATTTCCACTGGAGTCATGTGGTTCGTTCTTTCTACAGCTTGCATACCAAACTGTTCGGCTCTTTAGAGGTGGCTTTGATTTGTTCTCTGGTTTCAAATTTGGCAAACCTAATGAAAAAAAGTGGCTCAAGTATGCTATTTTTTAGAACTAAAATACTGATTTTAATAGTGTATAATCCAACACTTATTTTTAAAAATAAGCTTGAATATTTGTACCATTATAATAACTCATTTAAGACAACTAAGGCATTTAACAAAAATTTGTCATTCTTTGTAAATTAAAATTTCTTTGGATCATATGAATTATTTGCCATCTTTGTTATATTTTCTCCCAAAGTTAAAACACTTTCTTTGATTCCTCTTAAAGCCGTATCTGTTTCCTGGAAACTGTTGCTGGAGTTCCAGGAATGGTGGCAGCCATGATGAGACACATGAGGTCACTTAGAAGGATGCAGAGAGACCAAGGATGGATACACACTCTATTAGGTGAGTTATTTCTGCTAAAACTGCAGCTATGAACCTCCGGCAATATAACAGTAAGACTAGTAATTTCTAGCACCTGTTAAATTCAAGCAATACTATTAACGGTCACCAGAATATACATAAGGAACTAGAAAGGAGTATATTTAATTAAACAAATAGATATTAAGTTGATTTTAAAGCTGTTGTAAGCATTTAAACTAAGAATCAGCAAATTTATAAAGTTTCATTATAATATTTTAGATCTGTTGAGGATGTATTTCATCAGCAAAATTGATAAACTAATTAATATAAAGGCTAATAGGTTTCCTACATTTGGATGTGCTATGGACCCTATGTTTTCTACCAATTTCCTGCCTTGCTATTTTAACAGAGGAAGCTGAAAATGAACGAATGCATTTACTGACAGCCTTGCAACTGAAACATCCATCAGTCTTATTTAGGCTTTGTGTCATTGGATCGCAAGGTAGAGTTTCATTCAATTTTTTTTAAAGATTATTTTAAGCAAAGGCACTCTTTTATAAACTTGATCAATTGAAGTATGCATACATACTCAAGTAGAAATTATTACTTAAAAGAAGAGCACTGGTAATCTTTTAAAAAACTGTTTGCTGTACCTAAATAACAATTTAAGTTTAAAATCCGTGAAATAGATATTATTGAGCTAAGGGGGCATCCATAAAAATGTCATACATCTAGGGGAGGGGGTTTTGGCCACGACTTTGTGATAATTTATTATCAGTTTTAGTGTGTCTAAATAGTTTGATAAATTTGTGACTATATTAGGAGGGGGGAATCTGCCAAAACTGTGTGATATCATTTATGGACAACCCAAATCTCAACAGCCTGAAGAGTACATTTTAGTTGATTAACAATTATATTAAATAAGGTCAAATAAATACGAAGTTTCCAGATGCATAGCAAATGTTGAACTTTATTTTAAACTATTAAAAAATATCTCAAAGCCCATTATATCTGCAAAGGGTCCAAATGCTGCAGCTTTGAACGCTGGTACATTGGCATTCAGTTTACTATACCCCCCACCCCCTCCCTTTTCTAATCTGCTTGTTCTTTCAGTAGTTGCGCCATTGAAATTTCTCAAAGTGTGAAATATTTAAATATCATTTATAAATTTTAATTGTTATAAATTGTTTCAGGCGTGTTTGTCACTTTATTTGGTTTGAGCTACGCTTTTAGTCCAAAGTTTTGTCACAGATTTGTTGGATACTTAGAAGAAGAGGCTGTGAAGACATATACAAAATGTTTAGAGGTAAAGTCACCTAAAGTAGTGATGCAATTATGATCATATTGGTTACGGCTTATCTGAGTCTTCAAATTTCATTAGAAAAAAAAGTCAATTTTGCACATCCTTCAAATTATGAGCCAGTTACTACTTTTAGCACCATTTTTAAAAAACTTTATGGCTGCGACTATTTTATTTTAGTGGTATTTTATTTTAGTTAAACTGAAGAATTAGGTTTACAAACATATAGTTCGTTCAATTAACTTTCATTTGATACCTCATTTTGTCTTACAAACCCAACAAAAAAATTTTAAATAGTTTTTTAATCCCAACCTCTCACTTCTGGTACCCGGGTACAAATAGCAACTTCGAAACTTTATCTTTCCACAGTCAGATTTTAATGAATTATGAGGTATCCTATTTAATATTTTTTTATCTGTTTTGAGAACATAAATGGATTTAACAATTATTGTTTGTGGCCAATCTTTTGTAAGTGTTAATATGTTTCCATAGGATATTGACCATGGCTCTATGCAACACTGGAAAACACAAGCTGCCCCAGAAGTTGCTATAAGATATTGGAAGTTAAAGGTATTTTTTAAGTCTGGTACTAATGACAATCTTTTTTCAAAAGCTCTTAAAATTCAGGACATTCAAAGTGAGAATGTGATATCAAGATTGAAAATTTTTATGTTGAATGTTTGACACCTGTCAAAATTATTTGTGGCTGTCTTAGGTATTTCGGTGATCTGGTTATAATAATCAACCAACCATCTAAGGAGCAAATTGAGAATTAATTGTTAATGAGCCGAAAGATTATTTGTGAAAAGGCTTAACTACGGTACTCAAAGGTTTTGATGATATATCTCATTTTATGAAAGAAACGTCATGCAACCATTGGTTATTCTTATGTGTAGATATGTAACTTGTATGTAATATGTAATAGTTATGATGTCCTCAAAGTTCAATTAATTGCCGTTTTGTTTTACCTTCCTCCCTTTTCTTTGTACCTAAACACTAAATTCTGCTAATAAAGTGTTGTGCACCAGTTGTCATCAGTTTAATCATATTTACAAAGTGACAAATCATTTTATTTTTTTTCAGCCTGATGCCACTATGAGAGATGTCATCTTGGCCATCAGGGCTGATGAAGCCCATCATCGTGTTGTCAATCACAGCCTGGCATCATTAAAGAAAGATGAATTCAACCCATACAAACCAGGAGAGTGACGCTGATTCATGCTTCACATTATAACTTTAAAATTGGTTGACTTGTTCTGCACAGATATGAAACAATTGCTTAAATATAAGGTGACTATCTCTTTTGAAGCCTTTACACACTGCTTTTTAGTTGTGGGAGAATTGAATCAGATTTAAATTTTTCACAAGTGAATTCTATTTCCATTTTGATGTAACAAATCGCCCCAAACTTAAAAATGTAAAACAATGAGCACGAAATGGTTTATTAGATAAATATTATTGACTCTTCTGAATGTGGCATTTACTTTGATTATTTATGAAGAGTTTAAATATGTATGAGAGAACTAATTTACTCTCACTCCAGTTACACTATGCTATACATTTATTATTGTGTAAATACCTGAACTCATTAGTAATATTTGTGTTGCCCTTTTCTAATGTTGAAGTGTGGGGCTCTTCTTTTTTAAATTTTATTTCCTACCCACATGCTTTGCGTAATAATTGCTTTTGAATTGATATTACATTTTTTTTATACTGCATATACATGTTTTATGTTTTTTAAATTCTGTTTTGTTGGGATAAAGTACAAGGTAATTCATCTTAAATTTTGAAAGTGCTAAATAAATTGTTTAAAGTAAATAATCTCATCCAGGTTTTTATATACATTTACAATCATTGGCTATGTAAATAATGTTACATAACTTGTTTGTCTACAAGTGCTTCAATCTGTAATGTGATATCAAAATTTCCTGATGGCTTTAATTTCACATTTGAATATGTGTGAGACTTTTCAACAATATTGCAAGCTGTGAATTGTTATAGCACATACTATTTAATTTATACTTTATACAAAAAAAAAAAAGAAATGTTAACAATGGCCATGTGCTCCTTCAACTTCAAGCTAACAACTCTTCAATTGTTTGACTGACAGTGTTGATTGAAAGAAACAATGAGGCAGAGATTTTCAAGCATTTGATCTGCCCTGGCATTTATATCAAGAGCATTAGTATTAAATACAAAAAAAAATGCTATATATATATAAAATACTTATATGACTTGTATAAAATACTTATGACTGAGATCAACCATTTTGATTGTTTACAGAATGTATAAAACTTTTCTCTACTATTTAATTTTTTTTAAATTTTGATTGCACAATCCTTAGAGCAATGAAACACATTGATTGTAGCAAATTTTACTTGAAATAAAAAGTTCCATAGAAAATTTATTTCTAATCTTTGAGTTGTTTTTTTTTATATCATAATTAAAAATCAGCAGCTAAACAGATTATTGAAGAAAGCTCATTAAATAATTTACTGCTAAATTAAAAACCAAAAAAACCAAACTGGTGCATTAATGTAATACTCACAATTTAAAATTTGATTAATGGCAGTATGTAATAGCAGTTATAAATATGTGGCCAAATTTTTTTTAAATAGTGTGGCACCACTTTTGCTCTTCAATTTCAATTATATGCAAGTCCATAGATATAAACCCTATAGAGGTATGGTACAAATTTATACCTAAAGCATTTGATACAACCGTTTTAATATAATATTCCTTGTAGTGATGTTATTTTTAACACTATTGTAAAATAACATAGAAATTCACCATTCCAAAAACAGTCTGGATGGGAAAAGTCACATTTCATTTGGGTACCAAAAATTTGTAAACACTGGATCATGTTGATAAAATATTTACTCAAATATCACAGTTAGTGGAATCAGAAAATCATATGAATCTGGCATACTTGATTCTAAAGAAAACATTATTATTTACATCATCAGACAGATGACAAAATTAAAAGCCCTCACTATCATACAGTTTCTATAGCTATAGGAAAAACACAGCTTATACTGATTCTACACCTGCAAATTTTCAACTCTCTAATCACAAAGCTTGCACCGATTTACAAAGACAAAAAATAGTTCCAAATTATCATTTACTTGATTTAAATGTAAGTCTAAATTATCTGGTGCTATCTAAAATCATTTTAGATCAAGAAATGAATATGAATTATATCAAATTTGTTCTTAACCTGCCTTATTTTTGGTAAATGAGAGTATCCAAGGTTACGCATTGACTTAAAAACTTAGATTATAGTTGCAAACAGCAAATGTTTAATTTTTAGAGCCAATCTATTCTTAGGAACAGAAAAATGACACAAAACAAACAAGAGACATTACCAGAGGTATGATGACATCACATTTTTTTTTCAGGCTCAATTATTGCTCCGGCAAATGGATGGAAAAAAACATGTATGTGAAATAATCTCTGTAAAATATAAATATATCAAGTTCAAATGATGTTTTAAACCAATAGATTTTTAGCATCATCTCTTATTTCAATAATTATTTTTTTGGAGCTTCTCAGCGCTCTCACTACCTGTTTTCTCTTATAACTTATGATGATAAACAATTTTTTATTTTATTTTTTTTTTTGGATAAATTTATGAAATTGAATAATCAAAGATTTTTTTAATAAAATATGATCACTTTATGAAAATTTTCCGTTAATTTTAATTCAATAACATTAACTTATTTGCATTTTACGGCTTTATTTGTCTTCATTTTATTTTCCAACTGACAACATAACAAGTGACACTGGCAACCAAGGAAAGATCAGACCCATAATTTTTTTCCACTATATCATCACAATGTGTGAATATTTTGTGACTATATTTAAAAAAAGCTTGGCACAAGGGGGACGGATTTTTTTTTTTAAGGCTCAGCACCAGCTAGTTAACAACTAGGCATTCGATAATAATAATTTTTCTCACATTCACATTAAAGATTCCACAATTAGTATCATTTAACTGGGCAATAAATACAACCACCAGGTTATAAAATAGCAGACATCTCATGTTAATTTTAAAACTGGTGAATGTATTCATATTCCTGGTATAAATGGTGCGCTTTTAAAATCTTGGATTGACTGATTTTCGTACAACATCACCAGTCAGTTATATAACAAATCCTTCATTTCCTCCACCGCTAGAGTGCACTTGTTTGTTTTGTAGAGTTTTGTCTTTGAGTTTGGCCTGCAGTAAGATGTGCTCCACTACACCAGCTCGAATGTCCATTTGTGTATTTTCTTTTTTCAGCAACTGTATAGCCTGTTTAACCTTCACCAGAGGTGCTGTAATGTAAAAAAATGTTCATGTGGGTTTTTGCTCAACTGATAACTTCAGGTAAAAATAACTTGAAGAAATTTGTTTAAAATTTAAAAATTGAGGAGAAAGTGAATATCTTATAAAAAAATAAAACTCATGTGTGTCTTTACAGGAAAGAAGTACTGTCCTGCTGATGTTCTTGTTACAAATATAATATCCTATCATTACAGCTAAAATGGTCAAATTGAAAATAAATCCAATTTGGTGTCCAGGTAAATGATAAGCATGGTGGGGCCCGCATCCTGCCTTAAATGGTAAGATTTGAGATTTCCTTTTAAAAACTGATGTTTCTCTATTTAATAAATTTCCAAATAGTAATGTATAACAGTGCAACTTATTTCTATTTGGACACCTACTGAGGAAAAAGAATAAATATAAAGAAATACATCCTGAAGTCTCTCATAAAATTAAATACATTCTTAATGTTGTGATGTCCTTGAGTTGCATTGCCACAGTTGCTTCCCTCCATCGTCAATGCGTCAGGCCTGTGTTTCTTGAGTTGAGATGTGAGAGACCATGTTGTTTTGTTTGTAGCTACTCACTGAACATCAAGACATGAAGCTGAACAGAGGTTTTAGTTTTCCTTGTGTTTACACATAGTAGTACTAAAATATAAAACTCTATTCTTGTATAACGTTGAAGTCTTTCCTGTCTGATATATAAATGTGCTTAAAAAAAAAAAATAATGCAAAACCTACCTCCATCTGTCATGCTGCTACCTCTCTCATCCATTTCTTGTTTTATTTTCTCCAATTCTTCAGTGATCTAATGACATTTAGATTAAACATTTAATGATAATAGCTAACTTTAGTTTTTTTTCCAAAACATTAATATATGACGTTATAGATCACCATCATTCGCTCAACACAATTTGATGTTAAATTATTTTGTCAGCATCTGGTCACTTAACTGAAAAAAGTATGTCAATTATTACAAGGGGTGGATAACTATGAAACATCATCCATCCTATTTTTCTCCAATTCACTTAAATTTAAATACTCTCTATTTATTGACCAATGCTATGACTGAAATGTTTCTATGAACAAGTTGTATCAGTTGTATGTTTGCATAGAAGTCCTGTATATTATTTTAACTTTGTTACATAAATATGTAATTTGAGTCTGGGACATACTATTTGTATATCAATGTCTAGTTGGTTCATATAATCAGCTCCTTTAATTCTCAACTACTGTTTTGGCATTATCTCTCTACACTAATTTACAAAGCTGTCTACCTCAGCCAACATTCTGGACCTTTCTGTCACACCACCACTCGCTTGTCTGTACTTTTCCTTTGTTTCTGCAAGAGCATCTTGCGCTTGTCGGAAGTCCACCAGGTGATGTTCTAGTTGTGAGTTGATGTATTTCTCTCTGCTGGAGATCTTCTCTAACGTCCTAGAGATCTCATCCTGAAGCTTGTCTAAGTGAACTTTGCTCTCATCCAGAGATGTCTTGATACCCTCATGGTGCTGGTGCATTTGTTCCAGATGGACTCTCCAATCCTGCAACAATATATTTGTCATTAGCATCAAAGATAGAATGTTTTGTTTGAAGTAAAGTCGTAACATGATTACTTGTTGCCATTAATGGATATGAGGTCTGGGTGGCGGTTAAAACACATGCTGATGATTTTAGCTACACGGCCGTGAGAAAGCCGCTCTTAGGCGACCGTTTCATCCCAGCTTTCACCTTGACCGAAAGACTCTGTGGGTGGTGGGGGTGGTAACGCAACACCAATCCTCCTGAGGGGAAGCAAACCCATCCCGACCCTTTGGGAGAGTGGACCATGAACGCTTTAAACACTGCGTTTTCGGTCGACCGGACGTCCTCCAGGCCAGGGGTTCCCGAAAAATGTGGTTCCGGTGTAATTCTTTGATAAGGATTTTTTTATTTTTTTTATTTTTCATAACTGGGGCATTAAGAGCTCACACTCGACTGCCCACCTACGCCATTTCCCATTTCAACAATTGAATTATCAATCATATTAACCCGCAAGGTAAATTAAAAGAACAATGTATTAGCCAACTAAGATTAACTCAAAGGACAATTTATTGGCCAATCAAGATTAACCCAAAAAACAATGTATTATCTAAACAAGATTAACCCAAAAGACAATGTATTAGCCAACAAGATTTATCCAAAGAACAATGTATTACATAAGATAAGATAAGATTCTTTTATTGATCCAAATAAATGGAAATGTTTTTTTGATTGCATTATACATTTTCAGCACAAAAATAAAACAATTTTGAACACAAGACATTTATAATAAATTATTTCAAACAGCCATTCAGTGAGTTCTCTTAGAAAAATCGGGGACTTATTAGTTCTCATTCAGATGTTTGACTTCAGAGGAAGCACGCCGGTAAATTCGTACAGATTGGGGAACAAAAGAATTTTTATATCTGTCAGTCCTCGCCCTGATGGAAAGAATTCGTCCTGAACGGCCCGATCCTAAGTATCTGTGATTAAGAGGGTGGGATGTATCATCCAAATGTGTTTAGTTTTACAAAAACATCTTTCTTCAAATAGTTCTTCAAGCGAATGATGTTTAGTTTGTGTTATGTTCCTAGCTTTCTTGATTAGTCGGTTTATGCAGTGTTTAATATCAGACGTTGATATCCCACACCAGCAGGTTATACTGAAATTAAGCAGGCTTCCAATTGTTGCACTGTAGAAGAAGTAAACAACTTGCTTGTTTACGCCGAAATAGTACAGTTTTTTAAGGTAGAACAGTCTTTGGTTTCATTTCTTATACAGCATTTGGCCGTGCTCATGCCATGTTAGCTAATTATTAATTTGTCTGGTCCCGAGGCTTTGGCTGCGTCCACTTGGTTAAATAATGACATCACTCTCTGTTCGGTAAACAATAAAGTACCATCCTGTGTACTACTGCCATCTTGAAATGAATTCATCATCTCATTGTGCACTCTTCCAAAGTCCAGGCTGTCAAAACGACAATAAAAGTCATTTAAGTCGTTAACAAAATTCCTCAACACTTAAGCATCCTTGCTTAGGAGTATATCCTGTTATTTGCTTTAGTCCTGCCCAACAAGCCTTTGAATTTTTAGCAGTGAATAATTTTTCGATTCTTTGCTTGTATTGTTTTTTACCCAGATATATTTTTTCTTTCAATATTTTTTTAGCTTTAATGAATTCCTGATTGTTAATCTTAAACATGATCTTCTTGTGGTGGATGGCCTCCTTTATTTCTCTGCTCATCCAGGGATTGTTTTTTTGGGAATAATTTCGTCTACACAGAACTTAATATAGGAATTGATGGTTTTGTTAGCTCGTCAATGTCCGGGCAAGTGTTTATAAATGTGTCCCAGTCTATACATACCAAGCAGGCTTGAAGTTTTTCTGTCGCCTCATCTGACCACAGTTCAATAGTTTTTGATGGAATTTTTGTTGTTTTTAAAACTGGCTTATAGCATGCCGTTAGGCGGACCATTGAGTGATCTGATTCTCCAAGTGGAAATAAAGCAAGACATGTGTAGGCCTTTTTAATATTACCAGAACACATATCCAGAGTTCAGTCTTGTCGCGTGGGGCAAGTAACATACTTGATGTAAGTTGGCATGGATTTATTCAGTGATAGTTGATTAAAGTCCCCCATAACAAGACAAACGGAGTCTGGGATTTTTTGTTTCGAAATCATGGATTACATTCAAAAGTCTCTCAGTAGCCTGCTCCTTGTTACCATTAGGAGGAATGTAAGTAAGGAGGATACAGATTTGGGTGAACTCCCTTGGTAGGTACAATGGCCTTAAAGTAATGCAGAGTAGTTCTATGTCGGGTGTACAAATTACATGTTTCACTGTACTGTTGTTGATGCTACAGTAGTTTTTGTTAATATATATTGCCAATCCCCCTCCCTTGGATTTGCCACTGTCGGTTGTTCTTTTGGCATGGAAAAGGTTAAATTCGTCCAATGCCACTGCTGAATCTGGTACTGTTTCGTTAAGCCATGTTTCTGTCAGGCCTATTAAAGAGCTTTCGCGAAATTGATAGAAATGCTTACAGCAACAGTCCAGTTCATCCATCTTGTTACACAGTGACCTGACATTTCCCAAAAAAACAGGTGGAAGAAAGCCCCGCTGTCCTCTGTTTCTGCATTTTACACGAATGCCTCCCCTTCTGCCCCTCTTTCTTTGTCTAGGTCGGGAATCGATCGCCATTTTTTTGTTGGTATGGCGGAAGTTTACAGAAATGGCGGAAGAGACATTTCTTTACTATGCTGAGTTACTTGATATCTAAAGTCCAAATTAAAGCTGTTTCCCAAGAAAGAGAAACACAAAAAAACTCACCGAGAAAATCGGCCTTAGAAAATCCATTAGAACTTGAAAGAAAATACAATTAGACAACCAAGATTAACCCAAAGGACAATGCATCCAAGATTAACCCAAAGGACAATGCATTAGCCTAACAAGATTAACCCAAAGGACAATGCATTAGCCCAACAAGATTAACCCAAAGGACAATGCATTAGCCAAACAAGATTAACCCAAAGGACAATGCATTAGCCAAACAAGGTTAACCTAAAGGAAGTATTAGACAACCAAGATTAACCCAAAGGACAATGCATTGGCCAACGAAGATTAACCCAAAGGACAATGTATTTGCCAATCAAACGATTAACTCGAAGGACAATGTTCCAGGAAAAAATGCAGTAGCCAACTAAGATCAACATAAGCAGCTATGTTTTGGCCCACCAAGATTACTAAATAAAGATGCAAATATGGTTGAAGAAGAATTCAATTCTTACCCATACATATGCAGGGCTCACTATAATATCATGGAATATCTACAGTGGTTCTCACCCTACCTTGTTGTCTGTCCTGATTGTGACTTTAAGTTGTGGCATCACTCGCTCAACTTCAAGTTTCCAGTCTGCTGCATCTGTTGTTGACTCTAGAATTTCTTCTGGCTTGCTGGACTCAAAGGTTTGCTGTTGATTTGGGGGGGGGGGGGGGGCAAAGAGTTGGAATCTATGATTACATACTTCTAACAACACCTAAAATTTTGGAATAAACTAAAATAAGTCAATAACTGTGCTTTGCTAAAAGCTTTACCCTCCTGGTTAACATTTATTAATTTTAAAAAGTGAGTAAATTTTCATCCATCTATCAAAATATTGAACAATAAAATCTAATTTAGTTGGTACGTTGGAAAGCAAAAACAATGATGTGGTGTCCAGCTAGCTCACTTTGTTCATATTCAATTTTTTCATGCCTTCAAGATCCATAAGGGGCTCATCTTCATCGACATCCTCAACATCAGAACTCTTGTTGAAACAAAAGAAAGTCTAGATAAGTCTTTAAAATGGATCGTAAGATCTCTCGAAAAAAATATCAGAACATATAACTTCTCCATAAAGTTCCACCACACAACTATTATAATCACATTAAATTCTACCTTGAAATTTTATTCACTATTATATTTCTATATAAATTTAAACGTTTGTAGTGTTTCAAATTGCTCAGTCCATTGCATATATGATATAATTTGATTTATTTATTTATACAAAACCTTAAAAAAAATTTAGGAATAACACAATGTTTTACACTTTTGGAGAAATTATGCTAAGACATTATGTTCACTCAACAAGAAGTTTCACAAAGTTCATATGAAACTTGGTGCCATAGTAGAACATAGTGTGAATATAGCGAATGTGTGTATTTCATGTTAATTTTTTTTTTTTTTAAGACTAGGTTATGATTAATATATCAAAATCAAAGATTTAAATTACAATGAGTAATCTTGAATTATTTCTTAACCCTGGATTGTGCATCAATTCTGAATTGCATGCTTAACCTGAAAAGGCAATCAACCTTGCACACTACAATGATAATGTTGTGTAAATGAACTTCTCAATTTCCTTCAGTGTTAACTGTGAATGAGTGGGAGTTACTTACCCCTATGGCCATGGACTTCTCAATTTCATTCAGTGTCAGCTCTGAATCATCCTCAACAATATTCTCTTCATCCATTTCTTCCTCTGGGTAATGTGGTCTGCAATAATTTTTTTTTTTTTTAATTGCACAGGTTAATTTTTAAATAAAATAATAAGGAAATCCTAGAGAGATTTTTGAGAATTGAATTTTACACCATGCTTTACTCTCTTTAGAAAAAAATATTGAAAATTCCTAACCATTTAATGGGACAGGATTTATTCAAACCGGACCAATGAGACAAACAGTAGCGGACATAACTTTAAATTACATAATCATGAAAAGCGGTATTACAGGCATAAGCAAGTGTGAAAAAATACATTTACCTTCCCCATGTGAAATTAGTACTTTTCAGTGCCTCATCAGCAAGACGGTCTAGGATATATATGCAGTGCTCACCCCAGCCTTGTTTCAGCTTGGATGGAGGAAAGTCTATTGCATGGCCCTGTAACAGATTTCAATATAACAGTTTTAGTATTTAATGGAACCTAACAATGGTTTTAAGCCTGAGTTTACATTAATGAATAAATTTACACTGTACAATGTCATCAATTATAAGCTTATTAATTTTATTTGTTGAACTCTGGTAAAAAAAAAATGATCAAAGTATCAAATCTAACAAGCATTTTCAAACTTTAAAAGACTTGTGTGTTTTTTTCAAACCCTAATGATATTTTTTTAAATTTACATTTTTATACTTAAAATTAAAATATTGACAATACCACTTCTGTAGAAATTAATGAGGAATCATAAAATAAAATATTGTGCTGTTTTTATTTGGTTCCACTAAATTATATAATATTTTCTTAAAAAGTTGAATTTAAAAAAAAAATAATAACTTACATATTTTCTAACTTCATCCAGGAGGCTGGATATAGTTGCATTTGGGTCATCATACTGTTTATAACAGAGCCATAGTGAATACAGACCCAGAAAATGATATCAAAATAATAATTCTAAATTCAAAAACAAGTAAAAAATATATATATTAAAAGATAAGCACTGTTTGAGTCTATTTATTCTGTTTATTTTAGACTTAAAAATAAGGTATTAAACTGAAATTTTGAACAATAAAAAAAACTATATAAGATAAGCTGAACGGCCCATGCTAACCTCTTGGGGCTGATCAAATGGTCTACCAGCTTTATTTAATAACCAAGCAGCAAGGGATGTAAACATGTAGAATTGTTCTCCAGGGTTTGTCTGAACAGCAAAATAATGCCTGGGGTGGGGTGGGGGAATAATAAAAATAATATTATTGTTCATACCTTTCGTTAAGATAGACATTACTTCCACACAAAAAGTCTTTAAATATATCATTAAATCTACATTTACAAAAACATGGTCTTTCCAATTCTCTATATCATAAAAAAAAATACCTGTTAACAGGTTTGAGATTCATCTTCTTTGAAAAGTCTTTTTCATAATCAAGTAGACGCAGCTTATCAAGTAGCTCTTCCATAATGACAAATGGCATGTATATCAAACCTGGTCCTCCATCTTCCACTTCATCTCCCCCTCCTCTTCTCTTGTCTTCTGTCATGTTCTTAGTCTGTCTTCAGGAAATGATATAAAATTCTAAATTATGAGCATTAATAAATTTGTTGATTTTTAAATTGTATTGCCTTTGAATTTGAATGATAAAGTAAAGAATATAAAATATTAACACATTCTACAACTATGCCACTAATATGATGGCTATTACTGAAACTGATAGGGAAGATGAGGGGATGGGACGGAGGTTACAGAATTTTCCTTATTGATAGTATAGGCACTGGCTATCCTGACTAAAGGCCTACCATATCATAATTATATATGGCGTTTGCCCATTTATATTGTTATACCCGGTCATTATTATGATGGCAATGGCATTAATGATTAGGCATAGGCCTATTATTAATTTCAAATTTCATATTATTATTATAAATCATAGAAATAGATAGGATCCTGGCCACGGCATTGGTCTATATTATGACTATGAGTGAGACCAGGCTATATTCTTTGTTGTTAAGGCTAAAAGGCTCAGGCTTTTAAGGTTATGTTTAACACTAAGATAATACTAATTAAACAGCTCCTAAACTTTATTTTTTCATATAAATCATTTATAAATGTAATATTGAGCAATGGGGGATGGGGCTGAAAATTTGACAAAAAATGCTTAAAAGTAACACACTTTATAAGAGTCCTAATTAGTGCCCCCCCCTCCACCGCACCCCTCCAGGCTCGCAATTGCACATTTTTTCACGCCCCTCAACTATTTTAATATTCTATTCTAAAGACTCACCAGCTTTTACCTTGCAAAAATTATAACGCACCCAAGGCACTTGCAAAATTTATTATTAATTAAGGAATCTCATTTAGCTCAGTTATCAGGAATTTTCCTTTATGTTCAACTTGAAAAACTGATTTTTTTGGGGTTGGAGTTGGGGTGTGGGGTTTGAAAATTTGATAGAATGTGCTCTACTCATTGGCACTGGCAACGAGTCTATTATGTTCCAAGTTTCAGCTCGATAGCTTGACGGGAAGTGAGTCGATTAGCAGTCTGAAGATTTTTTGAAGTTAATTTAATTTATCGGAATACTTATAAATAGGCACTTTGATGAAAATTTCTAAACATTTTAAAAAATATAAAACTACTACAGCTGTATAGAGCCAATAGAGTGGTTTACAAAAACACCAAGATCAACTTTCTAGCTCAAGTGGTTCAAAAGTTATGAATTTTTTAGTATGGACCTCAAAAGCACTTTTTCACTATGGGATTTTCCTCCACATTTCGTCCCCCTTATATTGCTATTGTTTTTATGCCTATAACTTTGTTATAAAATGAGACAAAAATATAATATTTACAGGGAACACAGTTAAATATGAGTTCTTCAAAATTAAGCCACAAAATACAATTGTAGCTTTTGTTAATATTCCGCAAAAAAATATTTTTAATCTTGATAATTTTCCTTATTAAAATGTATCAAATATGCTGACTCGTCACTTATTTGTATTTAATTAATATATTTTTTAAAAACACATATATAT
>CAXITT010000604.1:397004-411119 GCA_964033795.1 Lymnaea stagnalis | reverse complement strand
TCCCAAGATCGCCATATAGGACAATTGAAGTTTGTGAGAGAACTATTGACAGTAAAGAACCATTGACACTTAATTAAGCTCAGTGTGTGTTTTGAATAATATTTAAATTC
Organism: Lymnaea stagnalis; assembly: GCA_964033795.1. NCBI lineage: Eukaryota > Metazoa > Mollusca > Gastropoda > Lymnaeidae > Lymnaea > Lymnaea stagnalis. The sequence continues at coordinate 411,009 of CAXITT010000604.1, read as the reverse complement.
TATAGGACTTTCCACGAACCAGGCAAGTTGGATTTTTATTGTTTAGAAAATTTTTGGCATTAATTTTCTTATGACTTCTGTATTAACATTTTTTTACCTGGGTAGAATTTAGATTTTTGCTAGAGTTAGTTTAAACAGACTGCGATTGGTCCTTAAAACATAATTATTGTTTACTGTATTATCACACTTAATTTGCATTGATATGGCTGGATATGTCAGTAGGAAATGGAGTTTAGAAGAAATTAGGCATGTGGGTGTGTTACTTTGTTATACCGGAGAGAACCTAGAGGAGTATATAAGAGTTAAGTTCGAAGAACACGTACGGGAAGAGAGAGAGGAAGAACTTCGAGCTAGAGAGGAAGAACGTATAGATAGACAGAGAGAGGAAGAACGTATAATTAGACAGAGAGAGGAAGAACGTATAGATAGACAGAGAGAGGAAGAACGTATAAATAGACAGAGAGAGGAAGAACGTATAGATAGAAAGAGAGAGGAAGAACTTAGAGCTAGAGAGAAAGAACGTATAGATAGACAGAGAGAGGAAGATCGTATAGAAAGAGATAAACAGAGAGAGAGACAATTTGAACTAGATAAACTAGATGAAAAAATTAGACTGGCGGAATTAGAGGCAGAACGACGGGAAATTATTTTAAAGAAACAGGCATATTATTATAGCGACAGTGACGATGACGAGAGTCAAGGGGAAGAAATATATTATGGCATTGCCAGCATTCACTGTGAGAATCCCTATAAAAATTTTAATAGAGTTTCTATTAATGTCAGTGAAAACAACTATGTGGATAACGGTGGACATACTCATGATCCTGACCCCAGGCAAGTGCCGGCCTCGCAACCATGGTTCATGGCTAAAGATACTGAGAAACAAAATGATATTATTGCCTTTGCTGACGACTCAATTTTTTTTAATAGAAATGACAGTGATTTGTTAATTGGTCCGTCGGCTAACGTTATAAGGGACAACGTTGACCGTGTTGACATACCCCCAGTGGCAAAGGGTACAGATATAGCTTTAGATTCATGTCAAAACGAGGTTGAAGTAGTTGGTGTATCCCAGGAAGTCCAATGTAAAGAAGAAAGGGGACGACAATTTAATAAGGTAGAAGTCATTGGAAATGACCTTAGGTGGACGTATGTAGGGGATTGTCCCAGCGCCACAGCATGTAATGAATTGGTTGTTATGGAAACGGGCGGCATTGAAATCAAAGAGAACCCTGTTCTAATGTCTGAGGACATGATTTTTGTTGTATCTCATGGTGAGCCATCAGATAATGTAAGCCCTGAAGTTGAAGTGTCTGATTTTTTGTGTGAGGTTGATGAGGTGAGTGTAATCCCTGAGGTGGGGGAAGGAGAGAAAATTGTTGTTGATAATTATTGTGATGTAAATGAGTCACTGTGTAATGTGAGCAAAGGTTGCTCAAATGTTGATATTTTTACAGAGATATGTACTGGTAATGAATATGAATTATATGATAATGTGAGCCAGGTGTGCTCAGGTTTTGATGTTACTGCAGAGATCTGCAATGAAAATGTATCACAAGTTGTTATGAGCAAGGGTTGCTCAAAATTTTATAGTATTACAGAGAGCTGTATTGATGATGAATCAATAGGTAGTGTGAGCCAGGGCTGCTCAGATTTTCATATTGTTACGGATAGCTGTAATGATAATGAATCACCTGTAAATGTGAGCCAGGGCTGCTCAAAATTTCATATTGTTACGGATAATTGTAATGATAATGAATCACCTGTAAATGTGAGCCAGGGCTGCTCAAATGTACATGTTGTTACGGATAACTGTAATGAAAATGAATCACCTGTAAATGTGAGCCAGGGCTGCTCAAATGTACATATTGTTACGGATAATTGTAATGATAATGAATCACCTGTAAATGTGAGCCAGGGCTGCTCAAATGTACATGTTGTTACAGATAGCTGTAATGAAAATAAATTCCCAAGTAATGTGAGTGAAGGTTGTCGAGATTTTGAGAGCCAGGAGTGCTCTAACATTAAGTCGGAAACCAATGTTGAAAGTGTTAAAGAGAGCGCTGCCAGCTCTAAAGGTGCACTTGTTTATGTTTTTCAAGAGGAGGTGAGATGTCAGGTCCATGAGTTGGGAGGTGAGGCTTTTGATTGTATTGTTAAACAAAATGAATCTGTTAAAAGTAACTATTGCCATGATTGCCCTGAAGTTCCTGATTTGTTTGAGTTTCTTTTTTATGAGGCTCGTTTTTCATTTTGTAACAATTTAAAAATATGTATTGTAAAACTGAGATTTCACATGAGTTATGACCACGGGTCAAAAGAACAAGGAGAGATAATTTTAATTATAATAAACATGTTAAATCATAAAGTTGTGAAATCCACGGACAAAAGATATGTCCCGCCATCTGTAGCTGTGTTATTTAAGAGCAAATAAAGGCTGCTCAAATTGTGGTGAGACATCTCTCACCTGTTATAATGTTAGATAGTTTTGTGTTTTTATAGTGATGACCATTGGTTTTGTTTAAAAATACACCTTCTTGATGATATGATTTGGATTAACTTAGTTATAGCTTCAAATTCAGTAGGGATGGTGATGTATTTGCCCTGATTTTTGAGATGAAAATATAATTATTTTTATTGGTATGAAAAATGAAAATTAATGTTGACATTCAATTTCAATGGTCTGATTTTTATTGTCATACATGAATTTTTCACTCTTGAATTGCATTTAAAATTATGTACGAAGGATTGTTTATTTTATTGCAGTATATCATGTTTGATTTTCAGTGATACCTAAATAATGTTTTTTTGATAAGGACCATTCATATGGCTGAAGGGTTCTTCTTGATGTAATTGATGTAAATTTTGTATGTCTGGTGACGATTTCACTCCCTGAGTAAAATCTGAAATGAAAGAGGGGGGATATGTCGAGTATGAGCGTTCATTAGGAATTGTTGCGACTCAATATTATGTTCATTAGTTGTTGAACGCTTTTCCCGCGCTTGACTATTATAGTTAGTGAACGCTCTTCCCGCCATTGTCTTTATGACGTATTTTTGTGCTGATTCGTGACGTGGTGTTTATGCAGTGTTGTGACGTATGTTTTAGCCGTGCGACAGTCTTGAGTGGAACCTTGGAGTGATAGGATGTTTATTATATTTACTTAGATATTAAAGTTATAGTTATTATGAAAAGGAGTTGAGTTTGTTAATTGATAGTTAGAATAGTACGACGCTTCAACGTTATGTTTATTATATTTACTTAGATATTAAAGTTATAGTTATTATGAAAAGGAGTTGAGTTTGTTAATTGATAGTTAGAATAGTACGACGCTTCAACGTATGAAAGAACTGACGAATGTAATCAATCCAAGAAAACGTGGAGGAGTTGACAATTACATTTCCTGTGGTCAGTGGTGTAAAAAGGAGGTTGGCAGGTAAAGGGGGTGGTCCACTCCAGGGAGTACTTGTTTTCTTTTATAGAGGGGTGGCATTTCAGATTTTTGTGTTTTTTTTTTCTGAAAGTGGTAGAGAAAATCTTGGCCCAAGCTGGTGGCACCAGACCTAGCTATAACACTGCCTCTGGGAGATTTTGACAATAATTCAATGTATTCCTATCTGTTTATTTCTTAATTCTTACTTTTGACACAATTTGTCCTGTCAAGACCTAGAGAGTATCCATAATTACACTTGCAGTTGAAGTTTCCTGGTGTGTTCTCACATATCTGTTCACAGTTGTGGGTTTGTGTTGTACATTCATTAATATCTGGGACACAAACAATTGTTATCATTTAATAATTTAATACTTATCTCTTATGGCCATTATAGCTATAAGATTATATCTTTCTAGGAAATCATTATGAGTATAATTAAGGGTTTAAATAGATTTTATTACATTCAAAATTTTTTTATTATTAAGGAACACAAAAAAAACAGATTAAAAAAAAAATAAACAAGAGTGAAATCAAATATATTTATCATACATACCTTCACAGATGTTATTTTTATTCCTGGTATAACCTTTCCGACAAACACAAGAATAGCTGCCTACATTGTTGACACAGTCTTCAACTGATAAATCACAGTTGTTGCCTAGTACATCAAAGCACTCATTCATATCTAAATATAAAGTTAAATTTAGGATAAAACTGTTGATACTAAACAATACTTGGTGTGATTTTAAATATCTTTGTAAATTTACAAATTATTAATGTTAATTAAATCAACTGATAAAAAAACTTAAAATGTTCGAATGAAATTGAAGTAATAGCAGTCTATGCTACAAAATATACTTTTAGTCTACTCTGTTGTATATCAATGAATCTGTTACATAATATTCAGTAGTATAAACAAATAACCATTTATACAAATGTTCAGCAGGGAACATAAATGTTGCTGGAAATAATAAATAAAAATTTCAAAAGTTATTGTTTAAATATCAAATAATTGCCTGACAGGCAGGATGGAAAAAAAAAAAAAAATTTGTTTTCCACAAACTAAAATCAGCAGATATTTGTTAATTATTTATGTTACACTTTAAAAGACTGACCTGTACACGTGTTATTTTTTATGTAGCCTGTGGGACACTGACATTGATATGATCCTAATGTATTGACACAAATCTGTCCAATAGCGCAGGCCCCATCGCTAAGGCATTCATCGACATCAAGGTTACAATTGTAACCCGTCCAGCCGATGTTACATTCACATCCCCTGACATGGCTACATGTCCCATGGCCATTACACACACATGTGCGTGAACAATTGTTACCATAATAAGGTTTATCACAGACTGTTGAGTAGTTAATAACATAATTTACTTTAGTAATAATAGGAACATATTTCTTTTCAAATTTTCGAATTACAGTACAAGTGATAGTGCTTACACTTTAATTTTTAATACATTATTTACTTTATAAAATTATGTGTTTATATGAATCTAATTATAATTAAGATAATATACAGATTTTAAGGTATATGTGATTCTAGGAATGGTGTCACACAGACCAGCAATAATATTTTCTTAAATTTATCAATGTATTAAATTACTGCTGCATGAGATTCCATCTTGATCTAGTTTGTAACCAGGGTAACAAGAACACAAGAAAGCTCCTTCAGTATTCTGACATGTTTGGCTGCAGGGTTTGTTGCTTGATGTACATTCATTGATATCTGGTGAGAATAAAGAAATTAATTAATGACAAGGAGAATGAAGAAGTTTACCAAAGTTTTTTTTTTTTTTTTTTTTAAATAGCAGTTTTAATGGGAAACATGTCAAAAGAAATGATGAAAATTTATTTTTAATCATTGATATCTGGTGAGAATAAAGAAATTAATTAATGACAAGGAGAATGAAGAAGTTTACCAAAGTTTTTTTTTTTTTTTTTTTTAAATAGCAGTTTTAATGGGAAACATGTCACAAGAAATGATGAAAATTTATTTTTAATAATATGTTAGATGATATTAGGATACGTTTTAAAAAAGATCTTTTAAAATTAAATCTGATAAATGGTGATGTTAAAAGTATTTTAAGTCTCATACAGAATGCTCTCAAGTTAATTCAAAATATGTTAAATTATTAATTATTTTCAATTTTTCAAATAAAAATCAAACTATCAATGAGTTAAAACATACGTAGATCATAGTGATTCAACTCAAGGATAAAAAAAAATCTTAATTAAATAACGTGATAAAATTGAACTGGGATATTTTGCATGTCACATAAATAAAACATTTTAAAACGAGAGGAAATGTTCACCTAAACATTGTGTGTCTTCACTCAGAGTGTATCCAGTGTAACAGCTACATGAAGCAGAGCCATTTGACACTGAGCAAGCCTGGGAACAATGCTTCTCTTTACACAGGGTGGCAGTCGTTGGTTCTGATTGAATCAAAAACTTGTTGTTAGAATTGGTTATACCAACATATTTTAACAAATTCAAAATAAATTTGTTCAAAGGTTTTTGTTTTAAAACAGCAATGGATTTCTTGGAACTTGACCTAATTTGCCTTAACTTTACTTTTACTGTACCTACCTTGCATTAAATTTATGTAAACTATTCCTACCTTGCTGACAAGTCTCATTGTCAATGTTTAATTTGTTGCCAGGTAAACAGGAGCATGTGTAGCCACCCTCACTATTTGAACACACCTGTTGGCATGTATGTGTTCTCTCTGCACACTCATCAACATCTGAATAGGAGTAATAGGTAATTTAGTAATTAAAACTTTAGAAAAACAAAACAAAAATCATATTACACATATTTTTATGATAAAATGTATATGTACAATGCCATCAAAAAACATTTGCATTTATTTGGATCAATTAAATAATTGTATCCTGTCCTACCTTAAAGTAAAATAAGCAGTAAAAAAAAAAAAATGGAAAAACAAAATGTCAATTTTTAGCTTATCAATTTATACCCACCTCTGCACCTTGATGTATTACTTTGTTCAAGTCTAAATCCTTCTATACATGAGCAAGAAAATGATCCCTCAGAATTTTTACAGATGGAATGTTCAGGACACACTGGATTTGTTCCATTTGTAATGCATTCATTTTTATCTAATGTAAAAACAATGTATTATCTATATATTCAGTGTAAAAAATATTAATTTATTAGTATGTTTATTTATCATAGACAATTTTTATGGTAGTCATCAAACTGAGCAAATTTAATATATTTCTTATCAGTATGGAATAATTTTAGATTAGAGATGTTGATGTCAAACAATAGTATAGAAATAGTATTTGAGATTATGATGTCAAACAATAGTATAGAAATAGCTGAAATAGGGCTATTTAAGTTCACTTGAAACAATTACCAGCTTGTATGGCACTCAAGACAAATTAAATAAGAAGAAGCAAAAAGACATACCAACACAAATGTAATTTCTCTCCTCATACCCATCAGGGCATGGTCCACATGAATAGCCTACTGAGCTGTTGCCTTGTTCAGCGGCTGTCTTATCTTTGCATGTTTGACCCTCAAGACAAGGCCTCTCCAGACATGCATTATACTCAAATTCACAGTTCTCACCTATAAAAAAATTAATTTTAAAATGTATAAGAACACATAAAACATAATTTAATTAAAATGTATTATTACAGTTCTACAGACCAACAGTTTAAACATATTTAATTGCAATGATTGTATCCAGCTATCAAGTTTATAATTTAATTTAACAAGTAAGATATTGTTAAAGATCATGACAAACATGAAAAATTAATGTTTCAACTATTATCAGTACAAAATCACACAAGAGTTTTTTTTAGTATATGTATCCAGTTTTTTGTTGTTTTTGTTTAAAGATTAACGAAAAACAAAAAACTTTTTCTTATTCTAGTAACTTAATATATGGCCTAACACATGATGCTGTTTAAAATTAAAACAAAGTAGAATGACAGTTGTTTAAAATATTTTGTTCTAAATAGATAATGTTCACCCAGATGTGTAGGCAGGAAGACATTCATATATTTTAATTAGACAATGTTGACCCACACGTGAAGGCAGGAAGACATTAATACATTCTAGTTAGATTTTGTTCATCCACATGTGAGAGCAGGAACACATTAACATATGCTAGTTAGAAAATGTTCACCCACCTGTGAAGGCGGGAAGACATTCACATGCAAAGAGAACAAACCGTCCCATTTCCTTCTCATTCTCCTGTGTTCTATTTTTATCACAAACACCAAAACCAGAACAGTCAGGACATATAGCAAGGTCAAGGTAGATTATTGAGGAAGATCCACCTTTTGAATCAACAGCTTGAACACTGAAAATACAAGTTTAAAAAAAAAAATAATAATTGAACATAAAAAATAAACTTCAGAAAAGCATCTGCTTTTATATTTATCAAAGTATAGCTCTACTTCTTGATTTAAAATATATTTTATGTTGTATTTCTTTTATTTTTAGCTTAAACATTTTTTTTATTATTTACAAATAAGGTTTTCCTTGATATCCTATAATTTGGATTGTTTTTTGTTTTTTTATTGTGAAAAAATTTAAATCTCTATTAAAAATTGTATAACATTTCTTTTACCAATACATAAAAGATTTCATGTTTTATGCTTACATAAATAATATTTAACTATTGCATACATTATGTAATATAACTTCAACTAGTCAACTGGTTAACTTACCCAATGGTCACTGGGAATCTGATGTTAGGCTTGTAGGTCAATTTTCCAGCGTCAGAATCTATTGTTATATCACCACTTGTTGGTCCTTTTAGCTTGTAAATGATAGTATCTTCAATGTCATCATCGATGGCCTGGAATTGTAGTGTTGATGGTTTACCATGAGTAACCTCCCACTGCTGTTGGCTGTTTAGCTGGTTTGGAGCCAACTTGAGTAGAGGAAGCTTGTTCACTGAATATATAGTAATGAAATTATTATTATTATTATAAGTAGTTTTATATAGCGTGGTACCCCAGCCTAGGCCTGGGCTTACCACGCTGTACATACAATTTAACAATCATAATCAAAAACTTTAAAAAAATTAATTAACATAAATTAATTAAATAAAACAAAACACATTTAAATTTAAATCTATTTACATGTCATGCCATGGACAACACCCAGCAGCATCGTTTTTCGATCAGAAGGGAAAATCAGAAAGGATAGTAGAGTTTAAAAAGATGTGTTTTGCTTGCATTTTTGAAGGCTGTGATGATTGGTATATTGCTGATGTATAATGGAACAGAATTCCATTGTTTGGGGGCATAGAACGAGAACAACCTTTCACAATATATTTTTATGTGAGTTTTGGGGACATAAAGAATACACGGGTCTGTCGAAGTGGTGAATAGACAGAGAGATGTTTCGTGAGATAGGAAGGGGAGAAAATTTTTTAAAAATTTTTGGAAGAGAACAGAGTGTATGTAATCAATCCATGATTGTACAGAGAGCCAAAGAAGTGATGAGGTATTGGTGTGACGTGATCACAATTTTTTTGCCATGAGAATTAATCTTGCTGCTGAGTGTTGAACATTTTGTTATTTTTTTAAGAAGTATTTCGAGAACATGATAGAAGTGAGCTTGAATAATCTGAGCAGTTAATATAACATACATAAACAATTCTTACCATAGATAGTTCAATCGTTAGACACAAAACAAAATAAGTGTTTTTGTGTGCTTTTCCAATTAACTTATTATTTTATTTTTAAAAAATAAAATTTTATGACTCATATTTTTAATAATTCCATGTTAATGTGTAATTATTCTAATTTGCTTTTAAAAAAAGATTTAACTTTTAATAATTTGTTTACAGTTTTAGACAAAGTCTCAACATGTAGGCCTATTACCTTGGGTTTTTAAAACCGAGGATGCTTCTTCACTTGCAAGTCTTGAGTTGCTGGCAAACTGAGCATCTCCTGTACTCATATAATCATATATGCAAGCAGAATTGTTTCCACACATCCTACGGATCAGATCACTATCAGTTCCATTGAGTTCATTGTTAAATACAGGCACAAAGTCTGCATATTGATAGTCTAGTGCTGTCAGGCCCTCAGGGTAAGTGAACACTGTATCACTGGTAGTTACTTGCCCTTTAGAGGAAACATATAAAAAATAATCCATTCTTATATCTTTCTTTTCATTCATCTAATTTTGATTTGAATTTTCTTAGTTATGGTGTCAATTACTTAAAAAATATATTTTAAGTGATTTAAAACTTTGTCCACATTCCATCTAGATTATTTGCAACAAAATAATTATTATACTATACTTCAATTAATTTAATTTAAAAGTCCAACTTAAGAAAAATAAATGTGGCGAAAGCAATGTATAAAGTTAATGCTCAATAAAAGTCAATGTATAAATTATTAATGAAAGCAATCGTGTTCAAGCATTTTATATTTAGCTTTTGTAAATTTTATATCCATTTTTTTTAAAATTTAAAATCCCTACAATGATACTTTTCTTCTGAAAGAAGTACACATTTAAGTTTGAATGATAAATATACTCACATTCTTGGCCAAAGTTTTCAAATGTTTTTCTCTCTGTGTCTGTTTTGTTTGGGCTGAGTATAGTGCCATCTGGCAGGATATAATCATCAGCTGGATCACCATTAAAATTGCCTAAAAGCCCCTTAAGTTGACCTTTCAAGGAAGAGGGCACATCAACAGAGAACTCAAGGTTTTTAAGGCCAACATAAATCCTGATTGAAATTCCTGTCAGTCATATTTGAAGACCAAAAATATGTGTTTAATTATGAGACCAAATAAAACACCCTAATATAAAATACTATTTTAATAAACTGGTATACAAAGAAATGTTTAAAAAGTTTGATGATAAGTTTAGAAAAATTTTGACACAAATCAACAATATTTGAAAGAAGTTGAATTAAAACTGCAGAAAGTTAATGCAAATGATTTTGCTAAAATTATGATTGTTGGAAGTTTTAAGAGATTAATTTTTTCTTAATTGAATGAAGAAGCAATAGGCTTGACTGACCTGAAGGAAATGTGGCAATGACCATTGTCTTGTTATTTCTGTTTTGTCTTTGTATACCAATGCCATTATTTCCAAAGATCTCATTATAATCCTGATTTTTATAGAACTCTTGTGTGACATCTTGACTGTTGGCTAAAATGACCATATCTAGACACATACAATATTTTATACAATTAGGCTACATGAAACATTCAAGAAATATCTCTCAAAATTACATGGCATTTTTATGTACAGGAATATTTCATACTTAATATAGTTAAGTCAACATTGTTAACAAAATGAATTTTTGGTATAAAAGAGTTTAAGTATAATATAATAGTAAAAAAAAAAAAATGTTGAAAAAATGTAATGCATATAATGGCAATGAAGATACTTAGCAAATTTTAGTTAATACATTAACAAAATAATAAACCCCTTTCCTTATTTCCTTGTTAGTAATCATTCAACTTTTAAAGAAGGCTGAGAAAACAGTTCATCATTTTTATATGCTTATCTATAAATAATAATTCAAAGAACATATTTTTTCAAATTAATGTTTCATCATACCAGTCTCTTGAGCATCCAGCTCTACTTGAAATTTGGAATAATTTCCTTCTTGAGCTGCAAATGCAACAAACACTGTGGCGTTTACTTTAATTCCTTGACTATTGACCACCTGCTTTGTTCTTCCCTGGAGCATAAAGAATGGCACAGAAATTTTAAAGAGGATGTACTCCCCCAGACCATTGAAAGTGTAGCTGAGTCCATCAGCTGTCAAAATGTGTGGATCTCCCAGAGCTCTTCCTGTCAGAGGAAAAACATTCATTTTTTTATCAAAATAAAATAATATAATATTATTTAAAATTTTAAAAGAATTTTTATACAAAAAAACTATTTAATTATGAGTTTTTTTTTGTCAGATTTGATAAATATTTGATTTAATCTCAAATATCTTGATGTTAGCTCATATGAAGCTAAATTTAACTTGCTGAAAATAAATAAACTATTAGTTAGTACTTGCTACGATCATCAATATATTAAACTCAAAATGTATTATTGTTGGGAGAACAAAAGATGGACAGAGAGAGAGGATTACATTTACCTGAGATAAATTCAGCTTCCAAAGAACAACCATAATCAGGTCGCACTTCATTGAACAAGTTACAGAACTTTGAAGGTGAACTGCTGTCCTGACAACACCATCTGTGGGGATTGAAATCTTCCTCTTTTGATTTCCTTGCATCCCCCCACCACCACCAGGGGTCATTCAGAAGCAGGTGACCAGCATTGGAATCTCTGTGAGGAATGTAGGGTGAGTTCATCCAGGCCTGTTGCCATGACTCCCATGAATAGTCTGAGTCATCTGGATATGTGTATTTGTAGCAACACAGCTGGGATACAGGAATTTATTGAACTGATTTTAGAACATAATATTTTATTTTATTAGGAAATCTATCAATTCAAGTAAACGTTTACTAGCGAGGCTGAACTCTATCAATGCACTCAAAATACTGCAAGCAAAGGAAACACTATCAATTTACTTAAACTTTTATTAGCAAGGCTGAACACTATCAATTTAATTAAACTTTTGCAAACAAAGATGAACACTAGGGGTGCCTATAAATTCAGACTCTTGCCAGTGAGACTGAACTCTATCAAGTACTTAATCACGTACATTGTTACTTTTAGCTATATAAAGTTAATTTATTTGAGTTACAAGGATTAAATATATATATATATAATTACTCCATATTCACCTTGTTTAAATTGATTCCATTTAGTCTGCTCACACGAGACTTAGCCACTGGGCTAATGGCGTAACAAACAATGTGTGATCTATCACTATACACATCTTCAGTCCAAGAAAACCACCACCACTGAGCTCCCAATCGATCCATACTGCATGGACAATCAAATAAAGCACTGATTTGCTCCTGGTGGCTTTTATTATTGATGAGAGGCTTGTTCTCCAAATAAAAGCTGAGACACTGGCTGTCTGGGTTCTTAATCTCACCAACTTTTTCTATCCACGTACCATAGCGACCTTATAGAAAGATAAAATCAATTATGTGGCTTGTTAACTTTTTTTTTATATTATAAATACTCTTCAAAAAACTGAACACAGTCGGAGAAAAATCACCCCTCCCCAATCAGCCCCGTAATTTTTTATCAAATTTATATAAGATTTGTTACGATAATGACAGTAAAGGTCTGCTATTTTTTTGGAAATTCCAAATTTTAACAGCAGTTTTCTGGAACATTAAAAAAAAAAAAAATGAATTTACAGTAAGAGAATATCTCAAGCAGTTCCTTTATAATAGTTTTATACCTGAGTTCCATACAATGCTATCCATTTTAGTGGTAAGATCTGTATAAGACACGCCATAGTCTCTAAGTGTGTCAGATGATACAAAGCCAACTGCTATAGATCGATACTCGTCGTACAGCCATTTAATTTCTCCTTGCTTGTATGTGACTATAGCATAAGCTGTTTCTCCATCAGATATGAAAACTGCCTGGAAGGTGTTGGTCTCTACTGTCTGAATGCAAGAATATTTTTGTTAATGTTTTTAAATTAAAACTATGATAATTGAACACTAAGAATTGGACTGTTTATTGTCTGTCTATAAAGATCACCTTAACTAATACTAATCGTCAAAAAGATACAAAGATGGAAGAAGTGCAACCCACTCTTTTAAGAGTACTAGTGGCTAGAAAAAAAAAAAAAAGCTACCTGGTTTGTTTTACAGTACTTGTCATAATATTCCTGGTAGTACATTTGCCACCAATCATAATCTTTCCACTGCTCAAAATAGTCACACAACCACATGTACCAACTGTAAGGCTCTAGTTTTGTCCATGTAGCACATACAACATTTTTAGCTTTGTAGCTTTTTAGTTTGAAATGCTCCATAATCTGCATTGATAGCAAGAGATTATTTATTATTTTAAAATTACTTTAAATGTAAAACATGCTCAATTTATACTTTTAAAATACAAAAATTTCGTTGCTAATTATATCCATTTATGAGGTTTGTTTTAATTTAATAACATTGTGTTCTCCTCACTTTTTCATCATAGAGTACATAAAAAGATTTACTCTATTAACGGAATGGGTATTACTTTGAAGACACTAAAATGTTATGGAGTTTTGACTTTTACTTTTCTGATCAATGCATAATGACAACGATGTAATTAACTTTGACCAGGGCTCGGCTGCTGCAGGAGAGAAGCCATGTTCCCATTTAAAAAAAAAAAAAAAAAAATTGTATGAATTAAAATGGACACATTTTGCAAAGTTGTAGTTATACTAATCATTGAAATAATAAAATTAGCACTCAAGTATTTAATTTGTATTAAACCAACTTCTGTATTTGCTCTTGTTAAGACAGCTGTGACTTGAGGAGATCTGGAGTTTGACAGCTCATAATGGTGGTAATAAACCCTACCAGTCTGTTCGGGGTTGGTGTAAGTCCAGAATGGAGCAAGTACATTGGGGGTTGGTATAGTCGAGTAAGTGTACTCAAGGTTTGGATACCAAACTCTCTTTTGTTTGCCAAA
>CAXITT010000604.1:322903-381583 GCA_964033795.1 Lymnaea stagnalis | reverse complement strand
TATATATATATATATATATATATATATGTATTTTTGTGTGTACGTTCGTTACATAGGCACCCCTATACCATTGTTATGTAGTCGATGTGTTAACATAAGCTTTACCCGTGCAGTTACTTTAGATGATCAAAAGTTTGGCACAGCTACAAGGGTTGTTTAATTATGTATATTCTTTCTTGACCTTATCTACGAATAAAAACAATCTGTAGTCTGTGCAATTAGCATTACGTAGAAATATTGAGGCTGATCGAGATAGGAAAACAATGTGTATGCCTGCTCTAGAAATGTCCCTGAAACAGACTATATGCACAACTAGGAAGCTTGAACGAAAACGTCATGCTTTGCAAGAAAATATTTCTTTACTAATATTTAACGTGTGTGTGTATTTTTTTTTTCAACATCGTACATTTCTTCCTCATTTTACGGGTACAAGTCAACTGCTTTTTTAAAAATGTTATTATTATTTTTTTTTTAATTTTTTTTTTTTTTTTGTATTTTAATTTTAATCTCACGTAATTAAATTATTAATTTTAAAAATCCATAGTTTGTTTATTGTTTCTTTATTATAATATACATACATTATTGAATCAACGTTTGTTGCGTACTGTTTGTCAAAGAGCCATATTTTCAAATAAGCGATTAAATTCCCTTCACTGATAACGGTACACATCACCATTACTCGACTGCGATAAAACTGTGGTGAGATGTTGTGCGCACGCCCACAAATGTTTCTAAGTTGGTTCTTTTCTTATATGAGCAATATAACTATAATTTTAAACATGGCTATTGCCTAGGTGGTACTATCAGTACAAGTGTGTGGGCAAAATATTGAAAATTCATGCTTCTCACGTGTAAAGGTGTATGTGGCATGCTTACGTGACGGAAAAAATTAAAATTTATTCATGTAAGCACCAAACGATAAAACAAGAATTAGTGTATCTATAAAAAAGACCTACCACCTTTAGTAAAGCCATGCAGATGGGTACCTGAAATGAATGACCTCTACTTACCCAATGCTATCCACTTTCAATGTCATAAATTCAGAGATGTGTTCTTTTAATTTAATTGTCATCTATGAGGATTTATTTTTTAAAAAAAATATATATATATTAAAATCTTTATGAAAACTGTTAAAAACGTTGATTAAGTATTGCAATATAATATTATTTTGTTTATCTTATTCATCAGGCTGCAGCTTCTGACACGATATCAACATTTAAATTGTGAATGAGAATCTCTGAGGCAAAATCATTCGTACTTTAAACTGGACAAAATAATTTAAAAGCATGTTCTTTTAGATGCACTGCAGCTCTGTCAGAAAAGCTATATTATATTTTTAACTCTTCTGATCTTTTGTTTAAAAATGTCTTCAATAATCAAGGGCCTTTAATTTGTACACTCCTTTTAAATGGCTGCAAAATTTAAAAATGTCAGATTAAGTTTAAAATTAATTAAAAAAAAAAAATTAAATAACTCATAAAGTTCTTAGAGGGTAAGTCAGAACTCTATTTGGGCCTGGGCTCCACAATATATATTATATACATACATATATATATATTTACGAGATACTGTGTACGAGTCAGCCATGTCCACCTACGGTAAAAATGGAGTATTCAAATAATGACTGGTACGATGTGCATTGGAATGTTTTGGAACATGTGACCGAGAGGACTATAAGAACCCTAATTGACTATCGGTATGCACCTTGTGCTAGTACACTACAGACTGTCCGAAATGCAAAAAAACATATATTAGCAGACGGCTCGCCAATGTGCCGACACTTATTGGCCAGACTTTGCGGGGATAAATGGAAAACGTAAGATGGGATAAATAGGTCAATAGGTCTAAACACTTCAAAAATAGCTCCACTCAAGTCCAAGACGAGTCAAATTATCCAGGGCTGAAAAACGATAAAAACCGGCGTTGGTAGAGCACTATCTTGATCTATACTCAACAATGAATGTAGTCACTGAGACCGCTCTGAGCAATATTACCATCTTGTCAATGATGGAGGAACTCAAAGATGAGCCAACTTTAGTGGAGCTTCCTATAGCCATTCATTACCTTAGTGATAGGAGGGCAGATAGGATTGACGGCATTCCACCGGAAGTTTTTCAAAAATGAAAAACCTATTCTACGTCAGCCCATACACGAGCTGCTCTGTCTGTGTTGGGAAACAGGTCACATTCCCCCAGGACATGAGAGACGCCAACATCGTAACACTGTATACACATAAAGGGGGCCGAAGTATTGCAATAGCTACCGAGGAATTTCTCTAATTAATTTTGTTCGAAAGACGTTTGCCTGTTTTGACCTTAAAATAATGCAGAGTCTGGCTAACCGCAACTACCCAGAGTCACAGTGTGGCTTATGGAGTGGGTGCACAGCAACAGACTTAAAATTCTCGTTACGCCAAAATGTAGGAGAAATGCCGTGAACAGCATATGCCTCTTGATATTGCTTTTATAGACCTGAGAAAAGCATTCGACTTAGTAAGTCGGATAGGCTTTTTCAGTATCTGTCAAGAATAGGTTTCTCCTCCTTGAGTGCTCACAATCATATGGTCATTTCACTAAAGCATACACAGCACTGTAACCTTCAAATGGCACTTTCTCTGAAGCATTTCGAGTCAGAAGCGGAGTAAAACAGGATTGTGTACTGATACCAACGCTTTAACCAATTTTCTTCTCTGTGCTCCTTTTATTTGCCATTAGGGACTGTGAGGATGGAGTGTACATCCATACCAGATCTGATAGTAGTCTGGCTAATATCGTCCGCCTTCACGGACAGACCAAAGTAAAAAAGGTGCTAATTCGTGAACAATTCGTTGACGATGCCGCATTATCATCTCACACAGCTGAAGGTCGTCAGGGGCTAAACAATCGTATCAAACACGTTTGTACAGAGTTTGGACAGTCAATTAGTCGGTAGAAAAAAATATGTAATGATGCAAGAAGCCCCGTCCCCTCCAATCATATCTAATGAGAGCCATAATCTTACAGGTGTTGAGCATTTCACAGACCTTGGATCCAATATATCTAGCTCTCTCTCCGTTGATGAAATGATAAATATAAGGATCGCAAAAACAGCAGCAACTATGGCTAAACTGAATAAGCGGGTACGGAATAATTTCAAAGTACCAGATAAAACAAAAAATAAGTGTCTATCAGTCATGTACCTTTAGAGCGCTCATTAATGCTATTAAAGTTGGAACCACATATACCACTCTTGAGCGGAATCTCAACAGCTTTGATCATAGAAGTCTGCGTTTCATTTTACACATTCGATTTTGGGATTTGTTGCCTAACACAGAGGTTTTGAAACGTGCACAAACTTCTAGCACATTCTCTGCTCTTAGCAAAAGCCGTCTTTGCCCCACCCACAAAAATATTTGTTACGTTTTCAAAGGAATGATGCCACTAACAAAATAAAATTGCCGATAATGGCGATCAACCCTATTTTTTAAAATATGGCAAGTGCACTTGCTGCTGAATATATTTTTTTGATTTTCTAAATCGTTGATGAAATAAATGTATGGGGTAATAGCGGGTGGTTTATTAGAATAGTGATAGAGTTGAGAGGATTCAAAAAGATGTGCTGTGGCGAGGCGGGGGAGGGGGGAGGATCATTAATTTGTCTTCGTATAAAGTGCACGACTTGTGTGCATGTTTCGTCAAATGTTGAGCCCTGCACTCAAATGTTGAGCCCTGCACTCAAATGTTGAGCCCTGCACTCAAATGTTGAGCCCTGCACTCAAATGTTGAGCCCTGCACTCAAATGTTGAGCCCTGCACTCAAATGTTGAGCCCTGCACTCCATTGCACGATAGTACATTTAGAAATGATTTAACGAAAGAAGTGCATCTTTTTATTTCATGTATTCGTTTGCATCACATTTCCAACATCATCCCCTTGACAAACAAGGAAATCTGATTATTCGAGTTTATGGTAAAGGAGATTGGGCTGACAATTTGATCTAAAGTGTTCTTAATGGAAACGAGTTTATGGTAAAGGAGATTGGGCTGACAATTTGATCTAAAGTGTTCTTAATGGAAACGAGTTTATGGTAAATGAGATTGGGCTGACAATTTGATCTAAAGTGTTCTTAATGGAAACGAGTTTATGGTAAAGGAGATTGGGCTGACAATTTGATCTAAAGTGTTCTTAATGGAAACGAGTTTATGGTAAAGGAGATTGGGCTGACAATTTGATCTAAAGTGTTCTTAATGGAAACGAGTTTTGCTGGATTTGTTGAACTAAAATGTGTCCATTAGCCTTTCAAATATGCGCCAAATACACAAGTAGTAAAACAGAAACAAAAGAACACACGAAAACTTATTAAAGAGGATTTTAAAATGGAATTCGCAAAGTACATTTTAAAAAAACAACAAAAAAAAAACACAACATTTTACACACTTCAGAAATATGGGATTAAATAAATTAATACAAATGTCATTTCGATTATGTTTAAATTTAAATAAAATTGTATTTTTTCCTTAATGACAGACATGAATAAATATTGTTTATAAATAATATGTTTATATATAAGGTTACTGAGAATTTAAAGTAAGCCCGACTTACAAAATATCGAAGTTTCCAATACATGCTTTCATCATTTGCTCCGATTAGGTCTGGTCTTACCATGACATTCAAAAGTAAACTTCTTTTGTTAATATCACCTAAGAAAAGAAAACTAGTTTTAAATATTTCTTTTTTAAATTAGTTATTTTTCTTTAAGAATTTGAAACCTGTAATTAATCTGTCATTAGTACAAACATCCATTATTAGCACAAATAAGCATATCAATGTATGCCGATAATAATAAAGAATTATAATAAAGAATAAATAATTTTGGCTATAACATAGATTATATTTTGAGTACTTTATTAACTGTGTATAAATAGCTGCAATTAAATTTTCAAAATGACAACCTAAAAACCCAAACGGAGACGTAACTGGCCAAATACGCGTCGTATAATAAGCCATTAACATTTGTTGAAATCAACAAATTGGTCGTCCCTGCCTTATCAAATTGAAACGGACAAAAATGGATTAAACAATCTTACGAACAAAATTATTGAATATTGATGGACGATACGTTTTTCATGAAACCTAAAGTATGTCAAACATGAGGTTTAGTTTTATAGTGAACTATTAATTGACTTGCATGGGCGCATTTGATGTATTTATTTTAAAGAGAAATTTAAATATTTAATACGATTTTTGTATGATTAAACACCATTTTCACCAACATACCAACAACAGTTACTTTTGGTGTAAAAGGCAATTCAAATCTTGGATCAGCATTTTTTTCCTGAAAAAAGGATACTGTTAATTTGCATTAATTATTTAAAAAGATTACATTAAATGTGACAAAAAAATATACTTTGTCAGAAAACATAAATTATATGTCATGAATTAAAACTGTATAATTTTTCTTTAAATAAAAATATATATGGTAACAAAATATGTTATACTAGTTTTTGAAGGATTCTGACCTCTTACCAATAGCCAATTGTCAACCCACATCCCATGTCATGCCCTAAGAAAAACCACAGACATACACAGAAGCATACAAATCATAAAAAAGGCAATCTTTTTTCGTCATACATCAACAGGCCAATATAAATGAATTACAGATAAATATATTCAATTATTTGTACCCACCAACAAGATTCTTATAAGTAAGCTATTTGACATTTCCAAGTGAGTGGTCTAATAATATAAAATCAACATTGTCCTGTTTAACTAAAATAAATAATGATAAAAATGTAGCTCATTTGGAATCCGTTTTTAGCCACATCTTTACAACAGACATGCACACCGAGAAATGTGATGGGGACAATTGCTTAACGTAAACGTCTGCTGCAAGCCTCAAAAAATATTATTGTCAGAAAATGTGGAATATAGTCTAATGCAAATAAGAATGATCTGTTAATGTTTTGAAAAATTAGATTTTAATTTTATATTTTTTTGAAAATAAATAATGAAGAGCATTTTTATTTTATTATTTATTTGTTTGGCAATGTTTTAAAAAAAAATAAATCTAAGGTATACGATACTATTGGTTAAGATAAGTTAATATTCTTTAATTGATCCAAACAAATGGAAATGTTTTATGATTTAATTATTCATTTTCAGCACATAAATAAAACAATTTGAACACAAGACATTTATAACAAATTATTTCAAACAACCATTCAGTGAGTTCTCTTAGCAAAACCGGGGACTTATTAATTATCATTAAGATGTGTGATTTGAGAAGGAGCACGCTGGTAAATTCGTACAGATTGGGGAACATAATAATTTTTATATCTTTCAGTTCTCACTCTGATGGAAATAATTCGCCCCGATCCTAAGTTTCTGTGATTAAGAAGGTTGGATGTATCATCCAAAATGTGTTTAGTCTTAAAAAATCATCTTTCTTCAAATAGTTCTTCACGTTAAGGATGTTTAGATTGTGTTATGTTGCTAGCTTTCTTGGTTAGTCGGTTTATGAGGTGTATAATATCAGACGTTGAATTCCCACACCAGCAGGTCATACTGACATTAAGTAGGCTTCTAATCGTTCACTCAGTTCACTGTATAATAAATTAACGATTTGTTTGTTTACGTCAAATTGTACAGTTTTTTTGAGGTAGGAAAGTCTTTGGTGGAATTTCGTATACATCATTTGGCCGTTCTCGTGCCATGTTAGCTTATTATTAATGGTGACACCAAAGTACTTGTATGCCTCCACTTTCTCCACATTTTGATTTTTTTATGTTGAGATCTGAAATCTGGTGTTTTCCCCATCATGAAATCAACATTTATTTCTTTTGTTTTTGAGACATTCAGCTGGAGAAAATTTTCAGCGCACCAATTGGTAAAGCTTGTAACTAAATTTCGGTATAGACCTTCTCCTTCAGATATTAAGGTAACAATGGTGGTATCAACAGCAAATTTTAAGATTGTATCGGTGTTGTTTGAGCTTTGAATATCATGGTATATAGTTGTTTAAAGTACATGAGGGAGAATGCAGTCTTGTGGTGTCCCGGTGATTATTTCTCTGGTTAGAGATACTTGGTTATTTACTTTGACATATTGTGGTCGATTTGTTAAAAATTTCAGTATCTAAATCTAAATATTTAAATTGGCACCTAACGAGGAAATTTTATTTTTCATAGAGTGTGGATGGATGGTGTTAAATGCTGATCAGAAGCCTAAGAATAGCACTTTGGCATATTTTTTAGGCCTGCCTAGTTTATGGTAAAGTCTACCCACATTTGTAAGATAACATCCCCCGTACACTGGCAGGTTAATATCGACACCACGTGTTTGCCTTGAGACTTACGGAAAGCGCACTTTTGCATTTGCTGTCCAAAAAATTTGGAACGCCCTTCCTGTCGTTCTGAGAAACAGCCAGACACTGGAGTCCTTTAAAACCGATTTTAAAAAACATCTATTTTGCAAACACCATTTGGGGGTGATGCTATCTACCAACTTCTTTTCAGTTAATGTATATTGGCCTGTGTTGCTTATGGTTGAAATGGGGTGAAAGACTTTGACTTGTTCTGCTCGTATGTAGGTTGTTTTTTTTTTACACGCACATAGTTGCGTTGTGTGACTTGAGTTGATACACACAGAGCTTCGTTCTCTATTTCATAATAAGCCAAATTCGCTTTCCAAAGCTGTCAGTGCCGTTTATGGAGCTGTGCCTTGGTGAAACCAAGCTTTATTCTAAGTAGGACAACCCAATAGTCACTATTGAACTCATCTAGACAAACCAGACTGAGATTTTGTCAAGGTACGCTGAAAATAAAGTCAGATCTGTCTGGGACTCCATACTGTAGCACTATGAAGCACTGTTCTCGGCTCGGCCTGTAACCGGAAATGGTTTGTAGGAAGACAGACCTCCTTAAACTAGCGTTCAGATGTGTTACTTTCATTCGGGTGGTTGGGCATTATAGTCATCCGCCATAAAAGTCTCATTAAAGACTTTAGTGGCATTCAAATATTAGGTTATTGCATTTTTGGGCCTATATAGACGTTTGTAAAAATGAAAGATTGTATTTTTATTATTACCCTAAAAATGTGAGTTTTAGAGTATATCAATATAGATATTCTTAAATACATTACAATAATTTCTGAAAGCATGAGGGAAATTCGATATCGTCACATCACTATATTTTATTCACACAATGAGTTTCACAAATAGGATAAACTAGCAAAATACCCGTGCTTCGCAGCGGACAGCCTTATTTAAGGAAAAAAAAGGTACACATTGATCAAGTATCCGCATATTTCAGATACTATACAATTCATTCACTCGGGAAAATTTAAAACCTGCCTCAAATCAATGCAAACTTTTTTTAGGGTCTGTCCTTGGGACCCCGATCCTGGTTAGACCCCAATTCTAATGAGTCCCTAATCCCATTCTGAACCCGATCCCAGCGCAATACCTTTTCCCGGTTTTATCCCGTTCTCGGTGGAATCCTATTTCTTTGTGGCTCAGGATCCAGGGGGAATCCAGATCCTGTTGAGAACCCGATCCCGTCGGTGTCTTGATCCCAGTGAGATCCTGATCTCGGTGGATCTCGATGCGCTACTGATACCGTCACTGTGGCATCCCGTTCAACCTAGGGCCTCTCATTTCCGATGTTATCTCTTTTCCTGATAGGATCCTGAGCCCACTTTGGGCCCGTTACCCGATGGGATCTCGGTGTTGTCCTGTTCCCCAATGGAAACCAGTAACTGATATGTCCAATTAGGATCCTGTTTCCCTCTTTGATCATGCTTAGTGCGATTTTGTTTGAATAAGCTTTTAGATTTAATTATAAGAACAATATCGAACATTCTAGATTAAATTTATGAAACGTGTAAAAATTACATATCTAAGTAAATACTTCTCGAGTGCAAAATTGTATACAACTTAATTGTGCTTCTAAATATAGTACATTTAAATTGATATGGGGGCCCCATTGGGGGCACATTTAAAAAAAGTACCGTTTTGTTGGTGTCCAAGAAATGGGGGGGGGGGGTGCTATTAAAAATCATTGAGATGAATTATAAATAAAAAATGTGTCCTTTTAAAAGTGGTTTACAAATGCCATAGACACAGTGGCGTAGCGAGGGGGGTGCGGGGGGGGGGGGGGCAGACCGCACCGGGGGACACCATTTTAGGGGGGACACCCGGTTGAAAAATTGCATTTTTACATTATAAATAAAAAATGTGTCCTTTTAAAAGTGGTTTACAAATGCCATAGACACAGTGGCGTAGCGAGGGGGGTGCGGGGGGGGGGGGTGCAGACCGCACCGGGTGACACCATTTTAGGGGTGACACCCGATTGAAAAATTGCATTTTTACATAGCACACGGTTCTCGGTCTAACCAAGATTCATCAAAGGATAACCGATCACAAATACATTTTTAACAAATGTAACCAATCCAAATGCGTGCTTTATTAAAAGTTCAAGATTGACGCGTCAGATGACCCTATTTTAGGTCCGAAAAACACAGTCATTATTCCATCCCGTTTGAAGTGTTTGGTAACTTACTTAAGTGACAGGAGGGTATATTTATCTAAATTCTGAGAAATAGGGCTTTCCATTGATACCAAATAAGTGTGGTCGGCGGTTTAAGTATAAAAATCGGTAAAAATTAAAAACAGTAAAAATGAATTTTACCCATTTATAGGGTTACAAAATATAATATTTTACAAAATTTTCAATCTTCTAATGATTAATTCTCTTTTTTAGAAGACACATATAATATTATATTTATTTATTTATTTATTTAGGCATTTTTATATAGCGCTTACCTTAAAGCTCTAAGCGCTTTAACATTATTAAAAACATGTAAACTAACTAAAATAAAAATGAGACATTAGGATAGTAACTACTATATAAATCGAAACCCAAAAGGTATCTTACGTTTCACCAGAAACCCAAAATGAATTTATAATTGTCCTTGCAAATCATGTGAAGGAGATTCTTATCATGGATATAAAGCCTGCGAGGTATTTTGGAATTATGTTCGAAAGTACACGTGATATCTCACACAGTGAACAGATTTTTGTAGTGATTAAATATGTGATAATCCACAGTCTGAAAGTTGAAGTGAGAGAAGTGTTTTTTGCATTTTTCCCGTTCATATTGAAAAAAAGCTGATAACCTCAGTTCTGACATTCTTACAAACTAAAGCGTGATGGACTAGACATACTGATGTTCAGAGCTTAGGGTTACGATAATGCTGCCCTAATGTATGGAATCCATAGAGGTGTTCAAGCCATTTGGAAAAGAAATAATAAGAAAGCAATTTTTAAACGATGCGTGGGCCATTCACTAGTGTGGTCAACACTCTTTTGCTGAAAATGCTTCATGTTTTACATTATTCGGTACTCTTGAAAGAATATTTTCCTTCTTTGCTGCATCCACTCATCGGTGGAATGTTCTAATTGAACACACTGTAATGTCGGTGAAAAGAATATCAACAACGCTTTGGAGTCCTCATCATGCTGCGGTTAAAACAATGAAAGATATGTTTGATAAATGTGGGGAGGCGATTAAAGCGCTATGTCAACACCTTGTAAAAATTTGCATACAAGAGGTTAAGCTCAAAATCTTTTACATGTTGTCTGTGATTTCACGTTTATCTGCTACCTTTAACTTTGGGCTGATCTACTTGAGGACATTAATCTTACACAGCACTATCTGCAGATGTAAGGGATTACTCTTGACAAAGTGATGACAAACCTAGAGGACTTAAGACTGCTTCTGCACGAGAAACGTCGTCACTTGGTGGAACATGCTATTGATAAGGTACTTTTAAAATCAGACCAATATGGAATTTCAGTAGAGAGAAGATTAAGGTTTAAGAAGAGAATGGCAGGAGAGCTATTAATTAATAGATGCTGGACTCTTTCTGGAGAAGAAAGCAGTAGGGAGAAGCTGGAGTGTATTGATCGCTTTCATTCTGAACTCCCCATCAGATCGCAGTGATCAAAGAAGTACCAAGTTTGTTTGGGTCTGTTCGACCCAAGAGTCTAGTATGAGCAAGTGAAGAAGATTTATCGGTGTCCGTTCCAAAACTAATTTCTTTCAATAATGAGTTATCAGAAGATGAACTAAAAAAAAATATCAAGGCTTAGAAGTTCTAAAAGCAGCTGATTTCTCAAAGTCATGGACTGGTAAGTATTTTATGTTTTGAAATTCAAAGCTGAATGGGTATTACTAGAATCTCTTCCAATACTCTCGCTAAGCCTTAAATTTTTTCTTACGATGTGTGTATATGTGGCTTCATGTGAGCGGAGCGTTTCAAAACTAAAGCTTATCAAGAAATATTTATGATCCACCATGTGACAGTCAAGGTTTTCTGATGTGGCTCTGCTATCAATTGAAAGTGTTACAGTGAAAAACATTGATTTTGATCAAGTGATTGACAGGTTTGCAGCTTTGAAGACAGGGAAAGGAAAATTTTAAATTGTAAATTTAAAGTAAATACAGCTATAACTTAACGTTTTTAAATATATGAACTTCATGAACTTCGATTTATTTGTTTTGGTTCTTGTTATTGTTATATTGTGGACTCATTTTAACAAGAAAAAAACCATTATGGAAATAGGGGGGGGGGGCGTGATATAATGAGTTTACAGAACCGGGTGACACCAACCTTAGCTACGCCACTGATTGTCATAATCTTATTAAATTCATTTTTTTCTTAATACACCCAATAGGACGATGTATGGTCCGATGCTATGATATAATTCTATGCAAAAGTAACACATTCATAATCAAAGAAAACGATTGAAAAAAATATATCCCTTCCTTTTCTACTCACAATTCACTTCCTTTTTCTCTTCTGCGCACCACATTTAAATATAAACTTTTATGTTAATACTAAATTGCGTAAAAAGAAATGATTATTGTCGTAATTGAACAGTTACAAATAACAAGTTCACAAACGCTCACTATAATTTCACACTACAAAAGTCTTTAGGACAAATGTTGACATAAAAATGTCTCCGAGAAACTAGGACTTCGAAAATGTCTCTTTACCACTGTGACTAACTACAAAACTACCAAACGTAATAACTAACTCGCATGTTTTAAATAATGCACGTGTTGATTGACCTTTGCATAACTGAACAATCACAACTAACACTGACAAGAACTATTCGCGACTTTTAAATCAAGACGCATTATAGACACAAACATTTACGCAAATAAAAACAAGACACTATCAAAATCAGTCAATGACGAAAAACTAAATGATTGACGTTCTAACTTCAGTTTAGAAGTGTAAAGTTGTAAATTGAAACTTTCAATTTTGTTTCCCTTTTGTCTTTGTAATTCTTAATAATTATAAAACAATAAAAGCTTAATAACTCTAACCAGACGTGTTAAATAACTGTAAAAATCATTTAATTAGACATTAAATATTTTTATAACCTACTACAATTTTATAATTTTGTAAAGTGTTGAAGGTAATTAAAAAAAAAAAATTGTAACTGTTAAGAAAATGACAAACACACACAACAGCCAAAACAGAAAAATCCTTTTTGGAACAGATAAAAATAAAGGGCTCAGTCCTTTGGGTCTTTTTTAAATAATACCTGTGACGTGAACAATGTCATTTTTGAAAATAAATTAGCATGCTATTAAGTTTGTGGCAACACACTGCAAAGGAAATATTTTGTTTTTTTAAATGGTTTATTTTGTGGAGATTGAGGTAACAAACCTCAATGACATACATTTTAGGAGCAGGAGTGGATTTAAAGAATGATTATCAGAATAATTTTGAAAACCAGACAATATTGTGTATGCTTTAATTTAACATTCAGTGGGGAGTCGGTTACATTTCTTTTCTGTCGTAATGTCTGGATAATTTGGTAAATTTAAAAAAAAAATATGCAAAACGAAATGGGTGTTGATTTAATATTTAATATTTAATATTTATGTGGCTTTTGTCATTGTTTGTAGACAGTTTGGAAGGTGAGACATACTTGTTCATAGCATTTGTTAAGTTTCAGTGAAACTAATCGCGCTAAAGACGGTCTTAAGGCAAACTCTTGTTTGTTTATAGGAATGAACGCAATCCCTCAGTTTTATCTAAATTCCAAAGACGATATTTAAACAAAAGTGTGCTTCAGAATTCTAATCATATTGAATCACGAAAGACTGGGCCAATAAAAGTACATCCTGCTCTGTTTTAAGTCCGCTAAACGTCATAGCGAATGACAGGTATTTAGCTACATTATTATTGTTTTATTACTTACGTCTCCTGTGTTTATAAATACGTTTGACACTGGCAATCTATACAGCTTTCTCATAATGACTTACAAAGAGCTCTGATTATGTTTCCACACTTCTGTCAAAGGCCCATAAATATCTGGTGCCACGAATTCCCTGAAAAAGGGGGGTGGGCAAGAAGAAACATTCATCAGATAATCCTAATTCGTGAAAATATGTGCATTATGTGCTAATGTAAATGATACATATTTTTACATAAATAAAAATAAATGTGGAAACATGGATTAAAGTAAGACAGATACACGTTCAATGAGTTCTCTAAATAACTTGAATGATTTTTGAATATAATAAAAAAAAGTATGTTTAAGAAAAGAGAAAATTTTATGAAATTTCTCATATTTCAAATATATGCATGCTTATTATTTTTTTTAAACAAATGAATACTTAATTATTTTTATATTAAATAAATTTAAAGATAGGAGAGCAAAGAATTTCAATTGGCATTTCATCTCCATAGTTGACAAATTCATACACTTATTGCAAACTTGTTAAGATTTGTTAAATACTCAATTAAGCTATGTTATGACACTATTGTCCAAAATTTTAAATTGTATTATATCTTTTACTTGCATAATGCTTAACTAAAATGTATTGCTTTTCATGATACACATTGTTAATCTTTAAAATATAGATTTGTATCACGATACTCTTTGATTTAAGATAATATAGTAGGCGATTTTCTTTGTAATCCCCTAAAGTTGCTTACCATGCGCCAGATATAGCAAAATGGATTCGTGTTCTGAACAGTCTGCAAGTTTCCAAATGTGTACACAATGGATCAGGTACACAGAATTCATTGTTGACGATATCTGCATGCATGTTATTACATTCATATTCTTCGGCAAAACACAATCCTCTGTAAATTAAATTCATTAAAAGAAAATTGTGCATCTCTAAAGATAAATCATTAGGCCTATATCCTGAAATTAATTTTAATTCTTTAAATTATAAAATTGATAAGTTTAAGTTGAAAGATGTTTAATAAAAATCAAACTTTAAAGTTTGTGTCATTAGTTTTTTATTAAGTTTATTTTTTTTTATTAAGTTTGCACGACGTCATCATATTTAAGAGACTACATATGTGTTTAACTTGATCTTTAGGAACTAGCCAAATCCCATGACAAATGTTGATTTTTAAATTCATTTTTATGTGCATATTATTTTAAAATTAATTTTAGAAAAATTAAATTAAAAAGCCTTCAAACAGATTCATTTTTGAGACCCGCAGGTCCTCACCTTTGTGAGACCCGCTGGCTCACGCTTTCTCCATCGCTAACCCTTGCGAAATTAAGCAATGAGGCTTTGCTTTACACTAATAAAAATGACTCAATAAAAAATTAAATTAACCCGTTAACCGTCACCGGGACCCAGGTTAAAACAATGCACCCATTCTGCTCAAGGGTTACCACAGATTACCACGATGAGTACCCAAGCGATGCATATGAGTCATGTGAACGCAAAGCTTGATTGCGACGCTTGAATGCGGGACAAGGACGCCAAACTTAGAGTATATATTAAAGGCCCTAATAATGTATCTGCCTCCTTCACCTGAAGTATCTCAGCAGAGACTGGCTGGTATAATTAGTTGATGAAGTGGCTAGTAAGTAGCATTTGGCCAGTAAGTAACAATTGGATCAGTAATTAATAGTTGAACTAGTAAGTCATAGTTCAGGAAGAAGTGTGAAGTAATTAACATTTGAGTTTACTATTGTAGAAGCTGGTACAGTTCAGTGAGTGGAGTCAGTCGTTAGGTTAAGAATAACGCTGACCTCGTATTAAACGAACCAATAGTAGATTAGTTCTACTGCTACTAGAATAGCAGACACCTCCACCAGAAGCCGTGTGTGAGGTTAGAGGCTACGCCCATGTCGCAGCGCAAGTGACCTGAGACAAGTTTCGTAACCAAGCCACTGTGACCCAAGGGCTGCTGATTGTGTGTGTGTGTGTGCGTGTTGGACTTGCCTACAGGGGACAGACCACCAATCGCAACTTAGTTCATGGAAAAATTGTATTAGACCTAAGTATTAGATAGTTAATTAAACATTGCTCTATATGTGTATGTATGTCGTTAATTCTGTTTATTATAGTTTATAATTAAATATTTGTTGTTCTTTATTTCATAAATGTATTTTATTTAATGTCATGATTATATCTCTTTTGATAAAAAAATTTTAAGTACAGCGTAGTGAGCCCAGCTCTAGGCTGGGGTACCGTTCTATATAAGACCTCTTATTATTATTATTATTATTTACATGGACGGAAGCCAGCAAGATCGTTTATCGGTCAGAGGAGGGGAATCAGTCAGGGTAGTATAATTTAAAAATATATGTTTCCAGTGCAGTTTTGAAAGTCTGGGTGGTTGATATATTGCGTATGTGTAGAGGCAAAGAATTCCACTGTTTGGGGGCGCAGAAAGAGAAAGATCGTTCACTATATGTTTTAGTGTGTGTTTTGGGAATGGACAGAAAACGAGTGTCTGCAGAGGAACGAAGCTTTCGAAGGGATGAATAGACAGAAAGGGGTAATAAGGGGAGAGACTGCAATCAGGTTAGTACAAAATAACATGAGTAAAACAAAGTAGGGTTAAACCTGAAAAAAAAAAACGCAACAAAACAGTGAACGTGTCGGCAGAAAGCCTTCGTCAGCGAACAAAAGAACAGAAAAAACGGTATACAAATAAAAATAAGAAATAGCACATGGCTGGTAAGTAGTGTTGCAGCCCATAGATACTACTTACCAGCTAAGTGCTATTTCTTATTTTTATTTGAATACCGTTTTTTCTGTTCTTTTGTTCGCTGACGAAGGGAATGGAGTAGTGGAATGAGGTGATCACGTTTTTTTTGCCTTTAAAACTAGCCTAGCAGTTGAGTTTTGAACTTTCTGCAGTTTTTCTATGCATTGTTTCGGTGAACCTGACAGAAGTGAGTTGCAATAGTCAAGACGAGAGAGAACAAGAGCACAGACTAGAGTTTTTGTAGCACTAATTGTGAGGTAGTGGTGGATGGAGCTGATCTGACGGATAGTGGTGTATGCTGAACGACAAATGTGAGATATGTGTTTATCGAGAGACATGTTGTTAGAAAGAATATAGCCAAGATTCCTAGAAGAGGGTGTAAACCATACGTCAGAGTTACCAACTTGACATGAGGTAGGAAGAGTTGAGGTAGAGGATGATGTGTGATTGTGGATGAGGAGTGCTTCCGTTTTGTCATCATTAAGCTTCAACTTGCAGAGTTTCATCCATGACTTGACATCATCAATGCACCCCCGCAAAGTCTGTTAAGCGGATTCACGAAGAGAAGGATGGACATGCTTGTATAGCTGCGTGTCATCTGCAAATGACCGACTCTCAAAAGCATTCCTCCCAAGCAAGAGGAGCAGTATTCTGGTATACAATGTGAATAGAATCGGGCCTAAAACTGACCCCTGTGGTACTTCGTACACCAAATCAGCACTGCCTGAGAGACAGCCATCGACAGAGATCGACTGCGTTCTATCAGAGAGGTAGGACCTAAACCAAGCCAAAACTGAACCAGAAATTCCAAAGTCATTTTCAAGGGTTTTGAAAAGGATTACATGGTCAACATTGTCTACCAAATCGTAAGCGGGTAACAATACTCCTGGTTAGGAATCGCGAGTTTAAAATAAACAGATTCTTCCAATTGATTAGAGAATTTATCTTTACACTTTGAAGTTGTAAAAGTGATCCCTTTTAATAAAAAAGGTTTAGGTTTACTGTACAAAAACAAATTTGATCTGTTTGGAGCTATGACATATTTTTAAACAATGTTTTTACATGTTAAAAATCACAGAGTCCAAACTGTATACACGTTAAAAAGAAAATTACTTACTTGAAGTATAAAAAATGATCGTTGTATTCGATAGAAGAGTACTGTAAGAAACTCGTTATATATGAAACAGCTTCTGATTGGTTCATATAGGTATAATAATATGACAACTTGCAATTGGATGTAACCATAACTAGATCCATGTCTATATCAACAAGCCTGTTTCTTACTTCTCGCACTGAAATATGAATGGGAGTAAAAAAATTCGCTTAATTAATTTCTGAATAAAGAAAGCATTTCCCTGCCACATTATAACATTTAAAATGAGAAACAATAAGGAAATTTTAGACATTGTATTAGACCACTTATTTGCAGGTGGTTCTTGCATTAGTCAAGAAGGAAATTACCTATACTATAGATTAGCCTTACGTTCGATCTCATATTGATGATATTTTTTTGCATAACGGTAACGTTTCAATTATATCCTTTATTTAGTTCAACGTTCTGGTAAATGTATCTGAATTTTAGAAAATTTAAAGTGGTTTTAACATCGTATTCTGTGAATCCATTGCATTTAGATATTTACTAGCCTAATTTCTAGATATGCGAATTAAATTACTTTTTCTCAATGCAGTTATATGCTTTTAACTATATACATATACTAGAATTTATATTAACTTTTGTGACTGAGCTATTGCTCTTTAATGGCCACGTAAAATAATATAAGATTAAGGCATGCTGAATATTCTGTTCTGTGCCGTAAGTTAGACTTTCAACGTGGTTGGCTGGAAAAAAAAACCCAGCCACAACAGTCGTTAGACCCAAGCACTCGGTTAATAGGTGCTCGATCATCTCCGGCGCCTGTCCACGGTGACGTTCAGCTCGGGTCCCGCAGTAGGTAGCAACAGGTAGGGCAATGCTCTGTCCTCATCTTGTTGTGAGGCTCTGAATGTGGCATTTAAAACCATGTGACTGATGAACATTTCGGTTTTTCTATGAATATTCCTTTAAATTTTGTTTTGGCTGTTGATCATTTTCCCTATTCTTTAAGCTATTCCTCATAAAAGAGTTCCTTAATCCTAGCCTTGACCCCCAAAAGGGTCATTGGCACATTTGGTTGCACTGGGTGGAACAGTTTCTTGCAAGATAGTCAGCTCTACCTCGTTAGGGGATCCCCGAATGTCCAGGAATCAATTGAAGGGTCACTTGGTCTCTGTGAGAATGCATGCCTAGTACGAACTCAAAAATTGCATTTGCCATTTTCGTTTCCAAATTCACCTCTTAACAATTTCGAGAGCACATTGTTCAGCAAAAAACACTACGACGGATTGACAAGTTTTACGTCTGGCTATTCTACGTCACATTTGTTTAAGCCCCATTAATACGTTTTCGATTTCTGCGCCATTCGTACAGCTTGGGCCTGAAATCTGATCATTTGGAAGTACCTCCTCTGGGTATTGAATGAGTTCGCGGTAGTCTACCTGCTTCTCGATAGCGGGATAGGGGCCGTCGGTGCAAACTTGAACCACAACTTCTTTATACAGGTAGTGATGACCCCTTTTGCTCATTTTGCGGTCTCAACTTTTTAAATGCCACGTTTTCAATTGTCAGACGTCCATCCGACGGTTCTCAACTTTCCTATGGAAATCATTTGGTGATGAGGCGTTTTTTGCTCCCTATTTCCTGGTAATGTGTAATCATTCTCAAATGGATGGACCGCGTCATTTAAACCTTGTCTGCTTTACCCAGCGACCTTGTAATTAGAAACAGGTTTATGTATTTTCCATTGGACGGTATCGCTGCAACATCGATATGATGGCCTTGTCCCGCTGTTTGCTTAGTGGTTCTATGTCTGATATAAATTCCACCACAGTAGTGGGTGTACTACGTAATGCCCAGCATACATACCCAAGAACTTGATCTGAGATAGTGTCTTCTCAGGAGTCTTGCATCGGCTGCCCACGTTGTGCTAGCAAGTAGTTTTTTTTAAACCGTGCTGTGTTTGGATGTGGCTCGTGTACTGAGTTCCCTTACATGGTTATGCAGACAAAAGTTTTGGACCAGCTTAACTCCCAAATACATGGGTGACTTATACCATCTGAGTGACTTCCTGCATATGTAAAGATCACTATTTTCTTTGAAATCATTCTTTCCTCTGGTTAACAAATAATAGACATGTGTTTCCACAGTCACCACCAATCTCAATTTCCGATGTTAATAGTGTATCTTTGTGAGATATGCCTTCAGCCGGCCTTGCTATTGCCTAATGGATTGCTGAGATCTTCCTATCAACAAATCATCTGCAAAAATGCTGTTCTTCGTTACCAACTATCACTTCAATTCATAAAAATATGCCAGGAAATGGATGCAGCTTAAGGTCGACACACGTTGTAGATGGTCCTCGAATGCACACATGTTTGAAACTTTGTAAGACACTGGTGGATATCGGACGGTTTTATATAAAAGATTGACTCCACCAGTGCATTTTAGCCGATACTGCTAGTTATTGTAGAGTAGACCCACCCTACAGACTGTGTCTTAGGCATTCTGGAGGTCAAGAAAACTTCGACAGTATGATTCTTCGTCTAAAACCTCATTGATGGTGTTTTAAATATATCGTATTACCTGATCTACTTCCTGCTCCCCATTCAAAATCCTCCTTGGTTGTTGGAGTGATCTAGGTTCGTTCCAAGAACCAATACAATCGAGAGGTGACAATAAGCTCTGTTACATTTCCAACACATGGTGTGAGGGATATAGGCTGGTAGCTCAACGGTTTGTCAATTGGCTTACTTTCTTTGGAAATTGGGTATTCACCGCTCTTTGCCACATCTTCGGAAAAAACTGTATTTCATGTGTTCTCTTGCCACATGAAAAATCTGCATTATTAATGGCTTGTTCTCCGCATTTATGTCTTCTAACGTTGTTGTATGGGTCTCTACCAGCTTAGCTTTGATCTCTTTTTCGTACTGAGCCAAGATTGCCTTCTGAAACTGCACATGTCTTTTCCTAAAACGTGCCTTGGGGTAGTTAAAAAATTTCAGAGGAGTATCGGTTTTTGATCGCTTCCAACATCATCCAGGGCCACCAGATTGAGTTTGGACTCAAGGTACGCTAAAATGAGCGTCAGATTTTGATGATACTTTGTACTGTGTCCCGTGTGTAAAAATGTGTGCACAGTTTTATTGTTCTTGAAACCGTATAAGGTTCATTGGGAGACACATATCCTCCACGTTACGCCAGACGCGTTACGATGAACATAGCTCCTTTCTGGTGATTGAAAGTTGAAATCTCCTGCTATAATTTTAGGTTTGAAAAAAATAAGCTTTCACCTATGGGAAGACTGATAGCGCTCTGGGCTTGTTGTAAAAATTGGATATTTCAAAGAATTAACTGTTCCTGAAGACTCAGATGGTGAGATGTCAGTGCCTTGGTACGAGCTCACCTCAAGCAGTTCCAGCCTTGGTTCGTTTTTGACTGCTGTGGCCGAGCTCTCGGCATTGCTTAAACTTGCATTTGTACAAGGAGCAGTCCTTTATATGAAGCAACTTATCTTGTAAAAGTGTCTCCTTGAAGAGCGCTACGTCCATTTCCCACCCACGGAGTAGCTTTGAAATTTGCCGGAAGATCGAACAGTTGGGGACAAAACATATTGAATATTGTGCAAGGGTTTCAACCGCCAAAATCAGATCCGTATTAAGTAAAAGCTGAGCGCAAGACAAAAGCATCATCTTGTTTTCAACAATAAATGAATTTTGATATACGCCTAAATATGTATGATGGACAATGTTAGCCGGCACACCAAATAATGTCACCCGATGCAGTTATTTCTGTAAACGTCCTCCCCGGTCCTTTCCCACTGTGTCCTGATCAGGGGCAGTAAAACACTCCATATTTGTATGACTTTAAAAGAATTTCATGTTGTTAGCATTCGTTGATTTTGTACTGGATTTTCGTTACCTTCTATTACAATCCTTCTTCCCTTTTTTTTAGTTGTGTTCTTCTTTGACATTTTATTTTGATACAATAATGTGCACATTTGAATTCACATCTTACGTATATTAATATTACATCATGGTAAACGTGACCAATATTAACCTGCATTTTTATGTGTTTTTTTCTTAATATTTGACTTAATAAAATAACGTTTAACCCATCTCGTATACACATAATTTTCTCGCTTTAAATTCATCATTTCTATAGATATATATGAAACTGTATTGTTACAACAAAGACTTACACTCTCCGGTGTCACAAGATGTGGCATTAAAAGAAGTGTACGGACACACGAAACAATGACGGTACTCTTGGCTCCAATACTGGTCAGCAGGACAAGCAGTACATGCTAGTGAGGTCAGACTGTAGTAGTATCCTGGACTACACTCATCTATATAAGTGCATTTAATGAACATGACATGAATTGTAATAAGTCCATAAATCACAAATTGGAAGATAACAATTATATAAACATTCTTCTTGGTTTTTTTTTTTCAAAAATTATTTTCAGTTATTATTTATATAACGTAACTTTAAAAAAATTACTAGTGAACAATCTTTGCATCATAATATCATTATTTTTAGCATTAATTTATTTTTTGAAAGTGGTTGATATTTTGGAAGTTCTGATGCCGCTAACCTGATAGTGCAGATAGTCAAGGAGAAATGAAAGTGCCCTCACTTAACGTAATATTCAAAATAAATATTTGCAGTTCACATATTGACTAAAACATAAACGAGGCAATAGAAAGATGTTTTCAGGTTTTGCATTGTTTTGGAGGTAAAATGGAAAGACATTACCACCCAAACGTGATATTGTTGTCATTTTTTTAGATTAAACTTGGCTGCGCAAAATTAGCGAACATTCAATCCTTCATATTTAAAGTTTAGAAAAACTGTACATTTCACACTCACCCACACAAAAGCTCTGGGTCGTCGCCCCTTTTATAAGTGTAGTTTTTCCAGGTCCACAATCGACACAGTGGTTACCATCTAAGACTTGGCCATAGTCACAAATGTCTGAAGAATATAGTGTATTTGTTTTTTTCAGGAATAAATTATTCTCCTAGACGGAATCAACATTCAGGTGGGATCGGAGGACGATGTTGATGGTTTCAAGCTAAGCCATAACTTGAGGTTAAGCCTCAAAATGGAAGTAGTTATGGTTTCAAGCCAAGCAATAACTTGAGGTTAAGCCTCAAAATAGAAGTAGTTATGGTTTCAAGCTAAGCCATAACTTGAGGTTAAGCCTCAAAATAGAAGTAGTTATGGTTTCAAGCTAAGCCATAACTTGAGGTTAAGCCTCAAAATAGAAGTAGTTATGGTTACAAACTAAGCCATAACTTGAGGTTAAGCCTCAAAATAGAAGTAGTTATGGTTTCAAACTAAGCCATAACTTGAGGTCAAGCTTGAAAATAGAAGAAGTTATGGTTTCAAGCTTATGCTTGACAATAATCTTGATACAACAATGTATTTATTTAGGCATTTTTATATAGCGCTTACCATAAAGCTCTAAGCGCTTTACAATTATTAAAAACATGTAAACAAAGTAAAATAAAAATGAGACACTAGGATAGTAACTACTATACTATAGAAACAATTAAAATGGCTAGATAATGTTTGGCTTGTTTTGACCTATACTACAGGATCAACCCGAGACAGAAAATGAGGCAGGGCAAGGAGGGTGAATCACAGGTCATAGGCGGACCTAAACAGATGAGTTTTAAGGGACTTTTTGAAAATGGATGAGGTTTCACAATGACGGATATGGAAGGGGAGTTGGTTCCAGAACGTGGGCCCATGGAAGCAGAAGGAGCGTCCACCGATGGTCTTAGTTTTGGTCTTAATACTAAAACTGTAAGGCTGATGCAAATACTATAATCTATAATCAATCGAGCCACTTTATGTTGGACTCCGGGAAAAGAATGTATGAATGGAATCCAGCTCGTCGTCAAGATTGTGTGTATTGTTGCCAAATGCATTTACTTTATTAACTGGAACGTGCGCTGTGAAAATATTAAGCTATTCCAGGAAAATATCGCTTTTCTGTTGCTTCTTAAACTGACATCACTAACAAAAAAGTTATCCTTTTTAAAAGTAAAAAGTATTGATAATTTGGACATCCAACGCAAATATATGCTTGGAATCTCAGGACGTCTTCGCGTCTTATCCAGTTACAGTGTATATATTTAAATATGTGTGTGCCCCTATGTATCCTATTTAAAACTTACCTTGGCAAATTGGTATAAATTCTGTGTTGATACATCTTTGATTTTCCTGACAGACGTTGTTGTAATTACAAATGGGTAGATCTAAGGTGTCGAAAAAGGAAACGTGTGAACATATCTTAGCTAAAACATATTACTAGTTTGTTTATAGTTTAGTCAGATTTTTGAATTGTAAGAATTTGCAACAAATGACAAATTAATCTTTGAATGTGTTCTTCTAAATTGAAATGCCATTACTTTAGATTGCACTGTCTACAATAGCCCCTAAACTATTTTTAACTTGAGTATTTTTCTTAAGTAGTTTCTTCATCTTTCCACATGCTTTTTAGTTGATCTAATTTATTATCTTCACAACGCATCTTAAGTAGTAAACTAGAGTATGTCATATTATTTGGGGATCTGCTACCAATTTAGTATTACTATTTAGGAAATGACGAGTAAAAATTGAAGGAAACATGATAAATCTCACTCTGCCATATTTCATACATTAATGCATACAATATAATGTACATCAATGAGATGATGACTCAGACTTTGCATGATGAAATCACAAAGCATTGGATTTTGTTCTTTAGGATTAAAAAATGATTCTTTAGACAGCAAATCGCCTATCTCCACGCACTTGGATAACACTATATATTGATAACACAGATTGACACCATGATAATTGCATAAGTAGTCAGATTTTCATTGTTTTAATGTATCCTCCTACAGAGGTACTTATCGGGGTTTTTATTTCGAGTTGCCTCATCTATGAAGAGTTTACTTCCACGGTTAACGGGCCCAATCCACCCAGCGTTCTGAATGGTTTTGGTGGAGTTTTACTCAGTATAGAACTATTCACCATCCAGCACCCAGTCAAGTCATGGTTTAGACCAGTGTTTTTCAACTCAACCATATGTTTGCGAAACTAAAGGGTTCGGAGAGCGCCACCCATGGGTTTCGCTAATGGCCAGTATAAATATAAAAGTAACGGCCGAAATCAATAGAGCCAAGTCTGCTCGAACTGGGCTGTAATTATAAGTTATGTATCTAATGGATTGCTTTTACCATTGTTCTTCTAATGAGATTTTATCTGTTGAACTCATGTTTTCATAATTGATTTTTGTTGTTGTTTTTTTTTTTTTTTTTTTTTTTTTTTGCGCGAACTTTGACCGAATTTTGAAGAGAAGAAAATTAAACGACTCTACATCTGACTACCATGAGAAATTTTACTTGCAATACACTGAAACTTTTTTTTTTTTTTTTTTTTTTTTTTTTTTTTTTTTTTTTTTTTTTTGCGCGAACTTTGACCGAATTATGAAGAGAAGAAAATTAAACGACTCTACATCTGACTACCATGAGAAATTTTACTTGCAATACACTGAAACTATAGCTAGTCATGTTGAAGCAAAAATGGACATTGATCTCAAAACTAAATGTCGAAAATTCCTTAGCCATGGGACTAATTTAGCAAGAGACTACTTTGGATTAAACCTAAAACTTAGACTTTACACAATACATTTGTTGAAAAAGGCTGATGTAGAAAAACCAATCGGCCAATCCATTACAGAAAATAACCCAAAAAAAAGTTTAAAAATATACACTTCATGACATGAAAATGTTATTGTAAAATTAAAATAATTATATTAATACTATAAAATTACACTCGATAATGTCTAGTAAAAGTGACAGGCTTTTCGCTAAAAATTCTATATCATCAAAATTCCTTATTTTAAAAAGAAGCATCTATGTAATGATGCTAAGTTTCTAACATGATTTACAATTTTAAAGAAGTATTTGTTCTGCTATATATAATATGTTTACATTACCCTTTTTACGATCATAAAACTACATTTGTTTCTCTTAAGAAGACTTTAAATAAACAAGGTCTAAATGATCAATAATTGACTTATTATTGTCACTAAAGTAGTTCATTGACGGCTGATTTCTATGCTAGAGAAAAACTTTAGATTCATTGGTAAGTAAATTGTAAAATGCTGGGTCCACACTTCCACATTTCGTACCACTTAACTATTTTTTTCTCTACAAAACTGTGAAAACATTATGTTAAATTCACAACAAAATCTCTACATACAATTTTCAATATATTTTATATTAATGGAATTATTAACCCTATATCTTCATTAAATATAAACAAAACGTTTGCGTTTGTTTTCTACCATGTCAGCGGAAAATTTTTAAACAAAAAATGTTTTGTCTCAAGATGTGTCACTGAACCATTTTTTTAAAGTCTGTGAATTGAGTGATTTTTTTTTTGACATAAAATATATCAACATCAATCCCCTATACTTTTCGCAATGGAAAAACAGAAAAAATTGTTTCTATCTTTTAAAAGAAAATTTTAACCTAACTCTGATATTTGTAAATTAAATTTTTATGCTTGTAAAATAATTGGGTTTTGATATTCACCGGCATACTTATGTAACTGTTTACTAGTAAGACAAGTTGTTGTTTTTAATGCCATTAATTTCTTTGTATACACATATTTTTTGTGTGTAAAATGTGAACGTAACATCTTTTTTTCCCTCAATTGTAATAACATTTTGATTTGAAGTTACTGTCGAGTAATTAACATTTACACTCAAAAGGTTAATTATTTATCAATTCATTCCTTCAATCGATTTTTATATTGCGCTGCCGGGGTCAATATGAAAATATCGAAAAGCCACGTACACAAAGGAAAAAAATAAGGTATGATTCAACGCATAACTCCATATATTGAAATATGATGGTAGGTATATATACATATTAACCTATAACAAGGTACAAATTAGTCACGTGATTGAGTCTTTAGATATAGATAGCAAAATGAACCAATGGCAAATTTATGTTCTTATTTGCTTGTTCTTATTTGTATGAGTGATAAGTGGCATTAGTGAATGCTATTTGAAGTTATGCTTCACTGATTTACTTAAAGGGCAGTTTCTTATGAAAGATATATTTATAGGTAATGTATGTATTAAGTAATCAATTTAAAAATTTGAATGACAAAAAGTAAACACTACAAAATGTTCAATATACAAAGCTAAAATTGTGTGTGTTTTCTTAACAAACTGAAAAGTATTCAATGTAATAATTTTACATATTGAGAAGGGGAAATTAATTATCAGATTTTCACGCACGGTTTTTAAATAAAGAAACTTATGTGTAGCAATAAAGAGGCTATTCGCACTTTGACGACAGCTGCGATGGTTTGAAGACATTTAGATTAAATTAATTTTAATTCTGCAATATTTACAACTCAATGAAAACGCTTTAAAATCAAATGGTGTTTTGGTTTTTACCGTTGAATGCTATTATGATTTAAAAAAATAATAATTATATATTTTAACCAAAACTTTAACATTTACTAAAATAAATACAGAAATATTTTATTTGTATCGTAATTTAAAAGTATTTGATATGCATAAAACAATAGAAAATCAATCTCATTGATTTTAAAAACGTGAACGTGTTTTAATATTTTTGTTTCTTTAGCGTTATGGTCAATCTAGCTCAGTCTTATATGATATTTCAAAAATTTTATATACGTACACCGTGCATTGACGTCACTATCAGCATCTGAAAAGCTGTCATACACTTTGAGATCCTGGATGACAACGTCTAGACCATTGACATTTAGTGTTCTAGACTTGTTCACAAACTCATTATATATGGTGTATGACAAAGGCCACAGGACGTTATACCACACTTCTGATGAAGTCAGATTAAAGATAATAATCGTATTATCCTGGCTGTGGAAGTAATATCAGAGATATGAGTTATAAATCTTTAATATAAATTCATAAACATAACTGATTGATATCTTGAAGCAATTCATGTTTATAGCAGTTGAATGTTACGTAAACAAGATTGAAAAGGATGTATTCAAAATTTAGATTTAATTGCGTTATAAACATTGAATTAGATATTAAATGTGATCATGTCTGAAATAATTTAAACGATGTTTATATTAACAACGTAGCGGTGGAAGGCAATGCCAAAAAATTAATTCATTATTACTGAATAATATCTAAAACCCTTAAAAATAAAAAATAATTTTTTTTTTTTTTAAGTTGATTATTTTTTTTTATTCCAGTGACTATGACATGAATGATACGAATAAACCTATTCTTGTGTAAACACGACCCAGTTATTTTTTTAGCATATGCGAAGTTCTTTCTTGTTTTTCTGACTTTGATGCATTGATATGTTTTTCTTAGTGTTTAGAAGCGGCCTAAAATATATAATTCCTTTGCTAGCAAGGCAATCCCACTGGTTATTTTAACCAAAAGCAAGCTATAAAAAAAACAACAACTAAAACTTCGTTGACAGTAGCGTTGAACATGGGGCGGTCCGCAGAGAGCAACACAAATGTTTTCTTAGATTAATTGACGACATTTGATTGGAAACTGCAGAGTTATTGCAGAGTTATTGCAGAGTTATTGTTGTTATTTCGTGGAATTGATTGACAAATCGGATGACACAAGAAATCTAGCTACGTTCCTGCCATCAGGGTGCGTAGCCGGTTAGGTGGCATTCGCAAACACCTTCTGGGATGATTGTCAACCTTATTTTCCAGTTAATGCATAATGGCTGTGTTGCTTGGGGTTGAAATGGCTAGAAAGACTTTGCATTGTATGCTGTTAATTAGTTTTTTTAGTGTTGCGTTTGTTTTAAATGTGGTAAACTATAGATTTGTAATTTGTTGACTTTGTACCGCGCTTCGAGCCTTTGGGGATGAAGCGTGTTTTTGAAATGAACTTTATTATTATTATTATTATTATTATTATTATTCGTTCACACGTTTTTGTGATGAGAAAAATGTCTTTGACTGTGACATTATATATAGTCCAATACATTCTCAACAAAATGTTACTTATAAACTAAAATGTCACCAATGATGGTCAAGGGATGAGCCAAAGTGACTGTCTTCAATGTGTTTAACACATTATGGGATTTCGGGGTGTGTACTGCATTGTTGATTTTCAAAACCATGTTTATTATCACTTCCTGTTTTACTTGAAGCGTAGCTTAGCTCTTTTCCTGTGTGTGCTCTCAGACTGATACACACCTGATAGACTTGTGGTATATTCAAATACAATATTGCATTATGTGCCCTTGTGATAACGGCTCTGGCAAATGAATTGTTTACCTTTGATGCCAAGTGACCAGAAAAAGTTGGTGCATATGAGACATACCTCGTTTCACTATTTCATTCTTCCTCTAATCAGTGGCCCATAGGCCATCAATGACCGTTTCTTTTGTT
The DNA here is from genome assembly GCA_964033795.1 of Lymnaea stagnalis. NCBI lineage: Eukaryota > Metazoa > Mollusca > Gastropoda > Lymnaeidae > Lymnaea > Lymnaea stagnalis. The sequence goes on along the minus strand of CAXITT010000604.1, from coordinate 353,033 downwards.
TCTGGCCTGCATCCTCCTTATAATTTCGTACTTCCCTGAACCCAACGCTGGACCAAACTTCGCTGCAAGTGATGACTCCCCCCACATCTTCATGCCCCATCATGCTTTAAATCTCAGTCATCATTTATCTGCGGACCATGTGACCTAGTTGTACAGTGGGAGGACAGAAGTGTGGCCTGTGAACAATGTCCAAAATCCCTAACCACAGTGGTAGGCAAACTGTTGGATTACATAATGATAATCCCAATCATGAAGCATCTTGAAAGCCGAAATATACTCAATGACTGTAAACGTGGCTTCAAAGTCAATAGATCATATTCAGACAAAGCATCTTGAATTTGTAGAAGACTTGATGGCAAATCTGGAGAACCGCAAGAAAACTGACGTGGTGTGGATGGATTTCTCAAAGACAGTTGACCGTGTCAATCATAGTTTGCTTCTACAAAAACTTCAGAGATATGGGATTCAAGGCACCATTAAAACATGTATATCTACTTTCCTCAGCAACAGACGCCAAGCAGTAGTGGTGGAGGGTAGAAGTTCCACTTTTGTTGGTGTAAAGTAAGGGATGCTCCATGTTTCAGAGGTCCCTGTTTGTTCCTGGCATATATTAATGACCTACCCGAGAAAATTACATCCCAAGCAAGAATCTTCCTCGTGTCACCGCAATATATCTGACAACGACCATTTACAACAATATCTAAATCAGATTGCTGAGTGGGAAATGATTTGGACATGAATTTTCATCCTACCAAGTGCCAGCTACTGTCAGTCTCTAGAATGTGTTATCCTCGACACAATCAATACCAAATGCATGGCAATACACTTCTGCCAGTTTCCTCCGTAAAGTACCTGGGTGTTACCAATCAAAGAGAGGTGCGTTCGGACGATCATTTTAACAATGTGTGCAACCAGGCAAAAATAACATGGGTTTCTTAAGGCGTATCTAAAGATGAGCAATTCCAATGTGATAGAAAGAGCCTAGAAAGCTTATGTCCGTCCACTTTTAGATTATGCATCTTTAGTTTTGGATTCATTAATCATGGCAGAAGAGGATCAACAGCTTGGAGGCGATCCAGCGACGGGCAGCAGGCTTTGTCATTTGTCCTACAGGATTACCTCTTGTGTTGGTAGAATGCTGGAAATACTAGGCTGGTCACAATGTAAGGTATGACGAAGACTCTCCAGGCTCCCAATGATGTACAAGATAAATAATGGGCTGGTCCACTGCTTCGCATTAAACAGAAACTCGTTCATCTCCCACATAGACAGCGACGAGGGCTTGACAGGCAATACCGGCTCGTACCAGTGAGAAGCAAATATCAAAATGCTCATTCCTGGAACAGGCTTTCAAAAGGAACAGTGGAGGCAACAACACTTGACACATTTGTTTCTACTGCCTCAGGCCTTCCAACCATAGTGCATGATTCCCTCATAAAGTAGCACTTTCAACCAGTGAAATGTCCTCATCCACACCAGGCACAGAACCATTGCAAATCCCCTCTACATGAATAGGAGACAAAATAATTAATAAATCGATCATGGGTCCCTAATATATAGAAGAATAAAAAGGAAGCGTTATGTCGGAAGCCTTTCCAACACTGAGACAGCCCTCAATGAACTGTCAGCTAAGCTATTGAAACAACAACCAATGAGAACCTTATTTGTTGTCAGTGTTTTCCCTACAACAACGTTCTAATTTCATACAATGGGATGGTTCAATGGACGTCCTAAAATCCAACTTTTGCCCTGCCAGTGCGTTGTGAGACGCCCTATTACTGTGTTTATTTACATTTCATATTCACGTCACCAATATTTCATGAAACAGATGGGACGAAAAGGTTACGTAGGAACAGTATTCACACAGGCCATACAGCACTGCACACAGATCTAGCTTTTGATGAACAGTATTCACACAGGCCATACAGCACTGCACACAGATCTAGCTTTTGATGAACAGTATTCACACAGGCTATACAGCACTGCACACAGATCTAGCATTTGATGAACAGTATTCACATAGGCCATACAGCACTGCACACAGATCTAGCTTTTGATGAACAGTATTCACACAGGCTATACAGCACTGCACACAGATCTAGCTTTTGATGAACAGTATTCACACAGGCCATACAGCACTGCACACATGTCTAGCTTTTGATGAACAGTATTCACACAGGCTATACAGCACTGCACACAGATCTAGCTTTTGATTTACTGCATAATCTCATGGGGATTTTTATCTAAACCATTTTAGTCTATTCTCTGATGATGTTAAGTTTAGGTTGATACAGTGGCATTTAGAATTGTTTCTTAGAATTCACTATTTATTAAGTGAATAAATGTAACAAATAGGTAGAGTAATAATTTCCCACTTTTCATCTTTACAATTGTAAATAAATGGAATTATTCCATGTATGAATTTTTATAGTAACAATTTCATCTTACTTACGTGTATGATATATTGGCATCCCCAAAAGTAAATGTTTCAATTGGTCCATATCCATAAACATTTAGTCCATGAGACAATCTGTCTTTTACAATCTCAAGGAAGCCATCACTGTAGTTAGCATTTATTTTAGAAATGCTAAAGCGAAAATAAACTGTGGGACCAAGTAAATAAAAAAAATAGGATTATTGAACAATTAACTTTTGTATTGAGCTTAATGGAACAGGAAATGTAAAATCTTATTTGTTTTAAAAAGTGACTGTCAAAAAAAGTTTCTTTTCGAAGCCCTTGTCAGAAAAACTACATAAATCAAAGTATACTGCTAAAAGATAGGAAATTAGCTTTACCTAGTGGCTAGAATAATAAGCAATTAAAAGTTTGAAAGTTAAAGTTTTTTTATCATTTAAACAAAATATTCGAATTTTCCAATCTTATGGTAATGTGTCATACATTCACTATCTTATATTAAAAAATACATGAAAAAAAAAGCTGTCAAACTTAAAAACGCCAGTAAAAAGACTAAAAGAACCAACTTGTTTTACAAAAGGATTGAATTGAGTAAAAGGCAAAATACATTTGTTTTTAAAATTTTCATTTAATTATTTTCCGTAGTATTATTCAAATTACAATGTATTTTTATGGCTTGCATCCGTTAATAATGTGTGTTTTACTGATATCTCCAATTAGCATACTAGCATGTGTCAATGATTATGGTTCAATTTTCACACTGTAAATTATTTGTGGTTCTAAGTGATCCAAACTAGTAATATCCTAGTGTCTGCAGATGTTTCAATTTATTAGATATCTGGTTGTCTGTAGATCTCTCAGGCTATTCAATGGCTGGTTGTCTGCAGATATTTAAAGTTGTAATCATTTCCCAGCAATCTTTGACTTTTATTTGAGGAAGCCAGGGTGCCTTCTGCGCACAGTCACACCTCAAGACCTCCGAAAGAGAGAACTAGTGGCCTTTAAATGAGACATAAAAGTCCTCATGTGAAGTGAAGAGTACCCTGTGACAGACTACAACAGTGGCGTCAGATTCATTTTAGACAAACATGGACCACTGTCCACACGGCGCGTTACGGACCGCCCTTACGTCTCAAGGCCCACACCCGAAATAAAGGACGTGAAGAAGCGATGGACAGAACTCAAATGGCAGAGGTCTAGCTTGATTGTGCACAAAAAAGACTTTGTTGATCACAAGGAACAAACTAAGAAGTTGGTCTTTGCAGCTAGGACTAAACATGTCAGTCACCAAATTGTAGATTGCAGGTAAAAAGGAACGTACTTCGTATTCTGGATCAGCTGACCGGTAAACAGAAGGACACAACTTTGCCATATAACATTGCAGTAGGCGAGCAGCGAGACGCTCTAAATGAGATCTTTATTACAAAAGAGATGAAGATCAGGGCCAGGCATGACATTCGCACCGATGCTCCCTAATTCTTGCCGTTTAATGGCACTCCTATGAGCGAACGTTTGGAGTTCACTGTATTGCATGTTAAGAAAATCCTGAAAATCATGTTTGCTCGACCCTTTCATGGCAGTGCTGTTGTAATAGTCCTAATCATAACTAGTATCATAACTTGGTCTTGGAAAACTGGTATTGTTTCATCCATTTTTAAAGGGGTGGTGGCAACTTTACTGCTAAAAGGGGCGAATCGCGACCTAAATGTGTTGAAAATTATCGCCCCGTCTCTAATATTTGTATCCAAAATTATGAAGAAAGTCGTCCTCCATCTGCCCCTGGATCAACTCATTCAGTATGACTTCTTTTACCCTTTTTACTCAGATTACATGGCGCATCACTCTCCAGAGACAGGACTGTCTGTCATCTTGTGGTGAGGTATCCCTTTTGTCTTTACTGGATCTATCAAAAGCGTTCGATACGCTTGACCTGGCATACTTCTCCAACGTCTACAAAAAACATTCTGCTTCAACGATACCATCCTGAGATACTTCGTAAAAGCGTTTGACTGTGAGAATCATAGTTTGCTTCTACACAAACTACAGAGATATGGGATCCAAGGCATCACTAAAACATGGATCTCTAGCTTCTTCAGCCACCGTTGCCAAGCAGTAGTGGTGGACGGCACAAGCTCCTCCTTTGACAATATGAAGTCAGGGGTCCCACAGGGATCAGTGCTGGGCCCTAGTTTGTTCCTAGCATACATTAATGACCTACCCGAGAAAATGACATCACAAGCAAGACTGTTCGCAGATGACACAGCAGTTTATAGGACGATCGCCAACATATATGACCAGGAACAGCTAAAACAGGATCTCAATTTGTTAGCTGAGTGGGAGATGAGCTGGGACATAGAATTTCACCCTGCCAAGTGCCAGACACTATCAGTCTCTAGAGGTTGTACTCCTCTACACTACCAATACAAACTGCACGGCCATATACTTGAGCCAGTTTCCTCCGTAAAGTACCTGGGTGTTACCATTCAAAGAGAGGTCCGCTGGGACGAACATATTAACAATGTATGTAACCAAGCAAACAAGACCCTAGGGATCTTAAAGCGAAATCTAAAGATTGTCACCTCCTGTGTGAAAGAAAGAGCATATAAAGTCTATGTCCGTCCGGTTTTAGATTATGCATCTTCAGTCTGGGACCCATTTACCCAGAAGAGCATTGACAGGTTGGAGGCTGTCCAGCAACGAGGATTACCTCTAGTGTTGGCAGCATTACTTCCGCTTGGGGCTGATAGCTCCTCAGGTTCGGCAATCTCTGCGGGATACTGGATGAGGACACCGTAGCCACTACGCTTTTCCCTCGCGAAGCACGAGCCGTCTGTGAAGACTTTAACCAGGCTGTTCGGGCAAGCTTCAATCGTGCGTCGTACAGCCTCTGATGGTTCTAGTTGAGGACTGTCTTTGGTGTCAATCATGTCCAGTTGAATGTCTGGCCGGGAGAGGCTTTTGTGAGGTTCCCGTGCAGGGATCACTTTCACTTTTTCCCTGTTTCCGGGTAAAATTACGTCTTCTTCAAGACCTCCACCGCCGCCGTGGCTGTGGTTCGTATTGCCCCGCATACAAACCTTAGAGCTCGGTTTTGAATGCGGTCCAGTTCCTCTAGAGCCGTGCGTCTCGCGAAGGTCTGGACATGCAAACTGTAGTCCATGGCCCCCCCTCACACTGCTGAGGTAAAGTGACCTAAACAGTCTTGCGTCTGCGCCCCATCTGCGGTGGGATCATAATCTCTGTGGAATTCTAATCCTTGTGAGTTATCGATCCCATCTGGATTCCTTTTTTTCCGATGGGATCCCTGTTTCTCGGTGGGACTTCATTTCCCAGTATGATTCTGTCGTTATCCTGTTTTCTGTGTGGATCTAAAAACGGTTGGGTTCCCGATACCGTCGGTATCCAGATCCCGTTGGGATCACCGTATCTGTAAGATTCCGTTTTTCGATATGATCCCGATCCCAAATGTATCCTGTTACCCGATGGGATCGCATTATACGTCAACTCATATAGAACTTATAGTGTTGTCCAAGTGTATTGATATTTATATAGCTAAATAAATAACGTGGACCCCGGCCCAAAATGTTAAGAGTTTATTGCCTTTTGTTTTTTTAATATGTATTATCAAGTGTATGTCTACAAAGTTTGGTCAAGATCCATACATTTACATACAAGTATTTGTTGGTCATTGTATGTAGATAACTCATATTTCAAATAAAATACGAATTCAGTACTCCACCATCAATCGAAATGTTACAAAAAGTTAATAACATCTAAGAATTCCATCAGGGTAATGATGGATATATGTGCAAAGTTTGGTCAAGATCCATCAATTCCTAGAGAAACGTATGTGGAGAAAATAAATAAAACCTAAAACAAAACCATTTTCCTATAACAATGTTGATTAAAAAAGTATCTTTTTGTACTTATAAAGTTTTCTTTAAGAACATGGATTTTATACTTTGTTTTTTTTTTCTGCAGCAACTTTCTTAAGACTGAGGTACAGTGGTCTTTGTTATAGAAAATGTTTTGAGCACCCTATACACAACACGAGCACATAACTAACTCACTATACTTGAGACCTGAAAATATACCTAACTTTAAAACAGTTTTTACTTACCAAAGTTCGAAATTGGCTGTGAACTGGCAACTGATATAAAACAGATGAATGACACCCACCAAAGTGTCCCCATCTCACTTGTTTGACCTCCCTTGGTCACCTACAGACAACCTGAAATGAGTAAAATAGTAATGTTCTCAATTATTAAGTTGGTGTTTTTTTTTAATAAATCGTAGAAAAATTGCGTAAATGATAAAACGCAACTTATTTAAAGAAACCACAACCAAAAAAAAAACACACACAAAAAAACTGAATTTTGTTAATAAATCCAAATTGTATTGGGTGTGATATTATAGATTTAACGCATTATGAGAGGTGGGAAAATATTGTTCACCAAGGTATTTTTACGTACAGAGACTATTTTAATAAGGCTTAAACTTTTAAGCTACTAAGACCGTGTGATTGACTTTAAAAATAAATACACTCTTGTATAAGATGCATTTGAATGACGGATATAAATGAAACCATTTAAGTAGTTGCCTTTTTCTGAAATTGTATTTATATGTGGTGACCATGTTAGATTATTCGAGTTGATCATTCCAAGGTATGGATTATATGATACTTGTTGGAGAATGGTCTTGTTTAGAATATTTTTTTTTAAAGCGTGGGTACTGCTCACCGGAGCAAGTCAAATACATCTTTCCGGACAAATATGGCAAAAAAAAAAACAACAACAACTTACAACATATATTGTTATTTAAACTTTGAAAAATTGACTACTAAACTACCATTTTTACAACAGTAATCAAAAATAGTAACTTGTGTTTTTAACTAATTACAATTAGTGGAATGTTTGTAATATCGCAATGGTCAATATATTTAATGAGCATTATATTTTTAAGGTAGATCTTGTAGAGCCGATACTATACGATTATAAATTTCGTATTGGCCGCTGTTGATTATAAGCGATTTTTTCACTTTGCGTTTTTGCTTATAACATCATAATTTAAAATAATGTTTTCAAATTCACAAATAAAAAAAAAATTAGCCTATGTTTACTAAGGGTATAAATAATTTTTTCTTTTTTAATATCAGAACTATCAACAAACTGACTCAACTATGTGCGCACATATTAAAAGTAAACAATTAAAAAATAGTTTCGTTTGGGTGTGGATTATATACGTTTTTTTATTTTCCTCTATTGAATTATCCATAACTTAATATGTTTCTAAAAGATTTTATTTTTTTTTATATTGGAGATTTAAAGTGGTATAAAGTTCTTATAATGACTTTTAAAAAAAAATACAAACAAAAAATTTTAAAAAATAATTAACTTCTTATAAACTCCTATGAATCGGTTTATAGGTAAGATTTTTCGGGCCTTCGTACAAGTACGATTGATGTGCCATTATGAGGTAAAAGCCATGGAACAATACTGAACCTTTAAATAAGAGGTTAAACAAATAAAAGTTATTTACAAAAATGGCATCTATATTAATAGGCAATTTTAGTTAAGGGAAGTCGTATATAATAAATTTGAGGAAGTAACGAAAAATGCAAACATATTAAGCGGGTGGGTATTACAAATTAAATGATCAAATGTGTAGGAACACTTCATGAATTGAAACATGTCAATTACAACAGCAAAATATATACACACAAAGATTTGTGATCACCTTACACTAGTCCCGCGAGATGAATGTCTGACTGACTGCTGACTGACTGTTTGACTGACAGACTGGCTTGCTGACAGATCCACTAGCAGCGACCCACTTTATTTATAGGACCAGTGCTGGAGCATGTTAACCTCATTTCGTGGAAACGGATTGTCTATTCAAGCGTTCAGTTTTACTCGGTCGTTTGAACAAGTGAATTGGTCAACGATTGATCAATGGGTGCATATTTGCTGAATGGGTGAACGCTTGAGACTGTCAGGATTATTATAAAAATGGAGTTAGTTTAAAAAAAAGGAAGGAAAAAATTTGAAAAGATTATATTCGTGGGAGGGGGATTGTGAAAAGAGATCAACTAATTGTTTATTTGGGGTTAAACATTTCTTCTTAATTGTATATTTATTTGCTGATTGTGTCAATTGAGGCTATTTAGTGAAAAGACATGATGTGGCGTTTTGTCCGAATTATTTAGAGATATTTTGAATTAGGAAATTTAATATTTGTTACTGTCAAAACATTTAAGCACAACTTTTCATAATTGCTCTAATTGGTGCAGGCGAACCAACCATGTTTAAGTCTATAATGTGTAATAATTTCATTATTGTCAAAATATTTTAAAGACTATTACAATTTTTAACAGAGAATGTAGTAGACTAAATCAAGCAAGAGAGAAAAGTTAAGATACATTGAATTACATTAAAATAAAATATTTGACCTAAAAGTGTACTTTTGTTTTACAAGTTTAAAAACATTTTGTCTATTTTACAAGGAAAAATATAGACCGAAAGAAAAATATCCATGTTCAGTTTCTAAATTCTCTACTCAACCACATACGTTAATGTGTGCACCTGCACGGCCCACTGGGCAAAAGTTATTGCCTTGTAGGGTTGCTTAATGTTGTTTACAGGCTTACGAATACTTATCCAAGAACTAGACGACGCTTTAGAAAAGATTGTATTTATTGATCACTGTAACCAACAACAGGAGTTGTTGTGTTTGTTGACAAGTTTCCAGGGGTTTCAATAGAACTGAAAACAACTTGTTAATTGAGAGCCGAGACAGGTAGTTAAAGAAAGGAAAACTGCAAGGGTCGTGGAAGTATACCATTTATTTCCCATTTCCTTCTATTCCTTAGATCAGGCCTGCATAACGACCGGCCCGCGGGTCACATGCAGCCCGCCAACTTCCATTTTTTGGGCTGCGACGTAGCGAAATATTCTGTATGCTTATTATTGTCTTAATAATTCCCCCCCCCCTCCCCTGTCTTTTCTTTTGACACACACAAGTCGTGTCCTATTTCCAAACAATTGTTCTTTAAGTTTAAGTTTGAAATTTAAATTACGGTCTTTGGTGATAGGCGTTTGTATGTTTTGAATGTTTTGTCAGGGGCAGATAGTGATGTGTTTTGTGTAACAACTGTATGGGTTGTCAGGGGCAGATAGTGATGAGTTTCGTGTAACAACTGTATGGGTTGTGAGGGGTACATAGTAATTAGTTTCGTGTAACAACTGTATGGGTTGTCAGGGGCAGATAGTTATGAGTTTCGTGTAACAACTGTATGGGTTGTCAGGGGCAGATAGTGATGAGTTTCGTGTAACATCTGTATGGGTTGTGAGGGGCACATAGTGATGAGTTTCGTGTAACAACTGTATGGTTTGAAAGGTAAGATGATGAAATGTTGGGAGATAATTTATGTGTTCAAAAGACGAGCTAGATTTTAATAGGTTTATTTCCATTTAACTGTTTAAAGTTAATATTTTGTCTAATATTTTGAATTTAATTGTAAAAAATTACCCATTTCTAATATTATGAATTTAATTGTATAAAATTATCCTCATCAAATTTTTTGATTTCAATTGTTTAAAATTACCCAATTCTAATATTTTGAATTTAATTGTTTAAAATTACCCAATTCTAATATTTTGAATTTAATTGTTTAAAATTACCCATGTCAAGAATGTCCATTTAATTGTTTGAAATTACCCATGTCTAGAATGTCCATTGAACTGTTTAAAATAACCTACATCCAACACGTGTATTTGTTTACACACAAATAGGTTTAGCGATTACTTCTTGTTACTTCCTGGTTTGACTGAAAGGTTTCGGGCGCGCTATTAGACTTCAATGGCGTGGTGTTTTTGACTTTAAAATATTCACAATTTTTTAGTCGTCCATTGGCACGTTTTCTCATACATACCCCCACCCCGAGTGTCTTTATCAAGGCTGATCTATGTCTTTTGTTTGTTATTGTTACTGGACGAGGTTGGCAGACTTAAAAATAACTTCTGGTGGCGTAAACTCTAGCTACACCATTTATTATAACATATAACATATTTATGTTTTATCTTAAAATGATTTCTAATGCTTAAAGCTAGGGTGTTATTGATTTAAAAATACAATTTAATCACAGCTAGAGGAATTCTAAGCATTACAATATCGTGAAATGATATGTGTCAGCCTGACACCGTCTTTATGAAAAATTACATAAACAATATTTTCTTTTATTAGTCACAAACAATTCTCGAAAACTGAATCGAGCTTCTCGTTTGCTTAGATCAGCCCTGATAAAGACACTCGGGGTGGGGGTATGTATGAGAAAAAGTAAGACTTGACCAAAAAAGCAATTTTCCATTCACTCTGCACTGCATACTAATATAATGTTGTTTACATACTTTCCCTTAGCACGGCACTACGTACTAGCAGAGTGTTGTTACATACTTTCCCTTAACACGCACTACGTACTAGTAGAGTGTTGTTACATACTTTCCCTTAGCACGGCACTACGTACTAGTAGAGTGTTGTTATATACTTTCCGTTAGCACCGCACTACGTACTTGTAGAGTTTTGTTACATATTTTTACTTAGGACTGCCATGTGTACTAGTAGAATGTTGTTATATAATTTCCCTTTGCACGCTACCCGCTTAAAAGTAGAAAAATTTTACGTATATATGAGAGCTTTTTAATAAATGTAAGTTAAAGTTTACTTGGTTTTACAAGACGTATCAAATCCTAAGTAATATGAAGGACACAAGTGAAGGGCCGTAATTTTAGTCTTATTTCGGCCAGAAAACAACTCTAAATTTGGCTGAAAATGACACCAATCAACATATTAACTATTTCCTCTGTAAGTTTTTTTATTACTAAATGCTAAAAGACACTTTTAACGGATGACATATCCTTCATAACAAAACTTATATTTTACTTTGTACTGTATTTGCTTATTTATTGATTCTTTTAAGACTTTTTATTTTTTTAGTTTTATAAACATGAAAAGACAAATGTCAAAAAATCAAACGAAGCGAACGACCCTAACCCTAAGCCTAACCTGGAACCGTTTAAGAAATAATTCGTTTTACTGGCAACATTGCATCTGGTCAGTGTCATTGAGAATGTCATTCAAGACGTTGTGGCTGGTTGTGTGCCAAGAACGAGCCTAAGTGCAGGTCTTGTCTTTCATACGTGATTTTAGCTGAGTCAGCTGGTGCTGTTTTAAGCCAGTGGTTCTCAACCTTTCTAATGCCGCGACCCCTTTATACAGTTCATCATGTTGTGGCGACCCCTAAACATAAAATGATTATCTTTTCTTCTTCAAAGCTGTAATTTTGTTTCTGTTATGAATCGTAATGTAAGTATCTGACATGCAGGATGGATTTTCATTGTTACAAATTTGAACATAATTAAAGCATCGTGATTAATAACAAAAACCATAGGTCATTACTTATTGTGAAATATTTATTTCTAATTACAAATCAATGAGATTTTGTCTTGCAGCATGTGTAGCATGTGTAGCATGTGTAGCATGTGTAGCATGGGCAACAGACTTAATATAACAACAGCAAACTACTTTGCTACATTTTGCGACAGTATGCTTAAAAAGCCAACGTCATTGCGAAGGTTGAAATTATTTATTCTTACTTACCAGGTGAAAAATGCTCGGGGCAGTCTTTGTAAGAGTACAGCGAATACATCTCCACAATAAGTCTATACTTTTGTATTTAGACTTGATTACCAACCAGCTGAAGAACCTTGTTTCACAAAGATAGATTGTTGTGAATGGAAGAAAAAGACGTAAAACAGTTGTGACGGATATATGATTGCAAATGCTTGATCCACAAATTTTGTAAATTGCATTGTACAGAAATTAGTTCTCGCTGCATCGCTGTTAATAAGTTCAATGAACTCCTCTTGTGTTAACTCAGGAAGTTTTCACCTTTGACTGTGAATGGACTTCTGGCAAGTGCAAATGGGGTGGTAGATTTGGAAAGTACGATGAAATTTCGTCTGTAAGCTTGTGCATGTGTTTCTTCACAGAATTATAACCGCAATCCCTTTGTCTAGTTCAATTTCATGTTCCTCAAAGAAAGCAAATGAGATAGGTAACATGTACAATGTATTTTCATCCATTTTTTTGTTGTTGCCAAAGCTGAAATTACAATTTAAATGATCTCATCTTTTCAGACAAATCGAGGCATGTTGCCTTTGGTCCTTGCAGTGATCAATTTAACGCATTCAAGATGGAAAAGATTTCATCCAAGTAAGCTGTTTCCTGCAGTTCACTTTTATCACTAAAATGAGCTTTGAACTGCGATCTTGCTTTCTGATTGAAATGTTTTGAGTTGATCACGAAGTTCTAAAAGACGTTTTAAAACTTTTCCTTTCGACAACCATCTCACTTCAGTGTGAAACAGCAGAGCATTGTTCAGCGCATCAAACTCGTTGCGCAGTTGCGAAAACAGCCGACTGTTTAAATTGCTCGCTTTTACAAAATTGACAGACCTTATGACGCTGTTCATTACTTCTTGAAACTCTTGTGGCAGCGTCGTTTTTCCTAATATTTGCCGATATGGTGAGTCCCGATGACTTTTGTGGACTCATTCAGTACCGAACATCGAAATCCAGATCGACATCCTTTGAGAGCCTTGCTGGAGCACCATCTGTGACATCCTAGCCTAGCTGGAGCACCATCTGTGACATCCTAGCCTAAATGGAGCACCATCTGTGACATCTTAGCCTAACGGGAGCATCATCTGTTAATTAAATAATCACACATAAAAGAGCACATTATATAACTCAACAAATAGAATATACATATTGACATTGTGAACAATTAAGTCCACAATATTAATGTACCAGGATATCCAGAGATACATAAACACACAGCAATAAGAAAATAGTAGAAATACAAGGAAACAGAAAAGCTTTAGTAGGATAGTATTTGATAAATACCATATAGATATATGAAGCCAAAAAGCTGACTACATTTATTCTCCATTTTAACCCTCTCTAATGTGTTACTACATGAAATCAGTGTCGTAATTGTTACATTCAATGCACCTTTACGTTCATCTCTGTTGAAATGAGAAGAGACTGGGCAAGGTTTACATTTTTCAGTTAGACGGAGATGCTTAGTAAAACTATCAGCCAATCTTTTCCCAGTTTCAGCTTCGTAACTAAACTGGCATCTACGGCATCTAGGAAAAATTTCAAGGCCCCAAGGCCGCCAGCATGTGGGATTGATGTGTATAAGGAGCAGACATCAAGTAAAAAGAGTGAGTGTTTTGTGTCAGGGTTGATGTTTAGAGAATTAAATGTCACTAAAGCGTGGTTGGTGTCTTTAATGTAGGAGGGTAATGGGGTAACATAGGGTTGGAAGACTTTATCTAGAAATTCTGAAATGTTTTCAGTGCGGCAGTCGCAGGCCGAGACAATATGTCATCCCGGGTTGCCCACTTTGTGAATGTTAGGCAGCAAATGGAAAGAAGCTTTGCCAAGGTCACTATTGAAAATGTGTAAGGCAGAGGCAGATTTTGGAGTGCTGATCGTTAATGAGTTGTTTTTTTTTGTTTTTTTTTGTTTGATGCACAATTTCATTATTTTGAACTCTGGTGTAATTGTAACACTAACCCCTGATGCATGCACACACGCACGTCATTTTGTTAATAACAATGATTATGGGCGTGATCATGATGGATTTTAAGAATTCAATGGTTTGAAAAGGACGAAGTTTGCTTTTTAACGTTGAAAAATAATCAAACAAAAATAAAAACAGAAATTTTACCAATCCCATGGAGTATGCAATATTATTCACCTTTGCCTATGACAATATTGATGAGCGTGATAATGATAAATCAAAATGCATATTAAAAAATGAGGAATTGAATAAACCTACGTTTACAAATTTTATTTTTGAAACAAATATTATTTTTTAAAAAAATAATAATATAAATAGTACCATTCCTTAGTTTTTCTTCCACAAAACTGTTCACATGAATTTGTCTAGGCCTAATTGAAATGTAACTTTTTTTGGAATTATAGGACAAGTAGGTCATTATTCAGCTGTGGGCAGCTTTCGCTCAGTATTATTCATATATAACATACAATACCAGCAAGACGTCGATCACTAATGAATATCAGATTGTCGGCCTAGAGACAGAAAGAGACCATCTTACTTTTGGTAGACGACCGAAAACCTCAGTCACTTTCGGGAAGATGGCAGAAAGTCTAAGTCGATTTTGGCTGAAAACGAAATTAAAAATAAATTTAAATTTTTATTTTCGGCCGGAAGCAAAACTAGGCCGAAAGTGATCAAATGGCTACTTTTGGCGCCAAAACCGAATACGAAATTCGGTAGATCTCTACAATATAACCGATGTTACTTAGGCCTATTCCATCTCCATGTCGGTTGTATCAAATGACATGCCCTCTATAGCTAATGTCATTTAGGCCTACACACTCTAGATGTTAGCTGTATCAAGAGATATGTTTGCTATGATTTCATTTAGGACTACACAATCTAGATGTCAGTTGTTTCGAAAGATGTGTCCACTATGGGTGATGTCAATTAGGCGAACACACTGTAGATGTCAGTTGCAACAAGAATATCAATATCCCCTATGGACGAGGTCATTTTGGTAGCCGTCCATGGCTTTACATGTGAATAGTTCTGGAAGCGTGAAGTGAATATTCATTTGTTTTGTTTTATTTAATTAATGTTAATTTTAAAGTTGATTTTTATGTTTGTTTAATTGTATGTACAGTGTGCTGAGCACAGCCCATGGTCAGGGTTACCGTGTTATGTAAATATACCAATACTAATAATAATACTAATAATAATAATAATAACGCCGAGGTTTGTTAGTAATATTTGTTTAATTTGTAGCTATGATGAATGGTTGCTAAATTAAAAACAAAAAACAACAAAATCAACAACCTATGAATTTCATATTTTTGAATTAAAACAAGAACAATGATTTAAAAACGGGATTATATTTTGTTATGGACTACACTTAAAAATGGCAGCTGTCGCCACATCGCTCCATACATCCAAGGATGCAACGTCCAGGGATACAAACCGTACTGTCACGTTCATAAGACGCGTGTCATACAAAGCTTGACGTACCTCGCATCTGGAAGGGGGGGGCGTCTTACGTTAAATATATTTGACACAAATCGTCAAAACCAGCGTCCTATAGTTAGGTGCGTCTTGCGTGTGCGAAAAGACGATAAGTTTTTGAAACACATACGAACGGTTCAGGCAATTCAATGCATCTAATGTACATCTACCGGTCTGCACACAATCACTACCAGTAACTCGACATCGACCTGCGTTCAATGTACAGCTACCAGTAGGTACAATAGAACTACCTGCAGCACGAAGTGACCATGAATTCAATGTACATCTACAGGTATGTACACTATTATGACTAGCAACAAGACATCGCTCTGCATTCAATTTACATCTACAGGTCTGTACAATAGCACTACTAGTTACACGACATCACCCTACTGTCAATGTACACGACATCACCCTACTGTCAATGTACACGACATCACCCTACTGTCAATGTACACGACATCACCCTACTGTCAATGTACACGACATCACCCTACTGTCAATGTACACGACATCACCCTACTGTCAATGTACACGACATCACCCTACTGTCAATGTACACGACATCACCCTACTGTCAATGTACACGACATCACCCTACTGTCAATGTACACGACATCACCCTACTGTCAATGTACACGACATCACCCTACTGTCAATGTACACGACATCACCCTACTGTCAATGTACACGACATCACCCTACTGTCAATGTACACGACATCACCCTACTGTCAATGTACACGACATCACCCTACTGTCAATGTACACGACATGATCTTACTGTCAATGTACACCATTTTATTGAGACTAGCTTTGACTTGTGGATAAGTTGGCGGTGTTTTTGTTTAAAATAAAGATGATGCCAAACATTTCTTGACTTTTCAAGAGTATAAATGGGTTCAAAATATAACATCCATTCTTGAGACCAAGCTA
Organism: Lymnaea stagnalis; assembly: GCA_964033795.1. Lineage (NCBI taxonomy): Eukaryota > Metazoa > Mollusca > Gastropoda > Lymnaeidae > Lymnaea > Lymnaea stagnalis. Next base: position 336,554 of record CAXITT010000604.1, on the reverse strand, counting down.
TTGTACTGCAATGGCCCCAACTAGAACTTTACTAGAATTTCTCATCTGTCTTTGCCGTAAATAAGGCTTTCAACGTTGATGTCTCAGAGATTCCCTGCACCTCCACGTGATATGCAAAATAAGGTCACTTAATAGATGTAAAAAGAGGTCACTGGTGAGCTACTGGAAATAAAGGATAAAGATTATATTTAAAAAAAGGGTGGGGGTGGTAAATGAAAACGTTTCAAGTGGTGTCTCTACTCCCCCCATCCGTAGATTTAAGTATACAGAGACAAAAACATGGTTAATTCAGGACCCCCCCCGGCCCCCCCTCCCGCCCACTCTCCACCGTGGTTCCACGCTGCCACTAGTCATACAGGCATACAATGTCCGGAGTGTTGTTATGGAGGTTGGGGAAGGGGGGGGTATATTTATTAATAGGATATTAAAATTGATTAAACATTTAGTGAGACACCGGTGCTTGTATTTTAATCACAATGTTCTTATTTTAGGTTCAGTTTGTAGGTAAACTAGCACAAACATCTAGGATTTTATTAAATAAAGGAAACCCATAATTTGTAACATAAAAGTAAGAATATCGGCCAGAAACAGGGCGAACTTTACTAGTAAGAAAATATTCAAAAGTAAAAACATGACAAGGAAAAACAAGGAAAAGTTGTTTTTTAAAAACTGTAATCAATCAGTTATCACTTAAAGAAGTAACACTTGGAGACAAACAGAAACGGCAGAAAATTTATTAAACATCTGGGAGAGAAAAGTTCTTCAGAGAATATACGAATCAACAAAGAATTATAATAAAAAATGGAGAATACGAAATATCTAGGAATATCAAGATCCCACCCTAGTAGAATAAAAAAAATAAATAAGTATTATAAGCTAGGCGTGACACCTATAAAGAATGCCAAATGCCAGAGCAAAGAAGAGCAATCTCCAGAGAAGAAGGAATCAAAGTCAGACCTACACTTAGATGGATGGATGATGTGAGAAAATATCTACATTTATTGTTTCAATTAATGGCTTCTCCAACCCCCTTCTCTTGGCACCACACATTATAAATACGCCTCTAAAATATATTAATATTCTCGTAACTCAACTGATTCTACACTTCATATTTATTTCTTCATTTGTTTCGGAAAAAACAAAAGAAAATTGTACGCACCAAACGCCCTCGCGATACATTCTGTTTTAAGAATCCAATTGAGTGCAGTTATCGGTAATTTTCCTGCAATGTACACTTGAAAAAAAAAATGTTTATTTTTCAGTGTTGAAGTTGGCGTTGGTGCTACAAGTTGATATAATGTGACGTCACAGGCAAGGAGTCTATGTTCCAATGTTTAGTTTTAAAATGAGTCGTTCGAAGATTGTGCCATCCAACCATGTAGAATAGCGATGTTAATAGAAAGGATTACACAATATATGTATGCACCTTTAACTATATTGCCATGTAACTGACAGATTCGAGTTTTAAAACTATTATTAACAACATAAATCAACGTGCATTGTGATTACAATTATTGAAATCTGAAAAATAAAAAAAAATAAAAAATATATAACAAGAAAATTTTTCTAGCTGAAAATGAGACAGTTTTAAGTGATTTATCTATGGGGAATACAAATATAACATATTAACTAATCATTTGCATTGTATCCTTAGCTGTAAAGATCAAAATCAGATTGTTTACAACCTTTTATAAGATATAATGATCCTCTTTTTAAATAATTCAAATAGACAATATTTAATTACATACAGAGTAAACATTTTACAGTCAAAATTATCTAAGTAAAACAAAGTTTTTTATTTTGCACAGACACAGACAACAGCTGTAGATACTTGACTTATATCTGATAATATCCACATGGGTCATCGCTGACTGCTGAGTTCGTAGATCTCCATACATATAAATGGTGGCCATACCACTTTCTACAACCAACAACGTGACAAGGTAGGCCTAAATGACATAGGCCATAGTGGTCATGTCATTTGATACAAATGACTGGGAGAGCGTGTAGGCCTAAATGACATCTGCAGTAGTGGTCATGTATTTTGACACAACCGACAGCAAGATAAGTTATTCATAAATGACCAAGTCTGTAGTGGGCATGTCATTTGATACAACAGACAGGGAGAGTATGTAGTCTTAAATGACATAAGTCATATTTCACATGTCATTTGATAAAATCGACACCAAGTGAATGTTGACATAAATGTCAAAAGCTATGAATTTGTTGAAACATATGTTTTTATCTTTGAACCCAGCTACTCCTTTATTCCACCACTCCCCCACCCTATTTAACAAGAGTACTATTTTAAGCTTTAAACTATTTTTTGAGCTGAACACTTATCTAAACTTATGTAATCAGATCTATCTATACACACAATGGGGTAGGATAAAGACATTAAATAGTTTTGGATGTCAATAAATATTAGTCTGTAAAAGTAAAGCTTTAAACTCATTTAATTTTTAAAAAATTAATGTTGTTAAGTTCCACAAAATTTGATGTCAAGGGAAGCAATTATTACTTGTGTATATCTCTCATTATTAATATAATAAAAGCTTGTGAAATATGTTTTAATTGGAGAGTAGTTAAAATATTTTTTGTTTTATAAAAGGAAAGTAAGTTATCTTTACAATGACATTTTTTAAAATTAGTCTGAATTATAAAAACTAATAATTTAATATTATATCTGCAAAATATTAAATTGTTACATTTTCAACTGCTGTTGAATCCTCTTTCTACAGTTTTAAATGGACCACACTTGTAAAGGTAGCCGGTTCTCATTTGATCATATCATCTAAGGATTCCAAAATTAATTAAAGATCAATCCATGGAAAATACTAGGTTTGCCACCTCCCACCACCTTTGAGATCAAATGAGCCCTAGTTAGAATCAACCTCAATGGAAGGGGCACTTCAACAAACATCGATTTGAGAACCCTATCTGGACTTGCTGGTAACTATTACTATTTGCCTGGTCAATATTTACATGTCTGATAAACCCCACCTAAGGTGACGCTAACACTAGATATGCCGCTGGGCAGTGCATACATCGGTGCCAAAATTGGTTGTCAAGACAAGCAAAAACTGCAATTTTTTTCTGGAAGTAGGTTGTCAGGGCAAGCAATACTGATATTTCTATCTGGAAGTAGGTTGACAGGGCAAGAAATACTGACATTTCTATCTGGAAGTAGGTTCACAGGGCAAGCAATACTGACATTTCTATCTGGAAGTAGGTTGTCGGGGCAAGCAATACCGACATTTCTATCTGGAAGTAGGTTGTCAGGGCAAGCAATACTGATATTTCTATCTGGAAGTAGGTTGTCTGGGCAAGCAATACTGACATTTCTATCTGGAAGTAGGTTGTCAGGGCAAGCAATACTGACATTTCTATCTGGAAGTAGGTTGTCAGGGCAAGCAATACTGATATTTCTATCTGGAAGTAGGTTGACAGGGCAAGCAATACTGACATTTCTATCTGGTAGTAGGTTGACAGGGCAAGCAATACTGACATTTCTATCTCGAAGNTAGGTTGTCATGGAAAGCAATACTGCCATTTCTATCTGGAAGTAGGTTGTCAGGGCAAGCAATACTGATATTTATATCTGGAAGTAGGTTGACAGGGCAAGAAATACTGACATTTCTATCTGGAAGTAGGTTGACAGGGCAAGCAATACTGACATTTCTATCTGGAAGTAGGTTGTCTGGGCAAGCAATACTGACATTTCTATCTGGAAGTAGGTTGTCAGGGCAAGCAATACTGACATTTCTATCTGGAAGTAGGTTTTCAGGGCAAGCAATACTGACATTTCTATCTGGAAGTAGGTTTTCAGGGCAAGCAATACTGATATTTCTCTCTGGAAGAAGGTTGACAGGGCAAGCAATACTGACATTTCTATCAGGAAGTAGGTTGTCAGGGCAAGCAATACTGACATTTCTATCTAGAAGTAGGTTGACAGGGCAAGCAATACTGACATTTCTATCTGGAAGTAGGTTGTCGGGGCAAGCAATACTGACATTTCTATCTGGAAGTAGGTTGACAGGGCAAGCAATACTGACATTTCTATCTGGAAGTAGGTTGACAGTGCAAGCAATACTGATATTTCTATCTGGAAGTAAGTTGTCAGGGCAATAAATACTTACATTTCTATCTGGAAGTAGGTTGTCATGGAAAGCAATACTGCCATTTCTATCTGGAAGTAGGTTGTCAGGGCAAGCAATACTGATATTTATATCTGGAAGTAGGTTGACAGGGCAAGAAATACTGACATTTCTATCTGGAAGTAGGTTGTCAGGGCAAGCAATACTGACATTTCTATCTGGAAGTAGGTTGTCAGGGCAAGCAATACTGACATTTCTATCTGGAAGTAGGTTGTCAGGGCAAGCAATACTGACATTTCTATCTGGAAGTAGGTTGTCAGGGCAAGCAATACTGACATTTCTATCTGGAAGTAGGTTGTCAGGGCAAGCAATACTGACATTTCTATCTGGAAGTAGGTTGTCAGGGCAAGCAATACTGACATTTCTATCTGGAAGTAGGTTGTCAGGGCAAGCAATACTGACATTTCTATCTGGAAGTAGGTTGTCAGGGCAAGCAATACTGACATTTCTATCTGGAAGTAGGTTGTCAGGGCAAGCAATACTGACATTTCTATCTGGAAGTAGGTTGTCAGGGCAAGCAATACTGACATTTCTATCTGGAAGTAGGTTGTCAGGGCAAGCAATACTGACATTTCTATCTGGAAGTAGGTTGTCAGGGCAAGCAATACTGACATTTCTATCTGGAAGTAGGTTGTCAGGGCAAGCAATACTGACATTTCTATCTGGAAGTAGGTTTTCAGGGCAAGCAATACTGATAATTCTATCTGGAAGTAGGTTGACAGGGCAAGAAATACTGACATTTCTATCTGGAAGTAGGTTGTCAGGGCAAGCAATACTGACATTTCTATCAGGAAGTAGGTTGTCAGGGCAAGCAATACTGACATTTCTATCTGGAAGTAGGTTGTCGGGGCAAGCAATACTGACATTTCTATCTGGAAGTTCTTTGACAGGGCAATCAATACTGACATTTCTATTTGGAAGTTCTTGACAGGGCAAGCAATACTGACATTTCTATCTGTAAGTAGATTGACAGGGCAAGCAAAACTGACATTTCTATCTGGAAGTAGGTTGACAGTGCAAGCAATACTGATATTTCTATCTGGAAGTAGGTTGTCAGGGCAATCAATACTGACATTTCTATCTGGAAGTAGGTTGTCATGGAAAGCAATACTGCCATTTCTATCTGGAAGTAGGTTGTCAGGGCAAGCAATACTGAAATTTCTATCTGGAAGTAGGTTGACAGGGCAAGAAATACTGACATTTCTATCTGGAACTAGGTTGTCAGGGCAAGCAATACTGACATTTATATCTGGAAGTAGGTTTTCAGGACAAGCAATACTGACATTTCTATCTGTAAGTAAGTTGACAGGGCAAGCAATACTGACATTTCTATCTGAAAGTAGGTTGACAGAACAAGCTATACTGACATTTATATCTGGAAGTAGGTTGTCAGGGCAACCAATACTGACATTTCTATCTGGAAATAGGTTGACAGGGCAAGCAATACTGACATTTCTATCTGGAAGTAGGTTGACAGTGCAAGCAATACTGATATTTCTATCTGGAAGTAAGTTGTCAGGGCAATAAATACTTACATTTCTATCTGGAAGTAGGTTGTCATGGAAAGCAATACTGCCATTTCTATCTGGAAGTAGGTTGTCAGGGCAAGCAATACTGATATTTATATCTGGAAGTAGGTTGACAGGGCAAGAAATACTGACATTTCTATCTGGAAGTAGTTTGTCAGAGCAAGCAATACTGATATTTCTCTCTGGAAGTAGGTTGACAGGGCAAGCAAAACTGACATTTCTATCTGGAAGTAGGTTGACAGGGCAAGAAATACTGACATTTCTATATGGAAGTAGTTTGTCAGAGCAAGCAATACTGATATTTCTCTCTGGAAGTTGGTTTTCAGGGCAAGCAATACTGACATTTCTATCTGGAAGTAGTTTGTCAGAGCAAGCAATACTGACATTTCTATCTGGAAGTAGGTTTTCAGGGCAAGCAATACTGATATTTCTATCTGGAAGTAGGTTGTCAGGGCAAGAAATACTGACATTTCTATCTGTAAATAGGTTGACAGGGCAAGCAATACTGACATTTCTATCTGGAAGTAGTTTGTCAGAGCAAGCAATACAGATATTTCTCTCTGGAAGTAGGTTTTCAGGGCAAGCAATACTGACATTTCTATCTGGCAGTAGTTTGTCAGAGCAAGCAATACTTACATTTCTATCTGGAAGTAGGTTGACAGGGCAAGCAATACTGACATTTCTATCTGGAAGTAGTTTGTCAGAGCAAGCAATACTGATATTTCTCTCTGGAAGTAGGTTGACAGTGCAAGCAATACTGATATTTCTATCTGGAAGTAGGTTTACTGGGCAAGCAATACTGACATTTCTATCTGGAAGTAGTTTGTAAGAGCAAGCAATACTGATATTTCTCTCTGGAATTAGTTTTTCAGAGCAAGCAATACTGACATTTCTATCTGGAAGTAGTTTGTCAGAGCAAGCAATACTGACATTTCTCTCTGGAAGTAGGTTGACAGGGCAAGGAATACTGACATTTCTATCTGGAAGTAGCTTGTCAGAGCAAGCAATACTGATATTTCTCTCTGGAAGTAGGTTTTCAGGGAAAGCAAAACATTCATTTCTATCTGGAAGTAGGATGTCAGGGCAAGCAATACTGACATTTCTATCTGGAAGTAGGTTGTCAGGGCAAGCAATACTGACATTTCTATCTGAAAGTAGGTTTTCAGGGCAAGCAATACTGACATTTCTATCTGGAAGTAGGTTTTCAGGGCAAGCAATACTGACATTTCTATCAGGAAGTAGGTTGACAGGGCAAGCAATACTGACATTTCTATATGGAAGTAGGTTGTCAGGGCAAGCAATACTGACATTTCTATCTGGAAGTAGGTTTTCAGGGCAAGCAATACTGATAATTCTATCTGGAAGTAGGTTGACAGGGCAAGAAATACTGACATTTCTATCTGGAAGTAGGTTGTCAGGGCAAGCAATACTGACATTCTATCTGGAAGTAGTTTGTCAGAGCAAGAAATACTGATATTTCTCTCTGGAAGTAGGTTGACAGGGCAAGCAATTCTGACATTTCTATCAGGAAGTAGGTTTTCAGGGCAAGCAATACTGACATTTCTATCTGGAAGTAGGTTGTCGGGGCAAGCAATACTGACATTTCTATCTGGAAGTTCTTTGACAGGGCAATCAATACTGACATTTCTATTTGGAAGTTCTTGACAGGGCAAGCAATACTGACATTTCTATCTGTAAGTAGGTTGACAGGGCAAGCAATACTGACATTTCTATCTGGAAGTAGGTTGACAGTGCAAGCAATACTGATATTTCTATCTGGAAGTAGGTTGTCAGGGCAATCAATACTGACATTTCTATCTGGAAGTAGGTTGTCAGGGCAAGCAATACTGACATTTCTATCTGGAAGTAGGTTGACAGGGCAAGAAATACTGACATTTCTATCTGGAACTAGGTTGTCAGGGCAAGCAATACTGACATTTATATCTGGAAGTAGGTTTTCAGGACAAGCAATACTGACATTTCTATCTGTAAGTAAGTTGACAGGGCAAGCAATACTGACATTTCTATCTGAAAGTAGGTTGACAGAACAAGCTATACTGACATTTATATCTGGAAGTAGGTTGTCAGGGCAACCAATACTGACATTTCTATCTGGAAGTAGGTTGTCAGGGCAAGCATTAACTGACATTTCTTTCTGGAAGTAGGTTGACAGGACAAGCAATACTGACATTTCTATCTGGAAGTAGGTTGTCATGGCTAGAAATACAGACATTTTAATCTGGAAGTAGGTTATCAGGGCAAGCAATACTGACATTTCTATCTGGAAGTATGTTGTCAGGGCAAGCAATACTGACATTTCTATCTGGAAGTAGGTTGTCAGGGAAGCAATACTGAGATCTTTGTCTGGAAGTAGGTTGTTAGGGCAAGCAATACTGAGATCTTTATCTGGAAGTAGGTTGTCAGGGCAAGCAATACTGAGATCTTTATCTGGAAGAAGGTTGTCAGGGCAAGCATTTGTGGTGACCTGACTTTTAATATATCAGTGAGGAGTATCTCTCGTATGAGATCTCCTCTTGACTCTATGTCTAGAGATACGTTATTTAAGCCAAATTACCACACATACATAATAACCTATCTATTTATATATAGTATAGACTGAAACGAAGTCTTAGAAAAAGGATAAATAACAATGACTATTTATTGAATAATAATATTTAAAAAATCCTCCTTTACACACTCCTGGTTCTTAACATATAAACATCAAACGGATTTTATCCCAATTAGAAATGTATATTAATGCCAAGCACGTGTCCCTAACATAAAAGCGGTATTATCATAAAAATGCTAAATTTGCTCAAGTTCTATGCTCAATCTTTGTGGTCTAATCCTTTATAGTCCGAGTGATGGTCTCGGTGGATCACACAGTGTTGTAGCTCCTTCTGTTCTAGAAGCGTGTCCCTTTTCCGGCCTTCGGAGCTGTTCTAGGCGTAGCGAAGTCGGAGTTCCCGGTCGTAGATTCCGTGGAATGTCTGAGATGGGGAAAATGACTCTCCCGCAATAAATCGTGGTGGTGAGAGTCCCTGGATCTCGAAGTCCTAGCTGTCAGGTAGTTTGGTGTAGGATGTAGATCAATCCCCTAGCGCTAGCTCAAGGTAAGTCGGTCCTGCAATGGAAACCAGGATAAAGGCAAATGATTAAAATGGATGAGTATCCAAGCGAATAGCCATAAGCTGATAAGTCCCGTTCCAATAGCAACGAATTCAGATCGATGTATGGAAGGTGACATAGCTCGTGCATATACATCCAAATTGTGGATGGAATTATAAGTCTGATCCTTGTCGCGTAAGCATATGTTGCTTCGCGACAATGTTGGACCAAGCAAACATTTTAATTAATAAAGTATGGGACATGGTATCAACAACAATCATTAAAATTATAGGTACATGATATTCATATTGTCTTCTTTTTAAAAGAGACATGTGCACTTTAGAGCAACACCTACCATCCCCATGATGGAATGGCGGCGGGTCGTAGCACGCGGCAAAATCAATAATAGAATTCATAATATCAATATAGATGAATATAGGCATTATCAGTTCACAATTGAGTGATCAGATCTTAAAAGACGGATACCTGCTAAGTCCTAGGTTTCAGTTATGTATCATGCTAGACAAGTTTTAAGTCCAGATCCTTCTGGCTTTCACGGTCAAGTGATCAGATCATAAAACATAGATTCTTGCTTGTTCAGACTATTTATTGGAGTTGGGTGGTGATTAGGTGATGATTCAATTGAGTGATTCAAATGTTGTATGTTTTTCCATCCAATGACAATCACTTTCGATGTAGCGGGTTTGACCTCCTACCCTCAAGGTTTTTCGGGGTGAAGTGAAAATCCAAAGTCACACTTTCGAGTGAGCATTTCTGGTTTAGAAACTCAATAACGACAAGGGGCGATACTCCGCTTTCTGTCTCCAGGGCAGAAATGAGGGGGTGATGGTATTAATTTCGCAAGGTTCAGCGTCCAGGAGGAGTGAACACAAATTGCACGCTTTTTGGGATGAGTAGCCTTGAGTAGAAATGTCAAAGCACAAAAAGGAAGCCTTTCAGGTTAGTCTACTGCGGGGCAAAACATAATGAGGGAATGGTGTTATATTACAGGGTATTCAAAGGCGTAGTTGAAGGGAAGGAAATTTTATAAGTCCAGCTCCAGATCATCACAGAAATACTGACATTTCTATCTGGAAGTAGGTTGTCAGGGAGAGCAATACTGACATTTCTACCTGGAAGTAGGTTGTCAGGGCAAGCAATACTGACATTTCTATTTGGAAGTAGGTTGTCAGGGCAAGCATTACTGACATTTCTATCCGGAAGTAGGTTTTCAGGGCAAGCAATACTGACATTTCTATCTGGAAGTAGGTTGTCAGGACAAGCAATACTGACATTTCTATTTGGAAGTAGGTTGACAGGGCATGCGATACTGATATTTCTATCTGGAAGTAGGTTGTCAGGGCAAGCAATACTGACATTTCTATTTGGAAGTAGGTTGTCAGGGCAAGCAATACTGACATTTCTATCCGGAAGTAGGTTGTCAGGGCAAGCAATACTGACATTTCTACCTGGAAGTAGGTTGTCAGGGCAAGCAATACTGACATTTCTATTTTGAAGTAGGTTGTCAGGGCATGCAATACTGATATTTCTATCTGGAAGTAGGTTGACAGGGCAAGAAATACTGACATTTCTATTTGGAAGTAGGTTGACAGGGCAAGCAATACTGACATTTCTATTTGGAAGTAGGTTGTCAGGGCAAGCAATACTGACATTTCTATCCGGAAGTAGGTTGTCAGGGCAAGCAATACTGACATTTCTATCTGGAAGTAGGTTGTCAGGACAAGCAATACTGACATTTCTATTTTGAAGTAGGTTGACAAGGCATGCAATACTGATATTTCTATCTGGAAGTAGGTTGTCAGGGCAAGCCATACTGACATTTCTATCTGGAAGTAGGTTGTCAGGACAAGCAATACTGACATTTCTATTTGGAAGTAGGTTGACAGGGCATGCAATACTGATATTTCTATCTGGAAGTAGGTTGTCAGGGCAAGCAATACTGACATTTCTATCTGGAAGTCGGTTGTCAGGGCAAGCAATACTGACATCTTTATCTGGAAGTAGGTTGTCAGGGCAAGCAATACTGACATTTTTATCTGGAAGTCGGTTGTCAGGGCAAGCAATACTGACATTTCTATCTGGAAGTCGGTTGTCAGGGCAAGCAATACTGACATCTTTATCTGGAAGTAGGTTGTCAGGGCAAGCAATACTGACATCTCTTTAGGAAGTAGGTTGTCAGGGCAAGCAATACTGACATCTCTATCTGGAAGTAGGTTGTCAGGGCAAGCAATACTGACATCTCTTTAGGAAGTAGGTTGTCAGGGCAAGCAATAATGACATCTCTATCTGGAAGTAGGTTGTCAGGGCAAGCAATACTGACATCTCTTTAGGAAGTAGGTTTTCAGGGCAAGCAATACTGACATTATTATCCGGAAGTAGGTTATTAGGGTGATGACTATTTTATTGGAGTATACATGATTGAATATTTTGAAAGGACTTTTTGATTAGGGGAAAACCTTTTTGAAGCGTCAGGGTAGGAACTAGTTTGCATATTACCTGAAATTAACTGTTTTACTTCAAATTTAATCATTTGACTCAAGAATAGATTCAACACTGTTACGTCACATTGATCGACGTTATGAAGGAGGAGCATACATTGAGATATCCGATGAGTCTTGAACAAAAGCGGGGGCAGCGATTCCCTTATTAAAGATAAAAAATGAAAATGCAGTTGTTCATATTCATACATATTTTAATACACAGTTTTTTTTTGGACTATTTGTAAAAGGGCAATTTGGACTTTCAATTTTTTACGATTGGATGTCTCCTGGAGAACACTATGAAAGAACATCAATAAACACCAACAATATGTGGACTTCAAAAAAAGCTTATGATAGCGTATACATGAACCACCAAATAAAGTAAACAGTCTCATGCATATATCGCTGGCTTACTCCAATAGTAGAAGCAACGTACAAGGAAAGAAAAGTTCTCAATTATTTAGGACCCCGGGCAAGGAGAGTCATGTATCTTTTTTAACATCAAGGAGAAAAATGCATTAGAAACATACATGTGAGCACGAGTGGAACTATTACAAACGTGATAAACTAATTAGTGATTGTCTGTGCATCCTGTGAATAAGGATCAAAAGAGAGAATGCGTATGTTTTAATTTGGAGTCTACCACCAGAATGCATGGGAAAGGAAAACATTTGGTAAAGCTTTTTGTTTTTCAATGTGATATATTTTTGTGTTCATGTCAAGTTCTTAGTTCGATGTTTTTGGTTATATTTTATTTAGAAATAATTTTTGAAAAAAAAAAATAAAGTGAAAGTTATTATTTACATTTTATTTAAGTCCATATAATACACATACATCATCAATAATTGCTTCCCATGAAAACAGCTATTGTTTGGATTTTAAAAAAGTTTGAAAATGAATAAACAAAAATAAAATCTATTTAAAACATTAATTCCATTAATATTGTTGTATGGAGAAAGGTGATTCGATTTAGTTGTATGTCTCTGGACCCACTCGTGTTTGTAATGTATAAGCTTTGAATAAGTTGCATGTGTCTTTACCCACTTGTTTGTGTAATGTATAAGCTTTGAATAAGTTGCATGTCTCTTTACCCACTCTTTTTTGTAACGTATAAGCTTTGAATAAGTTGCATGTGTCTTTACCCACTCGTTTTTGTAATGTATAAGCTTTGAATAAGTTGCATGTGTCTTTACCCACTTGTTTGTGTAATGTATAAGATTTGTATAAGTTGCTTTGTCATTTTGTTTGTTAGTGTTAAAATCTTACATCTCAATTTTGAACAGCTTCTTGAGATCCAATTAAGTTAAACCTTTGTATACTTACCCACATCCGATGACAATAAACCTTTGTACACTTACCCACATCCGATGACAATACAAACGTTCAAGATCAGAAGGCCAAATGTGACGTAGATTTATCCTTGTTTGACCTAATCTTACATCTCTGTTTTGTCCTTGTCCCTAATATAAATTGAGCTAAAAAGTGTTTCACTTAGGATAATAATCTTCATCCCTCTTTGCCAGTGGTTTACCTCTGACCTCTGTTTACCTCTGACCTCTGTTTACCTCTGACATCTGTTTACATCTGACCTATGTTTACCTTTATTTATAATATCTGGTGCAGCTCAATGTTCGTGAGTTTCCAGATGTATATTTAATATAAAACTTTGTACACTTGTCAATCTCGATGACATTAACAACTTTGTGCACTTACCCAGCAAAATGACATTAACACATTTGTACACTTAACCACCTTGATGACATTAACAACTTTGTAAACTTATCCAATTTGATAACTTTAACAACCTTGTACACTCAACCAGCTCCATGACATTAACAATTTCGTACACAAAATCAGCTTGATGACATTAACCATATTTGTACAATTACTCTTCTTGGTGACATGAACAACTTTGTACACTTAACCAGCTTAAAGGCATTAACAACTTTGTAAATATCCCACTTACAACAGACTATTATAAATAGTTATCATTCCACTTACTCTACACTATTGCAAACACAACATAGCCAACTTACAACACACTAATACAAACGCAACTCAGCAACTTACAACACACTAATACAAACACTAAACAGCCCACTAACACCATATTGTGACGATCTGGGGCTGGACTTTGTAAAATTTCTTATATCGTAAAGCCGCCCTTGGAAACCCTTGTATAATAACTCCTTTCCCTCCCCTCAAGTTGTCCCGCAGTCGCTCTGCACCAGTGAGTTCCCTTGTGATATCACATTCCTGCACCAGTTCGCTCACCCCCCCCCCCTCGAACATGCTATTTGCGGTCAACCATCCCAACGAACAACCTTGAGGAAATAATACCATTTCCCCCCCCCCC